>CM042235.1:16372411-16382411 GCA_023566465.1 Cottus gobio
ACTTTACAGACATTTTGTGAACACTTTCAAACGTTTTGTTGTTTGTTGGAGATCAACGGGAGAACACAACATCCAGCATCAAGGTCCACGGCATTGTGTTCACTGTATGCTGCTGCACATAATTGGCCTGATCTACAATGCACTGAATACGAGTACACCCCGTGTTATACATCCCAGTTAGTACTGTGTCTGTGGAGGCTAATCTTTAGTGAGTCAGATGCGGGGAGTCAGGGTGCAGGTGAGAAGAGATGAAACATCAATTCGGCTTTTTTCCGTTACTCACCCTTCAATTGGTTTCCATGTGGAGGCTGTGGAGTCCGCCCTGTCAGTCCGGGCTGCTGGGTGGTTATAACTGGGCGGGACAATCAGAACGCATACTAAGACCAAATGAGCAGGGAGAAACTCCTGATCTCGGTGTCCTGTGAGAAGCCCCGTGCAGCAGTGTGACGGTAGATGTGGCGCCGAGCATCCTGCAGACTTCTCGGGCTCCGCGTCCTATTGTCTCCGCATCGCTCTGTCCTCTAGGAGGGGAGGCGAGGGGAGACAGCATAGAGAGCCCCCCCGACCCCCTCTCCCCCTCCGCCCTGGCCAATCGCAGCGCTGCTCCGCCGGGAGCCGCCGCTGCTCGCTGTCTCCGTACAGACTACGGTGCATTCAGGGGTAGTCGGAACTATCAAAGAGATGCAGAGGTGACAGTTCATTTATGCTTCACTAGTAGGCCACAAGTCGTCTTTTCCTGCCATTATCAACCACAACTGCGCAACATTCAGTGCCTGTGACGTGATTTCTGAAAACTCGAAATGTATTATTTTCTGTTAATAATGGTCTAAATTACAAAATCACATGAACATTAATTTAGAGCTTGCACTGCCATTCCTTGAAACCAAAGACAAAGTAGGACATTCATTCAGAATTGCTGAGTTGTGATGCTCACACAGTGAACTACATAATACTGTTGGTAAATCTGAAGAAAAGGTGATGTATCATTATGTTATTATATAACATGTCCTTGAGCAAGACGCTGAACCCTCAGTTGCTGGAAATTACTAAGGATGGGTTAAAATACAGAGAATACATATACCCTAGTTTGAATGATAAGGGATTAAAAAAAGAATCATCTTACTAAAACCAGTTCATGCTTCAGGATTTGATATTTGGCCCAGTTTTTATTATCTATCAATAACTTAAACACTTAAATATAGTGTTTGGCTTGATGAGTCAAAATATTTAAAGCAACATGTGACAGTTTGCAAAATTCATTTTCTGGCAGTTCAAGACAATTACAGAGGTCAATGCGACCTGTTACATAACAGATTAGATCAAAAATAAATACAATTTTGTTCATAATCCAACTGCATATGAGCTTCATACTAAATAGTGTTCGGAACAGAAATATGCTGCTATCGCCTCATTTAGTATCATTGTGTCTCTTCGTTGAGCATTCCCTTTGACAGGTTTCATTTTGTTGTTTCAATCCAAAATCATATTTATGACTGAAGAGCTCTGAAGTTGGAGTTCACAAGCTGTACATAAATGCCTCCTAAGTCTGTGCAGTGCAAATGGAGTCCCACATCTAATATAAACGTTTTTTGTGAAAAAAAATATATATCAGCTGGTAGTCATCTCATGTCATCCGTTTCATGACTGAGGCTCAATATCTTTATCTGTAACAAATCATTGGTACAATATTAAAATATGTGGTCGACCACACTGCAGCAAGTTAACAGGGATCTCATCTATGTGATGATGGGCAGTATATTTTGAGCTTCATACTAAATAGCGTGTTCAGATCAGAAATATGCTGCGATCGCCATCTCTCGCCGTCTCTCCGTGGAGCATTCCCTGTGACTGTAGAACAAACAGCCCTCTGGTTAGTGGTTACAAGAGGTTGCATCACAGCATGAAAATGGGGAGGTGCTGTCCCCAGAGGCTGTTTCTGATCCCTCCATCAACCCTCATCGACTGTTGATGGACCCCCTCAAACAGCAAGAACATAGACTCTGGACTCAATAGACCACCAGGGACAAGAAAAATATTTTTTACACATGATGCTGGATTATTTTCAATGCATTGTTAAAGTTCCATAGATTGCGATTTTACATTATTTCAGATTTGGGAGCTTTTGTGCTTCAGTGTCGAACTGGGCAGACGGTCTTCAGAGTAATAATTGTATCAAGAAGAGCCTTGTAAGTGATCAAAGTTGCTCTATGAGTGTGTGCATTATCCAAAGTACACTCTGTTCACAGTGACAGAGTAATTACCAGGAATGATGGGAGCCTGTGAGGAACCTGTCCAGTAAGCGCCGCTTCCACTTGATTTAACTTAACCCTGAGCCGTCATCACTTCATCCGTCAGGGAAGTTAAGGTGTCAGAATTCACAATCCCTTATTACCAAAGTTGCACTAGAACTGCTGGTAAGATTATTTAAGAAATAAAAACAGTCATTCAACTGACATACAGGTTTTATTCAAAGGAATGCTAGAGTAAACGTGAGGTAGGGGGAGTTATAAAAAGGTTAAGAAATATTCAGTATGTCCACTGACTACTCTAAAATTGTACATATGCTAGAAAACACAGCTGTTTAGTTCCTTGGCAATAAAAACATTCTGAACAGAAAAAATTATTAGCAGGAACAATAACTCTGGGGCGCAGGAGTTACACTCTGTAGTACATTTCAAAACAACTAAAATCAGTGCAGTTCAAATAAACTTAAAAAGGCATATGAAAACATTTTAGAATACACATGTTGGCCCATCATTGGGGTGTGAGTTGTTGTAGTGCAAATATCTCCACACATGCATAAAGGACTTATACAAACAGATAAAGTGCCAGATTCTTGGTGTGGAGATGCTGCGCCAGGTTCTGAATGCGACAGAGGCGGACATTCTGGGCGTCTCCTGCGCTGTACACTCTGAATATGTGATAGCGCTCCTTCTCTTTCAGTGCAAAGTCCAGCTCATTGGCAGAGAGGTGGATGAAGGACTTCTCCTTCTTTATTGTTGACTTTACTTCCACGTACACGACTGCCGGTTCTCCTGCAGGTCCAAAAGTGAGCTTGAAGTCGTAGGGCTGGCCGCTTTCTCCACTCTGGTTGCACCACAGGACGTGTGCGGGACTCCCAAGGGCGCCACTGTCTCTCCAGTGGCACAGAAAGGAGTTGACCAGCTGCTCCCCCCACTCACCAATCACTGCCCCGTCCATCGGATCGTCAGACAACACCACCTACGCAAGAATAGTACAACTTTGAACTTGCCAAAAGCTCAACCCCTGAGAAAACATCCCAGGTATTTAATGTACTGACTGTAGTGGGTCTCTGGCAGGTGAGCTCCATGTCCTCCAGTGTGGCCAATGGAGGCTGCACTTTGTTCCAGGGAGGGAAGTCCAGGTTGAGAGGGGCACGCTGGGTCTCTGCACCCCCCTGAAACATACTGGAAAGCACCACGGCCTCAGGGACAAGACTGATGACAAAAGAGAGGAAAAGGTAGAGGGATCGGGGATTATGTATCGAGGAGTACATGAGGAGTAAAAGTCAACATTAGTTTTCTACATAAATCTTTCAGATTTTTGGGGATAAGGAGAAGAAGCCTACAGGTTTTTAGGAGCGGGTTGGTTGCTGGCGGTCTCAGCAGGCTGTGCAGATAGAGGACTCTGTGTTGGTCTGGGAGCAGTGAGGCTTTCCTCTCCACACTTAGTGGTCTCACTCTGTTGTCTGCGCTCTGTCAGAGACAACACCAAATGGATGAATTTAACACAGGATGTTCTGTATATTAAAAAATTAAGATTTGTTGTGTAATCATGACCTCTTTCAGTTTTTCTTTGTGCCACTGTGACAGAGTAAGAATTGTCCAAAATGTATACGGAGTAGCTTTAAATAACCAAAAGGAGCATTCCATAATCTATTACTAACCACTCAAGTTTACCAAGCATTTCTTTATAATGATAAGATGCGTCAATCGGGTGTCTCTGGAGAGAAAATAGTTATAGATAATGAGTTTGTGTGAAGTTGTGTGTTTATGGTATTGGACATTTCACGATAAATAGGGTGATGTAACGACTAAAAACATATCATCCAAAAGATTCCTTCACCCCTTTAGACAACTAACACATTCAAGTCATTAGCCACAGAAACACACTGCCAAATAGCATGACAAATTAAACAATGTGAACTGAATACACCCTTTAAATATACCATACACCTTTTTTGAAATTGATACAGTGTATTCACAGCGCTTCACTTTTTCCACATTTTGTTATGTTACAGCCTTATTCGAAAATTGCTTAAATTCTTTTTTTCCTTAAGATTCTACACACAACACCCCATAATGACAAAGGGAAAACATTTTTGTGAAATTTCTGCAAATCTATTAAAAATAAAGAACAAAAATATAACATGTACATAAGTATTCACAGCCTTTGCCATGACACTCAAAATTGAGCTCAGGTGCATCTTGTTTCCACTGATCATCCTTGAGATGTTTCTATAACTTGATTGGAGTCCACCCTGCTATATTCAGTTCATTGCACATGATTTAGAAAGGCACACACCTGTCTATATCAGGTCCCACAGTTGACAGTGCATGTCAGAGCACAAACCAAGCCTTGAAGTCCAAGGAATTGTCTGTAGACCTCCAAAACAGAATTGTATGGAGGCACAGATCTGGAGAAGGGTACAGAAACATTTCTGCAGCATTGAAGGTCCCAATGAGCACAGTGGCCTCCATCATCCGGAAATGGAAGAAGTTTGGAACCACAAGGACTCTTCCTAGAGTCGGCCGCCCAGCCAAACTGAGCGATCGGGGGAGAAGGGCCTTAGTCAGGGAGGTGACCAAGAACCCAATGGTCACTCTGACAGAGCTCCAGTGTTGCTCTATGAAGAGAGGAGAACCTTCCAAAAGGACAACCATCACTGCAGCACTCCACAAATCGGACGCTGACGGATGCCACTCCTCGGTAAAAAGCACATGACAGCACGTCTGGAGTTTGCCAAAAGGCACCTGAAGGACTCTCAGACCATGAGAAAAAAATTCTCTGGTCTGATAAAACAAAGATTGAACTCTTTGGCTTGAAAATCAAGCGTCATGTCTGGAGGAAACCAGGCACTGCTCATCACCTGACTTGAACCCAATTGAACGTCTTTGGAGAGATCTGAAAATGGCTGTGCACCGACGCTCCCCATCCAACCTGATGGAACTTAAGAGGTTCTGCAAAGAAGAACGGGAGAAACTGCCCAGAAATAAGTGTGCCAAGCTTGTAGCATCATACTCAAGAAGACTTGAGGCTGTAATTGCTGCCAAAGGTGCTTCAACAAAGTATCGAGCAAAGGCTGTGAATCCTTATGTACATGTTATATTTTAGTTCTTTATTTTTAATACATTTGAAAAAACTTTGATCAAGCTTTTTCACTTTGTCATTATGGGGTGTTGTGTGTAGCATTTTGAGTAAAACAATGAATTTAATCCATTTTGAAATAAGGCTTTAACATAACATAATGTGGAAAAAGTGAATACTTTCCAGATGCACTGTAGCTTTTTTTTCATATCTTCATTTGTCTGACGGTTTCTTTAAAGCCTTGAATCATCACTGGGAACAACTGCAGCTGAAGTAAAGTGAAAATATAGGGAGCAGTATTGTGATATCCTGCAGTGGTCTAGGATATGAGCGAGTGCTCAGCTTACTATCGAAAGGGTCTGATTGGCTGCAGGGTTTCATAGATCATGGACAACATCTCCCAGGTTTTTTTCTTTTACACCATCACAAACAAAACTGAATAGTAGGAGGGGAGACATTGTTTGCTTGTTTACATGGCAAATACATTGTTATTTAACGAATCTACTAGGGATGCACCGATACCGATACCGGTATCGGGGGTCGATACTGCGTTAAAATACTCGTACTCGAATCGATTTCAATTGTCGATACCAAGAACCGATACCACTCAACAGTATTGTATACAACAAACTGGTCGCGCTTTGTGGAGAAAAAGATTTGTTGTCCTACCTGACTTCAACGTCTAGGGCAGGGGTCGGCAACCCGTGATCCAGAGCCGCATACGGCTCTTTCGTCGCTCTCTTGCAGCAAGGTGTGTAGAGTTATGGTGCATTCACATCCAACGCGACGGAAAATTACTGCCGTTCCGCCGGTTTGAATCAAACTGTTGCTGGTCCGCCAGAAGTAGCGCTGGCAGCGGCCTCATTCAGACGCTGTTGTGCGGCTACGGATGATATTATTGTAGCCGAGTGTCTGTTGTGTGTCTATATTTGTAATTCTAATAAAATGAAAACACGCTCCAGGGTAACTTGAACCACTTTTTTATCTCCTTCACACACGTATATCCCACAATTCCACTCCTCTTTTCCTTTCCGTTTCTCCCTCCACAATAAAAGCACCGGAAACATAACTTGGAACACAGCTTCCTATATAATTGCTCGATCCCTAATATTATCGCTTACATTATGAACCCGGACACGGGGGCGTTTTATGGTCCGACATTAGAGGGACTTCCACAAGACGTTTAAAGCTTGGGATAGCCTTCTGTTAATTTTGTACTATAGGCTTGACATAATCTGCAGAGAATAAAATAAAATCTGCCTCCAAATTAATTGCACTTTCATGGAGACCAAATCTAAGAAGTATCGGTATCGGTACTCGGTATCGGCAAGTACACAAATAAAAATACTCGTACTCGTATCGGTTTGTAAAAAATGGTATCGTTGCATCCCTAGAATCTACCTAAATCACGAGTGTCGTGTTTTCAAGTCAGACATTGTGGAAAATCTGGATTAGTCTAGAGAAACCATAAGGAGTATGGTTTTCACTACAGTGATCCCTTTACAATTACCTAGTAATTGGATCTATTGTAAATACAACTAGAATTGATAAAACTAGATATTGATTAGTGCAGCTTTAAATTCAATATTATGCTCGCAACTATTAAAACTACAGGATTTCCAAGTATCTGTATGAAGAATGGCAGTAGGAGACAGAGGTTTGCTGAATGTGTAACCTCGAGGTGGTGACAGACAAAGACCAGCAGCAGGGCGAGGCTGGTCTGCAGGTCTCCCAAGTGGCTGGTTTCCCTCGTAGCTGCTACTGGGACTCTTAGGGATGGCATGGCTGCTTCCTCTTGGGGAGGCTTCCCTTTCTGGGTCTCTGTCTTTAGGCCCAGCTGGAGGTGGCCACAGCTTCAAGATGGCTTCTACCACACCGCTACCTGCCTGACCTGTTGGTCCATAGAAGGGTAATGAGAAATGTAGGTTTCCCACAGTGAAGAGCTACAATACAGAAACAACCATATCCTTCTCACTGACCAGTGCAACCGGCTCCCGTATTCAGTAGAGATGCTCGAGGAGGCCAGCAAACCAGCGTCTGCTCCCCTTCATCTTGTGCAGGGCGAGACGGCTCCTCTGGGAAGCTGATGGAGGAGTAACTCCTCGATAGCCCTGAAGTACAACATTTTCAAAGAGTTACAACCAAAGAAGAATAAGAAAAGATTGGATCAAAGTTGTAAAGCACCAATCATATATAATGCACTCTTATGCAATAATATAATGCACTCTTATGCAAATCTGTTTTTATGCAATAAAAACAGATTTGTAATGAAAACTTCTTTTGATCATATTAATCCTTGCATGTATGTGTGTGCTCTCTGCTGCAGTGAGGGATCTGCGCCTTTAAGCCCTAGCAACAGTTTCTCTTCTATGTTTTCACACACAACAGTGAACAAACCGGAATTAGCATATGTAATAAATACAACAGTTATCTATCTGTGTGTGAGTTTTTGTGTGTGTGGAGGGCTGAGACTAAGAGGAAAAATACTTCTTATTATTATGATAGTTATGAAATGATAATGAAATTGGAGCAAGAGAATTTGAGATGTAAGTCCCAAACAAAAACAGAGAGAAAGCAGCGCTATAACTGGAGCAAGAAAATAATTCTGAGTTATTGTGATTATCGAACTGTGATTATATAGTATCCAGTCTATTTTACTAACATTTAGTACACTGTAACAACGTTAATGAGGATGGTGCAGTTCCACCAAAACAATAATCAATGTAATAATCAAATAAGTATTACTGAAAGTAGTTCCCACCACATGCACTATTTTCTCCTGCTTCAGTAACGTTTGCTAAAAGCTATGGTGCCTAAAAAAGTTAAACAAAATCTGTAAAGTTATCCACTGTTGATACTAGTCTTTTCCACTGCCCCGAGGCTTCGAGGAAATTACTGATTACTTCATTTTTGAGACCAGCTTTATTATATGTATGTCTTCAGGAGCAACAAACAGTCAGGGAAGAGAAATGGGAAAATTTAGACTAATATTTTTTTAAATGAGACCACAAGAAGGAAACGCGTTTTCGTATGACGCAGTGTTAGCTTCTTCTCTTCCAGCCATTGCATTTGTGACATTCTACACTTATGGATAACTTGCTAACGCTGTGTATGGGCCTTCTGTACCTCTGTCCAGATTCATCTCTGGTTTGGGAGGCTCTTGGACCTCCCACAGCTCCTCCTCACTGGGCAGCTCTCTGATGTCCTCCTTTCCTAAGAATCTCTTCAGAGACCCGTGGTCCTGCAGACACAAACAGTCAATGAACGTGATGACAATATCCAGCAAAGCAAAAGATCTAATCTTGATGTAAACATTTTGATAGTGAATTTAGGTTATACACACAGAAACTGAGGATTAACATGCAGGACTGATCCAGTCAGGATTTACACAAATAACTACAGAATGCATGAAGACCTGAGTAGAAATTGGGTTCCTCCTTTCAGATTCTCTTGCCAAACAAGGAAGTGGCAGATGTTCCCAACCGTGTTACTTCAGAGAGTCTTATCTTGTTTAAATGATGATGACCTAACTAACATGTACAGCCACTTATGTTTGATCAATTCTCTGGAATAATATAAAAGTTAAATGAATAAGTGGGCATAATAAGGAAGATCACACAATTTGTCCTTAACCTCTCATATCTGCATCTGTCTGACTCCAGTGAATTAAACGCATCAGAATCACATCACTAAAACCCTTTGATCAAACAGGCAAGAATTCCAATTTATTTACTTTGGCTAATCCAGACATAGAATTTTATCAAACTGTCTTATATATATATATTTTAATATTGATTATATAATGCTGCCTAGTTCTGCTGCATGTCTCAAAGATAAAATATTCAACAGAAAGGGTATCAAAGTTGAAGCTTGATGTGAGCTTTGCAGAGTCTGTGCTCGGCTGCTACACTGCTCTACAGAGATGAGAGCCATGTAATGTAAACGTGACACCCTCCAGGGAAATAGGTTATTAGTTCTAGCTACGGTCAGCTGTGTGGTGGTAGCAGTCAGTGTGTGTGTGTGACTAAGATTGAGAGGGTGACTGGATGAAAGACCGAAAGCGAGCAAAGACCACAATCACTGGATGTGGATTACTGATACATTTTTGAAGGATCATATACCACTTACATTGAGAGAGGTTATCAGGCCGCTCAGGAAATGCATCAGCTCTTTTTTGTGGCTGCTCTCTGTGCAGAAGAGTTTTACCAGCTCCCTAAAACACACACATACACACGATTACTATGTATAGCAAGTTCAGTTGTGTACTTACAGATAATGCACACATAAGGCAGCTCATGATGTATTACTTCATAGGACAGTATCAAAGGGATTTGATCACAAGTCCTTTGCTCATGATGTATTACATTTGATTTCTAAAGGACAGTATCAGCTATAAGAACAGGTACCATTAAGAACAGGTACCATTTAAAAGGTTCTCTATACAACATTCAGAACATTAATATGGCAGCTAACATTTATCATCTATGTATAGGTAAGCTATTATATGGAATGATAGCTCCCTAGGAAGCAGTATTCAGGTTGTATGTGTATGGGGCTTTTATTGTGAAGGAGAAAACGGAATTAAAGTAGTTGCCGTCTTGTGCAAACAAAACATTGTGTTATTGTTTTGTTACTAAAACTATACACTTAAGTATAGGCGTACAAAAACCCT
>CM042235.1:16987411-17354911 GCA_023566465.1 Cottus gobio
GGACAGACACTGAACTGACTCGAGGATCTAACCAGGAGGACCAGAAGCAGTCTGGCTTTGAAGACTTTACTTTGTTGTCCTGCAGTGGCTATTGATTTAGTTACTTTGAGGGATGTACCGATATCAAGAGCAGGCCGATACTGACTCAAATAGTCAGCCACTGGAGGTGACAAATTACTTGTTGCTTCATTAAAGACGTTTACCCTTAAATTGTATTTTAAGTCCCGCCTGGTAATGCCTTCTACATTAACGACTGATTACAGTGTCCTCCACACAGTGAGGCAGACAGCGTATTAAACGCTAGTATCAGATTCTGGTTTCTTGGGCTGATACTTGAAGTGGAGTTTAAAAGTGGAGTTGAAAGCAGAAGAGAGGACCGACATGCTGCCATATCTGGTCCTGAGAACATAAGCAGGCCTGTACAGATGGCCTGCACACTGGGGAGCACATACACAGTGCACACTGTGTCACAGTGGTCCTGTCTGAGTTGCGTCATGTGTGCGGCTGAAGTAGAAGCTGAGAGGAGCGGCAGCAAGACGAACGAGGCTTGAGATATTCACATAGAGGACGGGGCGGGGTGCAACAGAGCAGGCTTTGTTCACTGAACAGGCCACACACACTCACACTCGCACACATGAGCAGACAGTAGTTACGTGTGTGAGCATATGTACAGTATATATATGTGTGACTGTGTGCATGCTTTAACACACATGTGCATCCCTCCTCCTCTCTGAGTGTCTGCAGTGTCTCTACATCTGAGAATGTGGCTTTGCTTCAGGCTCCCACATCTGCCCAAACCAAAACAATGTCTCCAAAATAAAGATACGGTCCACAGCCCCCATCGCTCTTTTCCCCTCTCCCCGTCTCCCTCCGGGGACTGCTTCATTCTTTCTCTCCTCCTCCTCCATTCACTCAGTCTTGCCATATCTTGACACATTCCTCTCTCTGGGTCTTGTAGTACGTGGCCAAGCCAACATGTGAGAAACTTCTCCCCGGCTGTATTTCTCACATGAGTTGGGACCTCGTGGCTCAGCCCCAGACCTCAAGAGTTTCTAGTTTAGTTAATGTCCTTGTTTGAGCGGTTTACTGGAGTCTATACACTACTGCAATGCCCATCACAAAGCCCAAGGCCACGTCTCAGAAACACAAGTTCACTATCAAACATGACAAAGAAAAGCAGCACATTTTCACAATTAAGTACAGTTGTGTTCAAAATAATAGCAGTCCCACATCACTAGCAAGATAAATCACTGTTTTTGTTAGAATTTCAACTTCTACACTGCAAGTAAGTTTCTAGAAGGTTTAGTAAAGGTATAGAAAACCAACAGACCCAACAGGCATGATGTGCATGCTGCTGATTCTGTGAAACTGAATCATTTACTCAAAGGGGCTTATTCAAAAAAATAGCAGTGCCGAGTTCAATTAGTGAGGTCATTGATTATGTGAACAAAATAGGTGTTAAACAGGTGGCCCTTATTTAAGGATCAAGGCAACTGACGCTGCATATGCTGGCTGTGCATTTGTCCTTGAAAAACAGAGTAAAATGGGTCGTTCAAGACACTGTTCAGAAGAAGAGCGTTCTTTGATTAAGAAATTAATAAAAGAGGGGAAAACCTATAAAGAAGTGCAGAAAATGATAGGCTGTTCAGCTAAAATGACATCAAACGCTTTAAAATGGCAGCCAAAACCAGAAAGGCGAGGAAGAAAAAGAAAAACGACTATTCGAATGGATCGGAGAATAACCAAAATGGCAAAGGCTCAGCCAATGATCAGCTCCAGGAGGATCAAAGAAGATCTAAGATTGCCTGTGAGTACTGTAACAATCAGATGACGTCTATTTGAAGCCAAGCTACCAGCAAGAAGCCCTCGCAAAGTCCCATTGTTAAAAAAAAGACATGTGCTGAAGCGGTTACAATATGCCAAAGAACACATTGACTGGCCTAAAAAGAAATGGCGTAATGTTTTGTGGACTGATGAGAGTAAGATTGTTCTTTTTGGGTCTAAGGGCCACAGACAGTTTGTCAGACGTCCTGCAAACACTGAATTCAAGCCACAGTACACAGTGAAGACGGTGAAGCATGGTGGTGCAAGCATCATGATATGGGGATGTTTCTCGTACTATGGTGTTGGTCCTATTTATCGCATACCAGGGATCATGGATCAGTTTGAGTACATCAGAATACTGGAAGAAGTCATGTTGCCGTATGCAGAAGAGGAAATGCCCTTGAAATGGGTGTTTCAACAAGACAATGACCCCAAACACACCAGCAAGCGAGCAAAATCATGGTTCCAGACAAACAGAATTCAAGTAATGGAGTGGCCAGCACAATTCCCGGACCTTAATCCCATAGAAAACTTGTGGGCTGACATAAGAAATGCTGTTCATGAGGCAAAACCAAGAAATGCAGAGGAATTGTGGAACGTAGTACAATTGTCCTGGGCTGCAATACCTGTTGACCGGTGCCAGAAGTTGGTCGACTCCATGTGCCACAGATGTGAAGCAGTTATCAGAAACCGTGGTTATGCAACTAAATATTAGTTTATGATTCTCAGGAAAGTTGAATCTTCAAGCATTTCTTAGTTTATACAGTAAATGTTTTAGTTTGTAAAGAAAGATGTCAACACTGCTATTTTTTTGAACATTATATTTCTTCACTTTCTGTAAAATATTATCAAATTCAATTACTTTTTCCAATTTTCTTGCTTTGAAATAGAATGTGCAGTGTCCCCAATGTATTTGTGTTCATTAAAATACAATTTATTTGAAGAATTTTGAGGTTTACTCACCTTTTTAAACACACTGCTATTATTATGAACATAACTGTAGCTTGAATTTGATACTGTTGCTTGAAAAGAATAACTTGAATATATATCTAGTATTATAAGAGTTTCTGCTTAATTGATTAATCAACTCATTGTTTCAGCTCTTATGTTCATAGAGATGCACACTTTACTTGATTGGCATCTAAAGCCTTATAACAGATTGGTCAAACTCTGGGTTTAAAGAGAGCCTACGTAACTTCTGCTGAATTTAATGTGTCAAAAGCATGAAGGCAGTGAACTGACTCAGTCATGTCAGAGTGAGGGAAACAATAAATTCATGTTAGTACGGTTTCGACCTGCTCGGCATGAAAGTGTGTCGAGATAACTTCTAAATTGAATTGAATTGAATGGAATGAGGGCATAGTCTGGTTCTAAGTGAGACTAGAGCCAGTATGGCTGGTTTTTGGTGTCTTAATTTATATCTTTGTGGATATTAGTATGCCACGTCACAAGGGGGCCGTTAACATGTTGGTGAAAGTTGCCGTACAATCAAGTAATAAGTAGACACAGGTGGTAGTGCAGTATGTATTCACCACCGGAGCTCTCGGTATTGGGCCAATTAGGCCCAACAGCCTGAGTGTATTGAATTGAAGAAGAGTTCATTTTCTATTTATTTCTTCTAAAATATCCATGGTGTCACTTTAACTAAGTTTTCCGATTTGGAACTATATAAACAGAATGCAGTGTGGGAAACCTGGGCAGGGTCACCAATTAGGTTGTGTAAAATAAAGATACAACTGAATATACTTAAATTACAATAAATAGTTTTCAAATATCATAAACGAAAAAAACAATGTCTGGTAGTCCAAGCTTAGCTGAAAACTTGACTGTTCTATAATAGCTGGAGATTCAACAGGCCTCAGATTGGTCAGTATTAGAGATGATGAGGCGCTCCTGTGTGAAAGTGCTGACTCTGGCACAAACAGCAGCATGTGTGTGACCAGCAGAGAGACGATATGACTGCGCTGCCCCACAAAGGGAAGGTGGAGGTCTGTAGGAGGGAATAATAGGAAACAGACACTTCCTCTGCCTGCCTGTCACACCTCTGTCGCTGTGCTCCTCTGACAGGCGAGCTAGAGGAGGTGGCGAGCAGGGAACACAGCATCCCAGTTCAGACGTCCACTGCGTCCCTCACTAGTCTACTGGGAGAAACTCCGGGCTGGAGGTGGTCCACGCTCTCTGTCTGCATCTCATCATGAAAAAGAAGTGTGCTTGTTTGTGGCTGCTTCCAGCTCTGCTGCAGTATATATGCAGCTGGAGTTTGTTTACAAGACATGCTCGTCTACAGCGAGGAATGTCTTCACAGTGAAGTAGACCAGCATACTGTATTTGTTCAGGAAGAATGGAATGCAATGAAGTGAAGACAGAATTAGGTTTGCGCTAAGAACATCTTGCAGTTCTCTCTGGGGCCTCGTTTGAAAAGCTGTTAATTAAGGGACCCTCCATTATCACATAAAACTGAGAATTCAGATGCAAAATCTCATCTTACAGAAAGATCTCTTCAACCATTTCATGTCAACCTTATACCGCCTCGTATGTTTGTCTTTGGAGATTTATGATTTATTAGAACTACCACTCAAACAGGATTTTATTAGAAATCGCCTGTTGAAATGAAACATTCTTACTTTATAAGCACCAAACCACCTGAGAGGTAACATGTGAACATATTTTGGGTTCAATATGTCCGATAAAGATAGCCCTGCGAGACAAAACAAGCAATCATCACACCTGCAATTAAGAGCGGCCTTTATGGGTGCCATGCAGTGTAGTCTGGGTCCATATGGTGTGAAAAATAAGTTCATAGGAGATGCAAACGTCATAGCTGCAAATCACCGACAAGAATACACTAATACACTTTTCTGCCATAAATTTGCCAAAAGACTGCTACATATGTACTTATAACTTTGAGCAAAGCTTCATAGCTGAGAGGCGGTGACTCAGAAGAAGTGTATTATAAGTTTCTTCAGATGTTTTGACATATTTTTGTCTGTGACGGGAGGCGAGTATTTGATAGATTGTACCTGGAGTATCCTCCACTTAGAATATATCTATACTGTATAAATAGCACATAGTACATTATACATTATAGTACATTATACATGGACCCTGGTGCTGTAGTCGAGGGACATTCCACATCCTCATGGTCATGTTCAGGAACCTCTCTGGACAGCTGCTCTGACAGACCAAGGTCCAAAGACCTTCCTCTTCTCAAATGCAGATGTTTCCTCAGGACTCACCAGAGGTCAGGTCCAGTGGACACAGATAGCAAGATACAGTACTACAGTACCAACTACAACGAGCATGCACTCACACACACTTGCGCACACTCGCGCACACACACACACACACACACACACACACACACACACACACACACACACACACACACACACACACACACACACACACACACTTGTGGTCCTTGACAGCAGTGAGGTCTTGGATCTCGGAGGCAGGGCTGAGTCACTCAGGCATGTGTGAGGACGGCTAAACGTCAGTCCTGTCAGTAATCCAGCATGTTGAAACTCTGGACCACTGAGGCTACACGCTGGTCCTCCTCCACTTTGTCAGTAAGTGGGTGACCAGAAGTCCACAAAGCATGTGACCTCAGACAGCGGCGGTTCATCCGATGACTTACCTTTTGGCACAATCGATGTCTGTAACTCGGCTAACCTGCTGAGAACTCTGACTCAGTGTTCAATTGTTGCTCAAAGCTGGACACGGCTCTGAATCTTCACGGCTGAAAGTGTTTCTTGACGTCAGAGGAAGAGTGAACTTAATAAAGTTATTCTGTGTTGCAATGAGCCGAGGTTGGGATGGATTCTATTATTACATGGATTTTGAAAATAATATTATAGCTACTCACAAGTAATGTTTATGTTTGGACTCATTTGACTCGTTTCAGGATCCAGTTATTGGCTTTTTCGTCTGTTTTCCCATTACTGACCTTTCAGTCACTGTTTTTTCTCAGTGAGGTTCTCTTCTCGCTCACCTATTGTAATGTAAATTACTCAATTAATGCCACAATTTCCACCAGAAGTTAGATGATGCCCTGGGTTTGAACTTCCTTTAACGTCTGTAAAGGGGAAAAGAGCAGAACCCTTCCTGCAGGTCTCAGCTGAGGCTGTTAAAATCTGTTATTCTCGTTTCTTGAGGGAATTGAACTCATTTTTCTGGGGTTTCCAGACAGCGAGCCAGTGTCACCGAAATAGAGAGACCATGAGGTAATTTGTTTTCTATGATAAGAGATGCTGCCTGTGTTTGGGGTGTATGGTGAATGTCTGTAATCTGGGAGAGATACACCATCATGAACATTTGCCTTATCGTTCAGTTCCTCTTCAACTGCTGCTTGCGGCCAGGCATAGAGTGACCGGCTGGGACGAATCCTCACCATGAGGGTTAGATCAGCAATGAGAGTTAATCAGTCACTGAGCAACTCCATCCTCCCCCTGTTCTATTATACAATTATGCAGAGGATGAAGATCGGCTCAGACGGCGGTTGAAGTTAAACTTTAAACTTGCATAACAGTTTTTGTGTCAATGCAAGGAGCTGTAAACATATTATCACTAGCTAATGTTCATTGGAGTTCCTTTTTTTTCAGCGTAGATGAACTATTGAGCTGAATTTGATTTGAGCTTTGAGTTGGTTTCTATATTTTTATAGTAGTTATGGCTCACTACCACGAATAACACTGCTGGTCTCAATGGTTACAATAAAGTGGATCTATAAGTAACCTGTGTTATGAAGTTAAAGGTTGCGTATAGGTGCGCACATTCTGCCGTTTATGTGATTTTATAGATCACAACCTTTGCTTGTGAAGTGGCGTACGTGTTGTTGGTAAGTTATAAAGGAAACACTTGGGTCTGGAACACCAACACAAACTAAGGAGTTCAGTGACAGTTTGTCTTTCTCAAATCACACATCATCAGCTGCTTCCAGGATTACAACTTTAACATTTCCAAGTGATGTGATGAATCACTAAAGTCACAATCTGGACAGGCTGGGTGGATGGTGTCAATGTGTCTCTAAGGGATAACTATGAAACATATATCAACATAGTATACACCAAATTGTCTTTTTCTTTACTATCGTGGTAAAAACAATATTAACTTAAGAAAAGGGTTAGCAAACTGGACATATTAAAAGAAAAACCACATTCATCATATTTCGTTTTTTGATGGTGACACATTTTCCCAGCTCACAATCTGTTGGTTAAAACTAGGGATGCAACGATACCATTTTTTACAAACCGATACGATACCGATATTTTTATTTGTGTACTTGCCGATACCGAGTACCGATACCGATACTTCTTAGATTTGGTCTCCATGAAAGTGCAATTAATTTGGAGGCAGATTTTATTTTATCCTCTGCAGATTATGTCAAGCCTATAGTACAAAATTAACAGAAGGCTATCCCAAGCTTTAAACTTCTTGTGGAAGTCCCTCTAATGTCGGACCATAAAACGCCCCGTGTCCGGGTTCATAATGTAAGCGATAATATTAGGGATGAGCAATTATATAGGAAGCTGTGTTGCAAGTTATGTTTCCGGTGCTTTTATTGTGGAGGGAGAAACGGAAAGGAAAAGAGTGGAATTGTGGGATATACGTGTGTGAAGGAGATAAAAAAGTGGTTCAAGTTACCCTGCAGCGTGTTTTCATTTTATTAGAATTACAAATATAGACACACAACAGACACTCGGCTACAATAATATCATCCGTAGCCGCACAACAGCGTCTGAATGAGGCCGCTGCCAGCGCTACTTCAGGTGGATCAGCAGCCGTTTGATTCAAACCGGCAGGACGGCGGTGATGACGCGCAGAGCTTCTCAATTATAGATGTATTAAATATGGAAAATTTCAACTCTCGCGTCTAACGTGCCGCCGGCGTAAATTTGCGTCTGTCGCAACCACACGCGTCTGTGCATAGACTTTACATGTAATCTGGTCGAGCGAAACATTTGCGTCGCGTTGGGACGGACTGATTACAAGTAACTCCGGGGCTGTCAGCCACTAACAAGAGCACTAATATGAGCACTAATATGTCATACACACGTATGCAACACCGGTTAATAAGCACAATATCGATAAAGTCTTGTATTGTACTCGCGTCTCACTTTTCTCCTGTCTATTGAAAGAAGTGAGCGCTGCGTAGCGAGGATCCAAGATGGCGGCTCCAGATTCTGCTGTTGAGACAAACTGGCCATCTGATTGGACGGCAAAACAACTTGGATAGCGTGATTGGCTGCTCAGAAGTTGAGACTGTTGAGACAGTTGAGACAGAGAAGAGTGTCTCCGGCTCTGGAGCCACGGGTTGCTTCTCCACAAAGCGCGACCAGTTTGTTGTAGTGAAATACTGTTGAGTGAGTATCGGTTCTTGGTATCGGCCATTGAAACCGATGCGAGTACGAGTATTTAACGCAGTATCGACTAGGGATGCACCGATACCGATACCGGTATCGGTATCGGTATCGGTGCATCCCTAGTTAAAACAGACTTATCTGCATGCATTGAGGCCAATGGACTGCTGTAATGACTAATGCAGCTTCATCCTCACGTTCAGCAGCACCCATTGATGTGGCTCCTCGGACATCGATGAGTCCCTCGGTTCTCTGCCAGGGGCTTTTCTGGCGTGCTGCGAATAGAGCCAAGGACAGTCTGGGGTTTAGAAGGTGAACCAGCTGGAATAGTGCATTATTTAATGTTGCATATGGCGAGACGAGCTGGCTCTGAGCTCCGTCATGCTCCCCACCACCGAGGTGCTCCCATTCTCTCACTCACGTCTGTTTTGTTTTTGTGTGTGGGACAGGACTGTCACATGTGTCGCGGCTCGAGTGACTCAACACTGTTCAGGCAAAGCTTTAAGGCAGAAACTTAATCTGTAGATAAAGAGGTACTTTGAGTTCTTCTAAATCGTAGCACTATAAATGAACCACGTCAACAACCCTAAATGTCTCCATGTACAAGAGTTTGTTGTATCATCATCACTGTTTTGGCCTGATAACCTGGAGCGTCCTAGCTTAGATCTCAGGGCCACGGACCGAGCGTCGGTATTTGAGGAGTTAGGAGTGAGAATGTTTTGACATATGACCAAACTACAGCCGCTTTCTTCCATTCATTATTATATAGCAGCCGTCTTCTCTGCAGGTAACAGGTTTTCCCCAGCACATCATCCTCTTGTTTTGATTCCCAGTGTACACAGAGAGGAGGGGCTGTTCACAGACGGGTCTGATGTTCAATATGTGGGTGTTAATATTGTAGTGGGCCGTCACAAATAAATCACATTACTATATACGGTCATATCTGCATCAATGTGATAAAATACCTGTAATTGGCGAGTGTTTTTTGCGAGATGAGGTTATTTTATTAATCAACAGTTTCGCAATTGATTTTCCATAAACATTCACTTTATCCTGTCAATAATTCAATATCACAATAGAAATACCATAGTAGAGCATTTTGCCCTTTTGTTAGCTTTGAGGCACTGCTGGCCTTTAAATGCAATTTATCCATGCATTGTAAAGCATGGATATCAAGCAATCTCTGGACTTCCTGGCTCTCACTGAGACCTGGATCACACCAGACAATACATCTACCCCTGCTGCTCTCTCGTCTGCCTTCTCCTTCAGCCACACACCTAGGCCCACTGGTCGGGGTGGTGGTACAGGTCTACTCATCTCCCCCAAATGGAGTTTTTCTCTCTACCCGCTTCCATTGCCTACACCACTGACTTTTGAGCTTCATGCTGTGACGGTTACAAATCCGGTTCAACTGAACATTGTTGTTCTCTACCGTCCACCTGGTTCCCTGGGAGATTTCTTGGAAGAATTAGACGTCCTCCTATCAAGTTTCCCAGAAAACGGCCCCCTCTCATTCTTCTAGGTGATTTCAACATCCAGACCGAGAAGTCATGTGACCTGGTGCTCCTACTGTCTTCCTTTGCTCTCTCACTCAGTCCTTCACCTCCGACTCACAAAGCTGGAAATCATCTTGACTATATTTTCACCAGAAACTGCTCAACATCTAACCTCACTGTAACTCCACTTCACGTCTCCGACCACTTCTTTATCTCCTACTCTCTCCCACTCTTGGGAACTGAAACCCTCCCACAGCAACAGACTCTGCACCTGTGCGTCGCAACATTCGTACCCTCTCTCCCTCCTCTCTGGCCTCGTCTGTTCTGTCAGCCCTTCCTTCAACCGACTCTTTCTCACTCATGCATCCGAACTCTGCCACGGACACTCTCCTCTCTACTCTGTCCTCCTCTCTTGATTCTCTCTGTCCTCTTACGACACGTAAGGTCCGCAACTCCCCTCCAGCTCCGTGGTTGTCAGACCCGGTCCGTGCCCAGAGAGCCACTTTGCGAGCATCGGAAAGGAAATGGCAAAAATCCAAACACGCAGACGATCTGCACGCCTATCACTCTCTTCTCGCCTCCTTCTCTGCCTCTATCTCTGCAGCCAAAAGCCTGTTCTACCAATCCAGAATTGAATCTTCTTTCTCTAACCCCCAAAAACTCTACTCCATTTTTTCCAACCTCCTTGTCGACTACTTTACAAAAAAGATAGATGACATTCGCTCCTCATTTACTGATCCCCCTCCCATAACTACATCTCCACTAACCCTATCCGCCTCCCCTTCGCTTTCCACTTTCACCCCCCTGTCTCCCGATCAAGTTCTTACCTTGGTAACCTCTGCCCGCCCAACCACCTGCCCCCTTGACCCCATCCCATCTCACATCCTCCAGTCTATTGCTCCTGACCTTCTTCCCTTTCTCACCCATCTTATTAACACCTCCCTCTCAACTGGCTGTTTCCCTAACTCTCTGAAGGAGGCAAGAGTTAACCCTCTCCTGAAGAAACCCACTCTCAACCCGTCAGAACTCAACAATTACAGACCTGTCTCTCTCCTTCCCTTTCTTTCCAAAACCCTGGAGCGAGCTATCTTCAATCAAGTCTCCTCCTTCCTCCATCAGAACAACCTTCTGGACCCTCACCAGTCTGGATTCAAGGCAGGCCACTCAACAGAGACTGCCCTCCTTGCTGTCTCTGAGCAGCTTCACACTGCGAGAGAAGCCTCTTTCTCCTCTGTCCTTATCCTTCTGGACCTTTCTGCTGCCTTTGACACAGTGAACCACCAGATCCTTATCTCCTCCCTCCAGGACCTGGGTATCTCAGGCACTGCGCTCTCCCTCCTCTCATCCTACCTCAGCGATCGGACCTACCGGGTAACCTGGAGAGGATCTGTGTCTGACCCTTGTCCTCTCACTACTGGGGTCCCTCAAGGCTCGGTCCTCGGTCCTCTCCTCTTCTCCCTGTACACCAACTCTCTTGGCTCCGTCATTCGCTCACATGGCTTTTCCTATCATAGCTATGCTGACGACACCCAACTGATCCTCTCATTTCCCAAATCGGAAACACAGGTAGCAGCACGAATCTCGGCCTGTCTGACTGACATCTCACAATGGATGTCCGCACATCACTTGAAGATTAACCCCGACAAGACGGAATTACTTCTCCTTCCAGGGAAAGTTTCCCCCACTCACGACCTGACGATTACTTTCAACAACTCAGTCTTGGCCCCGACCCCGACTGCCAGGAACCTCGGTGTGACTCTGGACAGTCAACTCTCCCTGACTGCCAACATTACTGCAACAACTCGTTCCTGCAGATTCATGCTGCACAACATCAGGAGAATACGTCCACTTCTCACCCAGAAGGCAGCACAGGTTCTCGTCCAGGCTCTGGTCATCTCGCGTCTAGACTATTGTAACTCCCTCCTGGTGGGTCTACCTGCTGGTGCCATCCGACCTTTGCAGCTCATCCAGAATGCTGCAGCTCGACTGGTCTTCAACCTCCCGAAATTCTCACACACCACTCCGCTCCTCCGCGACCTTCACTGGTTACCGGTGGCCGCCCGCATCCGCTTCAAAACACTGGTATTGGCGTACCGTGCTACAAACAGATCTGGTCCAGTCTACATCCAGGACATGGTAAAACCTTACACCCCATCTCGTGCGCTCCGCTCGGCTTCTGCCAATCGCCTTGTAGCTCCGTCGCTGCGAGCTAAACACTCAACAAAGTCTCGACTGTTCTCTGTCCTGGCTCCTCGATGGTGGAATGAGCTCCCCATTGACATCAGAACAGCAGAAAGTCTCTACATCTTCCGTCGCAAACTAAAAACATATCTTTTCCGACTATACCTTGAATAAAGGATGTAGCACTATAGTAGCACTGAAATGGCTCTTACTGATAGCACTTTGTAGTCGAACCTTTGTAATTGTACCTTCTTGATTCTTGTTGTTCTGATTCTTGTTTGTAACCGTAAGAATGCACTTATTGTAAGTCACTTTGGATAAAAGCGTCAGCTAAATGACATGTAATGTAATGTAATATATAGTCTTCACTTTAGATGGACACACACAATACACTTAACTAACACTTAACTAATGACCTGAATTAATAATGAATTGCAGTATAATAACATGTTTTTAAAGCACATGTTATCTATATCATCTATAAGTCCTTAATAATTGTTTTGCAATATATATTACTTAATTTACAAATGGGGAATCTATAATTTATAAAGTATGAAAACCCAAGCTTATTAATAAAGAAAAAACATTTATAACTGTGTTTATGAATTGCAAACTAATGAGTTACTAATGAGGATACATGTTAGAGCAGGGGTGCCCAATACGTCGATCGCGATCGACCAGTCGATCGCCAGGGTAGCGCGGGTAGATCGCATGCCATTAAAAAAGAAAAAAAAAAAAGTATCTTCCCTACGACATTTGCCACTTGATTGATATACAGACCAGCCAGTGTGTAAATCAATGTCCATCACCACGGACGGTGCGCCCGCATGGTCGGCCGCTTGAATGCATTATTTGCGCTTCTCTACTCCCGTGAGTTTACTCAACTTTATGTGGTTTTTACTTTACTCGCGGCTGAAAAGGGGCAGGGATATCTCCGTGGCTTATCTCCGTAAAAGCGGTACCATTTCCGCCATCCACCATTGAACTAACCACTAGTTCTGCTTTATAGTTATTGTGGAAATCCCTCAAACGTCGGACCATCAGACGCCCCGTGTCCATAATATCATCTGTAGCCGCACAACAGCGTCTGAATGACGGCTGCTTCCAGCGCTGCTTCAGGCGGACCAGCAGCAGTTTGATTCAGCACCGGCAGGACAGCAGTGATGATGCGGCGCTTCTCAACGCTGATTGGCTTTCACTACGCAAATCTTTCGCCCAAGTTATTCGCGTCATTTGCGCTGCCCGGCGGAAATTTGCGTCATTCGCGTCTGTGCATTGACTTTGCATGTAATCTACTCGCGAATAATACGTGCCGCATTCAGTGTGAACGCAGCATAACCCTGGCTGTTTCTATTCAGTGCAAGTCAGAGTAAAATGTAATGACCAAAAATGTACAGAATTATATTGTGTCATAAGTTATGCAAGGTACGCCAATATTGTAAATATAAAGTATACTCGGTATATTAATACATTAATAATGCTATTTATTAATATATATCTATATAGATTTATATAGATATATATCTATATAGATAGATATTTAGCATTATTAATAACTAGGTCATTTTAAAAGTAGCTCGCAAGCCAAAAAAGTGTGGGCACCCCTGTGTTAGAGGAATCCCGGTTAGTCTGGAGGGACAGTCTGAGAACCTACAAGAAGGCCCTCCATAATGCCAGAGGAGCCTACTACCCATCAGTAATAGAGAAAAACAAGAACAACACCAGGTTTCTCGTCAGCACTGTGGCCAGGCTGACGAAGAGTCACAGCTCGGTGGAGCCCTGTATTCCTACGGACCACATCAGTAATAACATCCTGAACTTCTTCAGTAATAAGATTCTGGCTATCAGAGGCAGGATTGGCGATCTCCTGCCCTCGACTACCGACTGTTTATCCTCCAGTGGACTGGCCTTGGAGGCGGCTGTGGGCCCTGATGTGTGTTTGGATGGCTTTTTCCCCATAGGCCTTGACCAATTGTCTTCAACTGTTTCTGCTTCTAAATCTTCTACCTGTCTCCTGGACCCCATTCCAACTAGGCTGCTCAAGGAGGTTTTGCCTTTAATTGGCACCTCCCTGCTGGATATTATCAATGGTTCTTTACTAACAGGTTATGTGCCACAGTCTTTACAAGTGGCTGCAATTAAACCTCTTCTTAAGAAGCCAACTCTCGATCCAGAGGTGTTGGCTAACTACAGACCTATCTCTAACCTTCCCTTCCTGTCTAAGATTCTGGAGAAAGTAGTTGCAAATCAGTTGTGTGACTTTTTACATAGCAATAGTTTATTTGAGAACTTTCAGTCCGGATTTAGAAAGCATCATAGCACAAAGACAGCACTGGTGACAATTACGAATTACCTTCTAGTTGCATCAGATAGGGGACTTGTAACTGTTCTGGTCCTGTTAGACCTTAGTGCTGCATTCAACACCTTTGACCAGGACATTTTATTACAGAGACTAGAACAGGTGATTGGTATTAAAGGTACAGCACTAAGCTGGTTTAAGTTGTATTTATCAGATCGATCTCAGTTTGTAAATGTAAATGATGAAGCCTCGATGAACGCTGGTGTTCGTCATGGAGTTTGTTTACCTTCCTTTAGGCAATGTTATCAGGAAACACTCGATAAGCTTTCATTGTTATGCCGATGATACCCAGCTATATATATCGATCAAGCCAGATGAAACCAACCAGGTGGCTAAACTTCAAGCGTGTCTCAAAGACATAAAAACCTGGATGACCTGCAATTTCCTGATGTTTAACTCGGACAAGACTGAAGTTATTTTGCTTGGCCCAGAACATCTCAGAAATCAATTATCGAATGATATTGTTTCTCTTGATGACATTTCTCTGGCATCCAGCACCACCTTCAGGAATCTAGGAGTTGTCTTTGATCAAGACTTGTCCTTCGGCTCCCACATGAAACAGATCTCAAGGACTGCCTTTTTTCACCTACCCAACATTTCAAGGATCAGGCACATCTTGTCTCAAAGGGATGCAGAAATGTTGATCCACGTATTTGTTACTTCAAGACTGGATTACTGTAACTCTGTATTATCAGGCTGCTCTGCTAAGTCCCTTAGGTCTCTCCAGTTGATCCAGGATGCTGCAGCTTGTGTACCAACAAGGGCTGTATTAGCTGCTCTCCACTGGCTTCCTGTAAGGTCTTTCTTCTTACCTACAAAGCCTTAACTGGTGATGCACCATCATATCTTAGGTAGCTTATAGTACCATATTGTCCCACCAGAGAGCTGCGCCCACTGAATGCGGGGCCACCTGTGGTTCCTAGAGTCTTAAAAAGTAGGATGGGGGCCAGAGCCTTCAGTTATCAAGCTCCTTCTCAGTGGAACCAGCTTCCACTTTCAGTCCAGGGGGCAGACACAGTCCCCTCATTTAGGAGTAGACTTAAGACTTTTCTCTTTGATAGTGCTTATAGTTAGTCCAGCCCCTAGATATGCTGCCATAGGCCTAGACTGCAGGGGGACATTGTAGGATACAATAAGCTCCTCTCTCTTCTTCTCTTCTCTCTCTCCTCTTCTCTCTCGCCCCACTCCTCAAATGTTTTGGTGCTCCTGAGGTGCTCCTATAGGCTTATATTGCTTGGGAACATCTTAGGATACACTGAGCTTCTCTCTCCTCTTCTCTCTCTCCTCTTATCTCTCTCTTTCTGAATGAATTAATGTCTCTTTAATGCACATTACTAACTCTACTTCTTCCCGGGAGCCTCTGTGCTTCCTCTCCTCAAGTCTGGAGCCGGTCCTGCTCCCTGCCATGGCGGCCCTGCTGATGCCCCTCATCTCTACCTCCTTCTGCTGACATGGATCGTGGTTATCTAGATCGTGGTCCATGCCTACTACTCATTACATGAATAACGTCATATTCATTGAATGTGCTATAACTCTGTTATGTTGATTCTGTACACATGACATCTATTGTTTCTGTCCATCCGGGGAGAGGGATCCTTCTCTGTTGCTCTCCTGAAGGTTTCTTCCCTTTTTTTCCCTGTTGAAGGGTTTTCACTATTTTTTGGGGGAGTTTTTCCTGATCCGATGTGAGGTCCTGGGACAGGGATGTCTGTATGTGTACAGATTGTAAAGCCCTCAGAGGCAAATTTGTATTTGTGATTTTGGGCTATACAAAATAAACTGAATTGAATTGAATTGAATGTTGGAACAATGCTTTATAAATTATTAATTAAGTGTTTACTCATGCTTTAAGAAATGCTAAATAGTGTGTAGTTATTATAAAGTTCTTTTAGTGTAACCTTTAACCCCGAAAAAGAATATGTAGTATGAAATGCGAAGTAATGTTCTGCAAAACATGCTAACGTTTGCTGCTCTTGTTAGAGCAGACCAACACACAGTCAAATCCATTCCTTACACTTTTACTACTTGTGTTTTGGGGTTTTGGCAGACCCTTAAAGCCGAGTTTTGATTGTAAAGCTATGATTGGACAATGGTTGCTCAGAGATGGGGGTTTAGCGAACAATCATTCATGTCCAGGATGGCTGCACAGCCTCCTCCTCTACTCTGTTAAATTAATATCCCGCCTGCAGAGACTGGGCTGATTTGCAGTTACACTAACCTCTTCTAGATGCTTCAGTGACTTGGCATGGACCCCGATAACCAAACTGTAGCTGATATGGAATTACACTTGGCTCTCCCAAGTCTTCAAACAGCATCCCCACAATGTGTTACAGTGGCCTCAGCCTGTTGTTTTCCTGCTAATCAGGAGCAGATGTGTGCCGTTTGCCTACACGCTCTGCTGTTCTTCAGCTGTATGTTGTGAGCACATAGCGCTGACTCTGGAGCTCAGGGTCTCAGAGGCACTTTGTTGTTCTTTGTGTGGCAGCAGTGGTAGCGCAGCCGGCTTCGCTATGATGTCATTGTTTGCCGGTTGTGAAATAGTTGAGGAAATGAGAACCTCATTGAACCCAATCTGCACGCTGCACATTTCTTCTACAACTCCTGTGCGCCCAGATCTTCCGTGGTTTTCTTTGATCTTCTTTTATCTGTTCATCTCCAGCAATTACTTCAATGACCGAGCCTTGAGAAATTAATCTTTGTCTGCTGATCGAACATGTTTCAATTTACCTCCACTGTGCTGATGAGTTTGTGGTTACTGACACAAACTCACTTTGTCTGTTTTGACAGAGGACACCCTCTTTGAGTCAGCTCCCTGTTGAGGACCTCAAAGACCCCCTGCCTGCTCACTGGAAATGCTACATGTCTCCACAAGGGCGGCGATACTACGTCAACACCACAAGCAATGGTAAGAGCCATTTGTCTCCCTAAAACAATGATCTTAAGTTTTTACATTATGCTCATGTATGAGTTAAGTAAACAAGATGCATGTTATATTGAACAAGTTTTCACTGTATGTGACGTAAGAGGCAGAACATCCACATTTTAGACTGAATCACGTAGAACCATTCAGTTCTCATTTTTACTTTGCAATGTCATTTTGACTAATCGTAATTGCATTATGACTTTTCCAATTTTTTTTATTAAGATGTCTAGAACGGAATTCTGGCTAGTCATAACAAATCCAGATTTGACATGTCAAAGGTTTATGTCTTTGCATCAGATATTACGCTGTTTTTACTGTTCATTGGGCTTTTTGTTTCCTTCACTGATTCATTCTCATCACAATGACTGAGGGGCCACATGCAAACAAGTGAAAATAGGTTTCTGTGAAGTGACTCATGACATTTTTCCTCCCAATTATTTCCCCTTTTAGTCTGTCACTTTACCTGAAACCATCTCCTGCCTTGCTCCACTATTACACCTTGGATTGAAAATAAGGCAACATCTTTCATGAAGAAAGTTCCATCGAGGAGCTTGTACTCATCATAAGAATGATATGTGAGCCATTTCATCTGTCAGGAATGGAGGAAACATACACTGTGTGTCTGTACAGCAGTGATGGTACCAGTGAGAGACAGAGGGCGCAGAAGAACTGATACTGCTGATAGTGCCTTGTTTCTGGTCACACAATCACTGCTCAGTGTGTCCCTGAACACACACCCACACACACACACACACACACACACACACACACACACACACATAGTGGCGTAGAGACAGCTTAATACCCTTTTCTGTTCCACAGACACAGCAGCAACGCCTCCCTTTACTATCCCTGAGTGAACTCACTGCAGAACCTGACTGATGACTCTAATAACTTGTTGGGCCTTTGACTTCCGAACATAATAATGGTTAAAAAGTGCAGGTTTCTCGGCGGCTGTGCCTCAGGTCATCAATTAATCAGATGATTGCGGGCGACTGAGGCTCAGTTGTGAGCAGGGTTGTCCTTCAATCAGAGGATCGGCAGTTTAATACCTGGCTCCACTAGCAGGTGGCACCTTAGCTCCTCCCATCAGTGTATTAATGGGTGTCAATGATGACAAGTGATGTGAAAGTCTTTTGAGTGGTCAGAAGACTAGAAAAGAGATGTACATTCACCATGATTGGCGGTTCGATCCCAGATCCTCCTGGATGTGTAATGATGTGTGAAAGGGAGAAAGTTGTCAATGTGCAGGAAGATTAGAAAGGCCGCAATATAAATGCAGGTCCATTTCCCATCTACCATTCTGAGACGCAGTGTTTACCAGTCACACAATGACAATAGGTGTCATGTTAGAACAGTTTGATTCTTAAGGCAGCTCACTGCCAACAGGCCGGCCAGAAGTGACACGATGATTGCTTCCTGTTTTCCCTGAATTGTGCCATTTATTCCCACCTGCCATTCTGTTCTCAGGTTTCTACATCATTCATCAATAAAGCGTTTATTGAATGAATAAAATGATTATTCAAAAGAAGTCTCAAAACGTTCTGGGAGTTAACCCACATTTGTGGAGCAGTTTATAATTAGTGGGCATTAGTGGGTTTAAAAGCAACACAGCTAATGAGCTATGAGAGCTTCCTCCATTTTGGACTTTCCATCTCTCTGTTCCCTCAAAGGGTAGTTTTGTCCAGGTGGGTTGTTATTGGTCAACAAAGCAACTATGCATGTCGAAGTTAACCAAAGGGGAACTCAATGCAAATTTCTTTAGAAGATTACTTTGTGCCTACAAGCTAATCTAATCTGTTACTTCCATGGATATAAATGGATTATGCTGTTATAATGCACTTTATCCCATCCTACGTAATCTGTGAGCCATACTTGTTTGAGTGATATTAGTGGAATATAATAGACAGTGCGAAAATGAGAGAAAGCACATGGACTTTGACATACCAGGATTGTGGTACATACACCAGTGGTGTTCACATTATATACATCTCTGCTTGTGGTTGCGATGGTCTCACTGTGACTATGAGAGGGGACCTCGAACGAGCCAACGGCTCGACCCAGCCATGAGACCAGGGGAGTCGCTCCTCCTCTTTCTCCTCTCCTTCTCTATATAGATCAAATGTGATGCTAAATGTGCTAATGACAAAAAGTTGGAAACAAACCAGACTTTTGAGCCATCTTGAATGTGTTGATACTCAAAGTGCCTGACTCGTCCCCCTTAGTCTCCAAGTTATTTCGTTGGGGGCTTGACAGATCTGTTTTGTCTTCATGTGACAGGCTTGGGGGGCTTATCTATAGCAGTAAAACCGATCATATTCCAGAGGGACATTGTCAGAAATTACAAGAGAAGCATGCTGGAACAAAGGAGTCCACGTATTTCCTGAGAGGGGAAATACATTTTTCATAACTTTCTGCGAGTAAAAGTTTTTTTCATCTGTATCTCGGCTCATAAAGGCTGTTGCTGTGGTGTAATGAAACGGGTCTCTGAGGGCACACAAAAGCTCCAGGACTTATTGTCTTTGTTTTTGCTGCAACATAACTAAATGAAAACTAAATGAGACTGCTCAGCTAATACACTCTGTCCATTCACCTCCCCAGCAACCGTCTCCAAACAAACCCATCTGATAACAGTTTTGCTCAAACTACTGGTATTTATAGCATCTCTGCTATTTTTGTTACGTCCGGCTGTGAGGACCGGTGATCTGGACCCAAAAGCAAAGATGAACAGAACAGGGAGGTTATGTGTTAAGCTCAGGCGCTTTATTTACACTCAACACACAGAGAGGAGCGAACTGATGGTTCCGTCGCGGCAGGCTCCGAGGTCCGCGTCTCGTGTCTGAAGGCTTGAGGCTCGTGCTTGCGTCTCGTGTCTGAAGGCTTGAGGCTCGTGCTTGCGTCTCGTGTCTGCGGGTCGGAAAGGCTGGCGTCTCGTACGGCATGCAGAACAATCTCGACGCCGAGTGCAGGCTGGAGGCTGACTTTAAAGCCCTGCTTGATGGCAGATGAGCAGCAGCTGCGGGCGTCGGCGCTCACTCCATCCAGCTGTCAGGCATCCTCCTGATTAGGGATAGAGAGAGAAAGAAAAGAGAGAGAGGAGAGGGGAGAGAGAGAGGGAGAGGAAGGCACGCCATCGATCCTCACAGCACCCCCCCCTCAACGGACGCCTCCTGGCGTCCTCCCGGGCTTATCCGGATGTTCCCGGTAGAAGGTCCGAAGCAACTCGGGATCCTCGATCAGCCGCCGTGAGAGCCAGGACCGCTCCTCGGGCCCATACCCCTCCCAGTCCACCAGGTACTGGAACCCGCGTCCTCGGCGCCGGACGTCCATGATCCTGGAGACTGTGTAGACCGGGTGGTTGTCGATGAGCCGGGTGGGTGGAGGGGCGACGGCCGGAGGGCTATGTATGCTCTCCTCGAATGGCTTCAGCAGGGACACATGGAACGTCGGGTGAATGGGCATTGACGCTGGGAGGGTCAGACGCACCGCGGAGGGGTTGATGACCTTGGCCACTGGAAATGGCCCCACGAACCGGGGCGTCAATTTCCGGGACTCAGTAGGCAGCGCGAGGTCCCGTGTAGACAACCAGACCCGTTGACCGACCTTATACTCTGGAGCAGGCGTACGAAGGCGATCCGCCAACCGCTTGTTGGCCGCCGCGGACCTGGTGAGCGCCGCCCTGGCCGTGGTCCAGACCGCCCGCATCCTCCGGACGTGGTCGCCGACCGACGGGACTGCTACCTCCTCCTCCTGGGCCGGGAACAGTGGAGGCTGAAAACCAAAGCATACCATGAACGGAGACAGGCCCCCCGTGGAGGAGCTGGACAAGGAGTTATGCGCATACTCCACCCAGGGAAGGTGCGTGCTCCAGGAGGAGGGATGCTGAGCGCAGACACAGCGAAGTGCTGTCCCCAGGTCTTGGTTAGCCCGCTCTGCCTGGCCATTGGTCTGGGGATGGTAACCAGACGACAGACTGGCGGTGGCGCCGACCGCCCGGCAGAAGGCCCCCCACACCCTGGAGGCGAACTGGGGACCCCGGTCCGACACTACGTCCATGGGAATCCCGTGGAGCCGGAAGACATGCTGAACCAGGAGCTGGGCGGTCTCCAAGGCGGAGGGCAGCTTGGGTAGGGGAACGTAGTGCACCGCCTTGGAGAACCGGTCGACGATGGTAAGAACGACGGTGTTTCCCTCCGAAGGCGGCAGGCCCACGACGAAGTCGACTGCGATATGGGACCATGGCCTACTTGGGATCGGCAGGGGACGCAGCAGTCCGGCGGGGCGTTGATGGGAGGCCTTGCTCCGGGCACACACCGTGCAGGCGGCCACAAACCTCCGAACGTCCCCCTCCATCCCCGGCCACCAGAATCGTTGCCGGATGAAGGTGGAGGTCCGCCGTGCCCCCGGGTGACAAGCCAGGCTGGACGAGTGTCCCCACTGCAACACCGGAGCGCGTACTGTCGGCGGAACGAAGAGGCGATTCGGAGGCCCTCCATCAGGAACCGGGTCAGCATCTGGAGCCCCCCGGACGATCGACTCAATCTCCCAGGTGGCGGCCCCTACGACGCACGCTGCGGGAACGATGGGACTGGGTTCCGGGGACTCCGAGGCAGGAAACATCCGGGAGAGCGCATCCGGCTTCCCGTTCTTGCTTCCGGGGCGATAGGACAAGGTGTACTCAAACCGACTCAAGAACAGTGCCCACCGTGCCTGGCGGGGATTCAGCCTCCGGGCTGCTCGGATATACGCCAAGTTCTTGTGGTCGGTCCATATCCAGAATGGCAGCTGGCTGCCCTCCAGCCAATGCCGCCACTCTTGGAGGGCCAGTATCACCCCCAGCAGTTCCCGGTTTCCCACGTCATAGTTCTTCTCCGCCGGGCTAAACCTGCGAGAGAAGAAAGCGCAGGGGTGGAGTTTCTGGGAGGTGGGATCCCGTTGAGAGAGGACGGCCCCCGCTCCGGTCTCCGATGCGTCCACTTCCACCACAAACTGCCGCGTCGGATCCGGGTGCTTGAGAATGGGTGCGCTGGTGAAGAGGGCCCGTAACCGAGCGAAAGCCCCGGTGGCCTCGGGGCCCCAGACGTAGGGGATCTTGGGGGACGTGAGTTGGGTAAGGGGTGCGGCCACCTTGCTATAGTCTCGTATAAAGCGACGGTAAAAATTGGCAAACCCGAGGAACCGTTGTAGCTCTTTACGCGTACTAGGTACGGGCCAGTCGGCCACGGCGCGAATCTTGGCGGGATCCGGCTCCAACTGGCCCTGCGCAATTACGTAGCCCAAAAAACTGACAGATGACACGTGAAATTCGCATTTCTCTGGCTTTACGTAAAGCCGGTTCTCCAACAGTCGCCGGAGAACCAACCTCACGTGTTGGCGGTGTTCGGCCATTGACCGGGAGAAGATGAGAATATCATCGAGGTAAATGAAAACGAATTGACCGAGCATCTCACGAAACAGGCTGTTAATCAGAGTCTGGAAGACGGCGGGGGCGTTCGAGAGACCGAAAGGCATGACCAAATACTCGAACTGCCCCAGGGGTGTGTTAAACGCCGTCTTCCACTCATCCCCCTCCCGAATTCTCACTAAGTGATACGCATTCCTGAGATCGAGTTTGGAAAACACCCGGGAGTGATAGAGGGGCTCGAACGACGGGTCGATCAACGGCAACGGGGTCTTGTTTTTTACGGTAATCTGATTAAGGCCTCGGTAATCGATGCATGGCCGCAAAGAGCGGTCCTTCTTGGCCACAAAGAAAAAACCGGCTCCCAGCGGCGCGGAGGAGGGGCGAATGAGGCCGGACTCCAGACACTCCTGAATATATGTCTCCATGGCGGCCCGCTCGGGATGGGAAAATGGAATATAACCTACTGGTGGGCAGCGGTGACCCCGGAAGCAAATCAATTGCACAATCGAACGGGCGGTGTGGGGGTAACTCACGAGCCCGGTCCTTGCTGAACACGGGTGCGAGGTCGTGGTACTCGGCGGGTACGCCGGTCAGATCTGGCAGGACCGGGGGACTAGCGACCGCTCGAGACGTCGGAGCGGCTGCCCGGAGGCAACGGGCGTGACAGGCCACACCCCAGCTGGCGATGGACAACGTCTTCCAGTCCAGCTGGGGGTTATGGAGCTGCAGCCATGGGAGCCCCAAGATGACGGGGGCAGCGGAGGACGAGATAACGAAAAACTGGAGGCTCTCAGTGTGTTGACCGGATAAACAAAGCGTGAGTGGACACGTGCGGTGGGTGACATGAGCGAGCAACCGGCCGTCCAGTGCGTTTACCTGCTTGGACCGATCCAGTGGTTCAAGATTCAACCCCTCCCCCCTCGCGAACCCGGCATCTATGAAATTCTCGTCCGCGCCCGAGTCAACGAAGGCCTCAACCGCCAAATCCCGGCCCTGGACCGTGAGCACGGCGTCCAGGGTGATGCGAGACGAAGCGCGCGACGACACTACATTGCTCGCCAGCAGTCTCTCCGCTGCTGGGGAGCAAGGGGAAGGGAAAAAAGCAGAGCACGGGAACGAGGAGGGACCCGCCAGCGGGCTCTGGTCTACTGGCGAGTCTCCCCGTTTGGGGACCCGCGGAAGGCAGCGGCGTAGTGCCGCGCAAGACCACAATACAGGCAGAGCCGCAGGCGAAGACGCCGCTGACGTTCCGCCGGCGCCAGGCGCGCGCGCGCCCCACCTGCATGGGTTCTACGGGATCTTCCGAGGCGACGGAGAGCTCGGGACCCGGAGCCGTGACTGGAAACGGATGCGGAGCCTGCCGCCCTCGCCGGCGCTCCCGAAGCCGGTTGTCCATGCGGATGGCTAACTGAATAAGCTGCTCAAGGGACGCCGCGTCGTCCCGAGGAGCCAGCTCATCTCGTAACTCGGCAGACAGGCCCCGCGCGAAGATGGTCATTAATGCTGGTTCACCCCAGCCACTCTCTGCGGCAAGAATCCGGAAATCGACCGCGAAATCCGCTGCCGACCCGGATCCCTGCCGCAGGGAGCACAGCCGGTCCCCAGCCTCCCGTCCGCGCACGGGGTGATCAAACACTCGCCGTAAGTCCGCGGAAAACTCGGCAAACGAGGCTAGCACGGTTGACTGTCCCTCCCATAACGCTGCGGCCCACTGGGCCGCCTTACCCCGGAGCAGGTTAACACAAAAGGCTATTTTAGCTTTATCTGAGACATAGCTTAGGGGCTGTAAATCAAACACCAGAGTACAGTTCAGTAGGAAGCGACCGCACGTGCCGGGCTCCCCGGCGTACGGTTCAGGGAGAGGTACACGGGGCTCCCGGGCGGCTGCTGCGGGGACCGGAGCCAGAACGGCACTCACCGGAGGCGGAGCGACGACGCCCGGGTCCTGGGCGGCGTGGGCGGTCAGCCTGTCCATACTCCGATTTAGTTGCTCCAATCTGTCCATTATCCCCGCCAGTGCCTGGTCGTGTCGCCCCAGCAGCGCCCCCTGCGCACCGAGGATTTCCCGGAACTGGTCCGTTCCTGCTGGGTCCGTCATGGTCGAGAGATTATGTTACGTCCGGCTGTGAGGACCGGTGATCTGGACCCAAAAGCAAAGATGAACAGAACAGGGAGGTTATGTGTTAAGCTCAGGCGCTTTATTTACACTCAACACACAGAGAGGAGCGAACTGATGGTTCCGTCGCGGCAGGCTCCGAGGTCCGCGTCTCGTGTCTGAAGGCTTGAGGCTCGTGCTTGCGTCTCGTGTCTGAAGGCTTGAGGCTCGTGCTTGCGTCTCGTGTCTGCGGGTCGGAAAGGCTGGCGTCTCGTACGGCATGCAGAACAATCTCTCGACGCCGAGTGCAGGCTGGAGGCTGACTTTAAAGCCCTGCTTGATGGCAGATGAGCAGCAGCTGCGGGCGTCGGCGCTCACTCCATCCAGCTGTCAGGCATCCTCCTGATTAGGGATAGAGAGAGAAAGAAAAGAGAGAGAGGAGAGGGGAGAGAGAGAGGGAGAGGAAGGCACGCCATCGATCCTCACAATTTTTGCTGAAGCCTTTTGTTGTTTTAAAGTTCAGCAAGATTAGAAACGGTTCTGCCTGCGTGTTTATGATTCTGCATTGCTATAGTAACAGAGCTGTGTGCGTGGGTGAGGCTGCATGTTCTTGCGTCAGGGCGTGTTTTTTTTGTTTTTCCTTCCTATGTTGCTGGGTGCAGAGGTACAGGGTGCTGTGGTCTGCACCAGACTCTCCACTCATCCCAGCATGACCGGTGGGCTACTTTATAAACATACAAGTCCAAATACTCAACAGTCCTAGCATATGTACTGTAGACGTACAGCACACAGACCATCCCTTCAGTTTCCAGGTATTTTTTAATGAAGTATGACTCATACTATGAAAAAACTATGAACTATGATGTACTCCTTAACTTAAACCTTTATGTCCAGTCTACTCCTTAACTTAAACCTTTATGTCCAGTCTACTCCGTAAATTAAATCTTTAGTTCAGTCTACTCCGTAATTTAAACCTTAATGTCCACTCTACTCCTTAACTTAAACCCTGCTTCACAAAGACAAGATGTTGGAAACGGAAGCATGGTTTTCAGAGCTTTTTGACGATCTCAGGATATTCTGCTTTGATTTTAATCCAGAACACCTGAAACTTGAAACATACTTTTAAGTTTCGTTTTTGGGGTAACGTATCACGTGACCTCTTGACATGCGTCAAAAGGCTCAGATACACAGACGGATGTATCCGACCTTTATATTTGCTCGTCTGTTGCTCGTCATGTTGAAGCTGAGTCAATGAGTCAGTTGTGCTTCATTACTTTAATTTGTTGACATTGACTATGTTACCATGCACCAAATATTCAGTTTTTCCCCCTTATTCCAAAAAAGACACTTTTCCTAATAAACTGTGTACATTGCTATTGGAAATGAATATTCCAGTATTGCTGTATACTCTAATTTAGATTATCCAAACAGAATAGGATGTTTACAGGAGCCAAATCCAATTTTGAATATTGTCATATTCTGAATAATAGTGGAATATGGGTGTGCAGCATGCAATTGTAGTCATTAAGTCTGTTAGAAAGTATGCTTTTTAGTGCTCCTAGTGAGAGCTAGAGAGTTTACATTGGAGGGTCAAGACAAATAAATAACTCTGTATGGATTATCAAATATCGAATGGATGACACTGTATGTACTACACAAATGTATTAATTAGAATTATGAAATGTATTGAGTGATTGTGGAATGAATCCTGAAAACATCAGGAGCACACAAACAGTTACGCAGCCTGAAGATTGGAGCAGATAGATAAGGAGGACATGCTCAGGAATGTCCCCGGTGGGGGTTTATTGAAGTCCTGAGTACTGTTGTTTAAGCGAGAGGGGGTTTGGGTTGACCAACACCAAAAGAACGAGGTCTTGTCCAATCAATGGACTGGAAGAGAGACTAGCCAGAGGAAGGGGGGCTGACCCCAAACCTGGCAAAGCTGAGACATTTTGAGAACATCAGCAGATCTCTGGGTGCCTTCTGCCGGGCAGGTATGTATGGATCTGCTGCCCGGTGGGGGGGGGGCACTGGATCTCTGTCTCATGGGATATCTCTCTCTCATGGGATATATTTTGTATATATTGTGTAGTTATTAGTGTGATTCATTTTGAAATGCTGTTCATCATCTTTTTATTAAATCAATTTTTATTATAACTTTCTGCATCTGGGACTTCTCTTCACACAACCGCCCAAAGATTTTTGAACTTAACAATTTGGTGACCCCGACGTGATCTTTGTGGTGAGTTGTGGTTGAAGAATAGTGATTTGAACAAAGGACCAGACTTTTCTCTGGGACCCCTTGGATGATCCCTCCTCTCTGCTCACATGAGGCGCCTCACTAAAAGGTAATGACAAGGACCTGTTAATAACGAACCTTGTTTAGGTAGACCTAGGACATTTAGTTGTGAGCAGAGGAAGGATGGTCTGACGCAGTGATACATTGTTACCGTGATAACTATTAAATAAAGTAAATATATCATTAAGATAGAAGAGGTGATAATCAGTGTACATAGCGTACGTTGTATGGATGCTGTTGCACGTGCATGAGTGGAAGCTTTATGTTGAGTGAGAGATTTTATGTGTTTGTGAAACTCACAGAGGTTTCTTCCACCTGAAGAGGTGTGAATGTATTCGCAGCGATGAGTAACTACTTAGTTTCTTTGTGATAAATACATAAACTGACGGGGTTTTTCGTGGTCGCAATCGTTATAATACGCGGCAGATGAATGATTGGAACTGTATTTTAACCAGTTTTGCATAAATTTTAACAGAACTAAAAGTCCACGAGTGGCCTGAGATAAAGTATCGTCAGTAAGTTTTGGGGATTGGCATGCGCGAGGAGTTACGTTTAGTAAGTCGACGGGCCCTTCATTGTCTCTGAGCTCCGAGAACCAATTCTTAGGTTACTGTTAAAATGCATATCAAATATTAATCTGGAAAAGACGAAGTGTGTCTCTCATAAAAATTGGAGCTCATAGAGCTATTGGTGCAAAGCACATGTACTGCGTTTGCATCAGAGAGGGCAAGAAGTGTATGTCTTCAAGAGTTTCACAGCTAGATAACGAAATTGAATCTGAATAAGACGACGCATGCACTATGGCTAAGGCGTATGAATAAGATAACAAAAAATAACGAATTGGAAAAACAAATCTAGGAAGACATATCAGTTGATAGTGTATTTGTTGTAAAAAATAAGAAAAGGAAGAGAAAGCGTTGTATCTGTTGTACAGGGTGATTGCCTGTTGTATGTTTTGAGTGTTAAAGATATTGAAAACTGCCATTTTATAGTTTAAATTGTAAAGTAAGAAACGTAGGCCTCAAGGAGAAGTAGAACAAAGAGTCATAAAAAGGAGACAAGGTGTTAAGGGGGAAGGGAACTTAAGAGAGACAAGCTAGATGAAGTAAGATTGTGAAATCAAGAGGGAACCTTAATACACAGAGAAGAAATTAAGATAGAGGGAATTTGAGTAATTGGGACTCCGTTGGACGACAGAAGCGCAAATAATAGGTGATTCCTCCCAGAAGGTGAGAAGCTGTTCCTCAGACGGAGTTCAAGATTGCCAGTCCAAAGCTGGAACTAGAAAGAATTCCACCCGGTGAGAATTCTGTTCCATGAGAAAGTCATTTGAGATGCAACAGATGTGTCCTAGTGAACTAATAATGATAAAGAACAATTAATTAGAAAAGATGTTGTAAAACAATAATGGTGACGTTTTAGAAGGAGAAATTGAAAGAATGGAAAGACAAGAAGGATTTTAGTGGAAGATTGACAGTCACATGATGTCAATATTTGGTTCATCAGATTGAACAAAGAATAAGAGGGAAAAAGGAAGTGAGAGAAGGATTGTGGGAAGTATAAATGTGGTTGGTTGAGGCGTGGAGATGCAAGTGAGAGACAGGTATGGGAAGAGAGAATTAGAGAGAAGAGAAGGATCTCTCACACACACACACACACACACACACACACACACACTGATAAGCTGACACAGACTGTTAATTCAGGATGTAAAGCTGTTTAGATCTTTAGAAGTAGAGGGATGTGAAGTGCCTTTTTTGAGTGTTTCCGGAGCATGCAGATCTGTCATTCTAGCACCTGAAAGTAGAAAACTAAATTGATAGAGCAAAAAGATAATGCCATTTGGTGTGAACAGCATTTGTAATCCTAAATCCTTAAACATGACTATAAACAAAAGCAAAACAGTTGAAGTTATCTAAGAAACTGTCCAGTAAATCTTAAGCAGAGAGCATATGTAATGCAAGCATATTGGTGACAAAGTTTAGGATGTTTGTTGGCAGGATGAGTACAAGGGGAGAACACAGCAGGATGATATCAGGAATGTAAGAAGAATTGAGATGACTTCTTCTGTTATCCCCCGACCATTTGGATCACTTGGGTCGTAAAGAGAAAGACTTGGAATGCACCAAGGGGGGAAGGGCCATTCAACTATCATTAGCACATCAACTGCTGTCCGCATATCAAAGAGAGAGCATCCTGGATTCATCACACCTACAGCAAGAAGGTGCATCGGTTGTCTGCAGAAAACTGCAGTACTGAGGACTCCTAAGCGGGCACCCATCTCCTCTGTGGTGAAGTCTGGTTACAAAGGGAGGTGAAACCAATAGGGGCACTTGTCTCAACCCAGTGAAGAAAACATCAAACACCCAGAGGCTTAGGGAGTGTCTGTTTATCAAGGGGAGCTCAGTGTTGATTTTAGAAGGAGAAACTGGTTAACAACTATTGACAATAGCCAAAAGGCATTGTTAATTTTACTGTGATGCTGAGAAAGGCGGAGTCTGTACAATGTTTGGATTTGCCTGTTTTACTTTCATCCTAAGCAACACAGCTCCTGATGGATCAGTGACCGAAGCGCTGACTGGTCTTACGGCATTGAGTCAGAACCTTGCAGAGAATGCTGGGATTGATGATCCCACCACAAGCTGGTTGGACAGTATGTTTGGAAGATGCATTTCTGTCCATAATAACCACACTTTGTCTTGCCACTACAGTCGTGATCCCCTGAGGATGCTGCTGCATCCATGGACTCCTACAGAGATTGATTGAAGCTGCATTTAGTAAAAAACATTCAAGGGAATCAATTAAGAGTTGAAGATGAAGAAATAAGCTTTTGATTGATGCATCTGTTTATCAAGGAGGGACATGATTTAGTCTGTAAGTGAATGACGATTATGGGAGTTGTAACAGCAAGTTAAGTTTATGATAATCAGAGAGTGTCTTGCATGACTTTTGTATACTCACTATAAATAGTGAGTAAGGGGGGATTGTTAGAAAGTATGCTTTTTAGTGCTCCTAGTGAGAGCTAGAGAGTTTACATTGGAGGGTCAAGACAAATAAATAACTCTGTATGGATTATCAAATATCGAATGGATGACACTGTATGTACTACACAAATGTATTAATTAGAATTATGAAATGTATTGAGTGATTGTGGAATGAATCCTGAAAACATCAGGAGCCCACAAACAGTTACGCAGCCTGAAGATTGGAGCAGATAGATAAGGAGGACGTGCTCAGGAATGTCCCCGGTGGGGGTTTATTGAAGTCCTGAGTACTGTTGTTTAAGCGAGAGGGGGTTTGGGTTGACCAACACCAAAAGGACGAGGTCTTGTCCAATCAATGGACTGGAAGAGAGACTAGCCAGAGGAAGGGGGGCTGACCCCAAACCTGGCAAAGCTGAGACATTTTGAGAACATCAGCAGATCTCTGGGTGCCTTCTGCCGGGCAGGTATGTATGGATCTGCTGCCCGGTGGGGGGGGGGGCACTGGATCTCTGTCTCATGGGATATCTCTCTCTCATGGGATATATTTTGTATATATTGTGTAGTTATTAGTGTGATTCATTTTGAAATGCTGTTCATCATCTTTTTATTAAATCAATTTTTATTATAACTTTCTGCATCTGGGACTTCTCTTCACACAACCGCCCAAAGATTTTTGAACTTAACAAGTCCCAATGCCACTGTTGGCTCAGCTGTCATTAAAATGCGTGCAGCAATCTGGCATCAGAGGCTTGTCATCGTCTTGCACAACTGTAGATGCTGCAATAGCTACGGTGTACCTTCTGCTATGAGAGGAGATCCTTCAACACAGTTTTTCCTATTTGGGACAATATAGAGTTTGAATGAGCAGTTTTGACTGATCATAATCAGAGACAGGAGGTAGCTAATGCATCAAGGCCAAGTGTCATATGGTCATGAATAAAATATAGCTGTGTCAAAGCTATAACTAGGCCACTCTGCATCTCCCCATTCGGAATCGGGCATGTCTTGCATCACTTGTGGCGTGGCTGGCGGGCAGTGAGCTGATGCCAGGGTTTTTGTTTTTTGACCTGCTGTTGAATGTTTTCATTCATACATCCACTTATACACACACATCTGCTACAATGCAGCTACTGTCTTCAGCTGTCAGCCGCGCTGCCACACTCTGCTGACTCACCACAGATGCATGCCGAATGAAATGTGACTGACTTTGGTGAATGAGAGAAGCACAAAATCTTATCAGTTGATATCATTAATTAACATCATTAAGATCCATGTCAGGCCTGAAAAGGGCAGATGAGCTATTCCACAAAGGCTAAAGTGGCTTAATGAAGCTGAGTAATTGGCAACTTTTCGACTCGTCTGTGACGTGAATCCCTCCTGCTGCTGCTGCATATGCATCACGGTATCTGGAGCTATGACTCTGGCAGGTGCCAAGTCTGATCTCTCACCTGTATGATCAAGAATCTGCAATTCAGGAGCCAGTTGCCTAAAACTCAACCTGCTCCACTGGTGTCTGACATCGAGGTAAACATTTGGGATTCCACATCTCACACCTAGCAAAACATACAAAAGGATATTTAACTTGAGTGTAACATATTTGAAGGACATGTTAAATTTGAAATGATATCAATAAGGTCAACTGAGTGCTTTCAATCTGGCAAACTGGGTATCATCCTCGTGTTACATGTATATAAATCTTCTTGCTAAATATGTCATAAATATAGAAATTCTTGAATATTTTAACCATCATGAAGATGACCATCTGTTTTTTCAATGTTATGCGATGGGAGTGCATAAGTGTCTAGATTTGCTGTCACTTGATTTCCTGAGATATAATTCATTGGAAATTAAAAACAGAAATAGCATTACTTAATATCTAGCTGTGTTTATTTATATATTTGTTAATCTGTAAGGGACAAGTCCAGAGAAACCATGACAGTAACAGAATGTCCGATGTACAGATCACTTGTATATAAGCTCCTTTTCCAGCACCAATCCGTGCAAATGATAATGATAAACATAACCAGCTATCCATGACGACACTCAAACAGCTGTATCAGCAGGTTGAACCAATCAGAGCCTTTTAGGCTGGATTAAGAATATTCTTCCTACAAAAGCTACTTAGCTAACTAAGGAAAACTAGCTACAAAAATGGGAACATTGGTGAATTAACCCGGCTGCACAGATTATTGTTAGTTGACTCGCAGACATAGCAACTCTTACACTGACATGTTTTTCTAAATGTAGTGGCAGAAGTGCTCCTAGACAAACTATTCCACAAAAGGTTAAAGTGGCTTAATTGAGCTGAGTAATTGGCAACATTTTTCGACTTCTGTCCGTCTGTGACGAGAATCCCTCCTGCTGCTGCTGCATATGCATCACGGTATCTGGAGCTATGACTCTGGCAGGTGCCAAGTCTGATCTCTCACCTGTATGAAGGCCTATTTGACAAAAATGATCACCAATCTGCAATTCAGGAGCTAGTTGCCTAAAACTCAAACTGTTCCACTCAGGTGTCTGACATCAAGGTAAACATTTGGGATTCCTCACCTCACACCTACAGTCACATGAGCAAAACATACAAAATAATGTTTAACTTGAATGAAACATATTTAAAGGACATGTTAAATTCGAAATGATATCAATAAGGTCAACTGAGTGCTTTCAATCTGGCAAACTGGGTATCATCCTCGTGTTAAATGTATATAAATCTTCTTAAATGGGAGTTTCACTGCTATCCCTTTGGCAATGCAGACAGTCATAATAACATACAATTTCCCTGAGGTAAGTAGATTATGCTGTATTTTTTTCCATTAATATCCCATATTTCTCACAGTATTGATTTTTTTATGACAAGCTAACGGAGAGAAATTGAGGCATTTAGGGCCAGTGAGTAAAGGCTGCACGCCGATGTTGTACATCAATGTGAAGGCCCAGCCGATCTCCATGTGCAGGCTGCCAGTTATCCCCTCCATGCATGTCATTGGAGCTGATGAGCTTGGCTCAGTTGTCTCCCCTGCTCAGCAGCGGCAAATAGAGCATAGCCAGTCAAAAAGACCCAAATGAAATAGGAGCCCTTTTCATGTCCATAGCCTCTTCTTTCTTTGCAGGCAGTAAAGGTTAATTGCGTTCGGTGCTGTGGTGAGAATGAACACAGGGAGTATAAAATCAAAGCGCGCCCCTGCACGTTAGGGTCTTTGTCGGCCAGGCTTTTTGTGTCCCCGTTCTGCAGCATCATTACCAGCAGAAGTCAAATGGGGACAGACGATGGAGAAGTGTCAGTGCCACAATGGAGCTCAGTTAAACTTTAGAAGCCAACAAAAGGAAGCATCTTTCCCTCTATTTGCTGAAAAGCTTGTACCTGTTGGGTTTAGTTGGCCTGACTCTAAACACAGCTGGTATTGAAGTACACTTTTCCAGCACAGGGTTGTTGTTGGTTCTGCTCATGATGTGACAAAAGTATTATTACATTTTCACAAAATACAAATCTGAGCACATTGGACATGTGACAACCACCACAGGTGACTGTCATGGGCCAAGACACTGTCAATCAAGTTCACATATCCCAAAATACATTTTTATTAAGGACACAGTGCAGTACATTTTCAAAATTCTAATTCTTGATCCATCTGTTAATCTTACTACATGCTAAATATGCCATAAATATAGAAATTCTTGGATATTGTAACCAGCTTTTCATCATGAAGGTGACCAGCTGTTTTTTCAATGTTATGCGATGGGAGTGCATAAGTGTCTAGAAATTTGCTGTCACTTGATTTCCTGAGATATAATTCATTGGAATTTAAAAACAGAAATAGCATTACTTAATATTTAGCTGTGTTTATTTATTTATTTGTTAATCTGTAAGGGACAAGTCCAGAGAAATCATGACAGTAACAGAATGTCTGATGTACTGATCACTTGTATATAAACTCCTTTTCCAGCACCAATCTGTGCAAATGATAATGATAAACATAACCAGCTATCCATGACGACACTCAACAGCTGTATCTGCAGGTCGAACCAATCAGAGCCTTTTAGGCTGGATTAAGAATATTCTTCCTACAAAAGCTACTTAGCTAACTAAGGAAAACTAGCTACAAAAATGGGAACATTGGTGAATTAACCCGGCTGCACAGATTATTGTTAGTTGACTCGCAGACATAGCAACTCTTACACTGACATGTTTTTCTAAATGTAGTGGCAGAAGTGCTCCTAGAAAACACTAAAAAGTGCCTAGTTTGCACCCACAGATGGAATCACTTCTTCTTAATGTTGCCCAAACAGAACAAAAAGTTCCAACACTGTTTACATAACGACAAAAAGATTATGAGAATTGCTACTGCTCTCCTAATGTCATCCCCCCCTTTCTCCTTCACACTCCATCAGAGACGACGTGGGAGAGGCCGTCCAGTGCACCTGGGACCCCCAGGACCTCCTTCCGACACAAGAACTCCCTGCCGACAGGTTCTACAAATCTATCTCTCTTCATCCCAACTCTCTGTCACTTCAACTTCCTCAAGTATTAGTGCCCTAGGGCTGTGATTTTCCCTAAAATTCCACAGTTGCACAAAGCAAACACTTATGCACTTCCTGTGACTAATTTTTTCTGGAACCTCAAATGCAGCACTAAGGCCTGACTGTCTTTCTTTTGGCCACGGTTCTAAAGGCAGATAAAAAGAGAGGTCAGGTTTGTGTGACGTGTCCCACCAGAGGTGGAAGTGCTCAGAGGCTGGGAGCAGCCCCCATTGAGCCCCCATTCATGTGTATCACTTCTCAACCAAACAGCAACACGTCTCATAAATACAACATCAAACCAGTTCTTATGTCGAGATTAGTTGTCACTAATACGTCTAGTAACGGCTGTAGGTTACTCTTAGCATTTGGTAGTAAACTTGAAAATAACACATCTTCCTACATATGTATATATTTGTGACAACAACATGATTATATACAACATTTTCCCTTCCACAGTAGCCAACTGAAGTTGTAACGGTAACTGAACCAACTAATAACGGTAGCTTGCTAATATGTGACCCATCTGTTAGTGTAGTAAAAGAAGAAGCTGACATGGAATATGGTTGACATATCTGACCTGGCACTTGGTCAAAATGCTTTTTGATAACAATGCAAAATGGAAATATTTTAAATTTCACCTCATAGGCTGCAAAAATAATACAATATGCCTCAAATTACAAAACCTTAAACTATGTAAATAATGTAAAGTTAGCTAGCTTAGCATAATTAGACATTTTATACTCATACACACTCAGTATTTACATTTAAAATATCGTTATTAACAGTTAATTTATGAAACAGCTTGTGATTTTACTGCAACTTCCTGTTTGCATAGCATAATCTAGCTAAGACATGAATTAGTTATGTTTAAAACTAGCAATCAATTAACTTAGGAAGGACTTGACAGACACTTAGTGATGATTTATGTAAAGCTAGCATAAACCAATCCAGAGCTCTGTTTTTGACTATCTCTGCTTGCCGCATTAAAGACATCTAGCTACAAAAACTAAATGACAGTTCAGCACTGGCATGGTTTCACTCATAAAGATAAGTGAATTTTCCTTGGATCAGCACAAGTGTATAGCTCATCTGCAGATACCAAAGAACTAATGAAATCTCTCTCTCTCTCTCTCTCTCTCTGTCCTGATCCCTCCTTCTCTTATTTCCCTCCAGTGAATGGATTTCACTCAGGTGGTAGTCCCTTGCATCATGTGGAACATTCACACAACCTGGTTAGGAAGAGCAGCACAGAGCCACAGGTAAAGCTGTGTGACTGTTGTTGTTCTATTTCTTTACAGCATGTTACACATCAGCCGCAAACACAGTCAGCATAAACTCTGGCCATGTCAGCATCATACTATTCCTGGTTTACACCAACGTCATTTCTCATGCACAGAGCTCATCATTTGCATATGAACAAACTGAGATAACATCTGATGATATTAAGAAAGTAACAGCAGAAGAGAGAGAGCAAGAGAGAGCCGAGAAAAGCATGATTGCAGAAGTTTAATCAGGCTAATTTAGGAGAGTGTAGAGTGGCAGTCAACCGTCAATCAAAACCAATAAGGTTGCACGGCCTTTAGCTGTGTATTGTGTAGCTCTATACACTGATACCTTACCTTTTACCCACATTTTTGGCAGGTGGCGGGTGCTAATTTTAGACCCTGGCCGTAGACTTTCTTTTCACAGGGTTTAAGTACTTTGTATTTTCTGTCATTTTATTCTGTACCAAAAGTTACTTTTGATCAGTAAGACACATTGTGACTTTCTAAAGTTGATGATGGCTAATATGTCAGCAAATAGTTTACACACACACAAAGCAAGTCATTTGCAGTTGTGTTTCTGGCCACCTGGTCTCCTTTTAGCTCTGTGTTGGTCTCCACCAGCTCTTGAGAAAATAATCTGTCCCTTTAGCTGCTAATACTAAATCTAAGTGCATCGGTCGCGAACAGTCGATTTAAGCTTTTTTTTGCTAAACAGCTGCATTCTGCTTCAAGACGGGCCTGATTGTAGCCGCGTAAATAGATCAATGGTTTATGTAGAACAGGGATGACCAGTAACCAGAACCAGTTGCCCAGAACTCCATTGTCCTGTTCGTGTCAGTCAAAGTGGTGACTATGGATTCAGTCCTAACTCCCTTTTTGTTTAATTCAAAAATAATTTTATTATTATGTGACTTTCATGAAACATGTGGGGCAAACTAAGCTAACTCTAGTGTACTATAGACATGAACATGAAGCATTTATACTAACTGTCTACCAATCAATCTAGCTAGCTTCGAGCAAGCGATTCAACATTCATTGATGCTCATGTGATAATGTCCTCCCATAGCTTACAAAGACTATTTGACCAGTGTCACTAAATATGAATAAAGTTCCTCCTGGTTTGTTGTCTTCAGATGAATATGAATGATGGTACATGGATACACTGATGTAACAGTTAGCAACAGTTTATCAGACCACAAATTATACTATGCATTAGTGTTAGCAGGCTAGCACACCCAGTATACCTCAGCTTCACTGTAGGGAGTGAATAGCTGTGCATTGAGAAAATAGAGAAGAAGTGAAGTGTGCGTTCTTGTATCCCACGATACGACTGCAGTCGGACTCTCCTGGAAACAAAGTTGAAGAGAGCTGTGAGAGTGAGTCTAAACAGTAAAGTCTTTCCAGCGGGCCATAAAACCAAAACAACAGGCTACAAGACGTTAGGGGAACTGATAATTCTTGTTTCCTATTGCATGTAGTCATTTAATCCATTATAAATATTAAACACATTGATTAGTTCAGCTTTAGCATAGCATCTTTATAGAGTCATAAAAATCTGTCTGTGTTTGATACCAAAGATGTATGAGGTAGTCCTTCCACATTTCAGATCTCTCTCGTCATTAATGAAGAGGCTGATGTAGTTAGAGCAGAATAATCCCTCCTGCACTATCTGTTCCATCCATCCATCCATTTTCCACCGCTTATCCGGCCACTCTACGGAGGAAACTCATTTCGGCCGCTTGTATCCGCGACCTCGTTCTTTCGGACACGATCCAAAGCTCGTGACCATAGGTGAGGGTTGGGACGTAGACCGACCAGTAAATTGAGAGCTTTGCCTTTCGGCTCAGCTCCTTCTTCACCAAGACGGCCCGGTGCAACGCCTGTTTTACTGCTGCAGCCGCACCGATACGCCTGTCGATCTCCCGCTCCATTTTACCCTCACTCGTGAACAAGACCCCGAGATACTTGAACTCCTTCGCTTGTGGTAGGCACTCTGTCCCCACCCGGAGGGAGCAATCCACCGGTTTCCGGCAGAGCACCATGGCCTCAGATTTCGTGGTGCTGACTCTCATCCCCGCCGCTTCACACTCGGCTGCAAAACGCCCCAGTGAATGCTGGAGGTCATGGTCCGAGGAGGCAAACAGGACCACATCATCTGCAAACAGCAGAGAGGCTATCCTGAGATCCCCGAACCTGACATTCTCCGCCCCACGGCTGCGCCTAGATATCCTGTCCATGAAAGTCACGAACAGGACCGGTGATAAAGGGCAGCCCTGGCGGAGGCCAACACCCACCGGGAACGTGTCTGACTTACTGCCGAGGATACGAACACAGCTCCTACTGCAGGCGTACAGAGACCGGATGGCCCGTTGCAACGGGTCCGGCACACCATACTCCCGCAGCACCCCCCACAAAAAGCCCCGAGGGACCCGGTCGAAAGCCTTCTCCAAGTCCACAAAGCACATGTAGACTGGTTGGGCAAACTCCCAGGACCCCTCCAGTATCCTTGCAAGGGTAAAGAGCTGGTCCACTGTTCCACGACCAGGACGAAACCCGCACTGTTCTTCTTGAATCCGAGGTTCGACAAACGGTCGGAGCCTCCGTTCCAGCACCCTGGCATAAGCTTTTCCCGGGAGGCTGAGTAGTGTGATACCCCGATAATTCGAGCACACTCTCCGGTCCCCCTTCTTGAAGATGGGAACCACCACCCCGGTCTGCCAGTCCATGGGCACTGTGCCCGACCCCCATGCGACATTGAAGAGGCGTGTCAGCCAAGACAGCCCAACAAAGTCCAGCGCCTTCAGCATCTCAGGGCGGATTTCATCCACCCCCGGCGCCTTGCCACCAAGGAGCTTTTTGACTACCTTAGTGGCCTCTGCCAGGGATATGGGTTCATCCAACCCCAAGTCTTCAGGCGCTGCCCCCTGTTCAGGGGACATGTTGACCGGGTTTAGGAGTTCCTCAAAGTGCTCCTTCCACCGCCCGACGATATCCTCTGTCTGAGTCAGCAGCAACCCTCCCCCGCTGATAACAGCCTGGGGAAGGCCCTGCTTTCCCTTCCTGAGTCGTCGGATGGTTTGCCAGAACCTCCTTGAGGCCAACCGAAAGTCCTTCTCCATGGCCTCCCCGAACTCCTCCCATGCCCGAGTTTTAGCATCCGTGACCACCGCAGCTGCAGTCCTTCTGGCCTGTCTGTACCTGTCAGCTGCTTCAGGAGACCCCTGGGCCAACCAAGCCAGAAAGGCCTCCTTCTTCAGCTTGACGGCTTCCCTCACCCCCGGTGTCCACCACCGGGTTCTTGGGTTGCCGCCACGACAGGCACCGATGACCTTCCGACCACAGCTCCTAGCGGCCGCGTCCACAATAGAGGCTTTGAACATGATCCACTCGGATTCCATGTCCCCAACCTCCCTCGGGATGTGTGAGAAGTCCTTCCGGAGGTGGGAGTTGAAGACCTCCCGGACAGGATCCTCCGCCAGACGTTCCCAGTTCACCCTCACTACACGTTTGGGCTTGCCAGGTCTTTCTGGCCGACTCCCCCGCCATCTGATCCAACTCACCACCAGGTGGTGATCAGTTGACAGCTCTGCTCCTCTCTTCACCCGAGTGTCCAAAACATACGGCCGCAGATCAGATGATACGATTACGAAGTCGATCATTGATCTCCGGCCTAAGGTGCTCTGGTACCAGGTACACTTATGAGCCACCTTATGTTCAAACATGGTGTTTGTTATGGACAAACTGTGGCTAGCACAGAAGTCCAACAACGAAACACCACTCGGGTTCAGATCAGTTAAGCCGTTCCTCCCAATCACTCCCCGCCAGGTTTCTCTGTCGTCGCCCACGTGAGCGTTGAAGTCTCCCAGGAGAACTATGGAGTCGGCAGGCGGCGCCCTTTCCAGGACCCCTCCCACCGACTCCAAGAAGGCCGGATACTCCGAAATGCTGTTTGGTGCATAAGCACAAACAACAGTCAGAGCCTTACTCCCCGCAACCCGTAGGCGCAGGGAGGCGACCCTCTCGTTCTCCGGGGAAAACTCCAACACGACGGCGCTCAGCCGGGGACTCGTGAGTATCCCCACTCCCGCCCGGCGCCTCACACCCTGGGCGACTCCAGAAAAGAACAAAGTCCAACCCTTCTCCAGGAGTTTGGTTCCAGAGCCAGCGCTGTGCGTGGAGGTGAGCCCAACTACATCTAGCTGGTAACGCTCCACCTCCCTCACCAGCTCCGGCTCCTTCCCCGCTAGCGAGGTGACGTTCCACGTCCCTAGAGCTAGTCTATGTCGCCGGCGATCGGCTCGCCCAGGCCCCCTGCCCGGCCCGCCGCCCGGTCTACATAGCACCCGACCCCGATGTCTGTCCCTGCGGGTGGTGGGTCCACAGGGTGGCTGCACCATGATGTTTCTTCGGGCTGAGCCCGACCGGGCCCCATGGGCGAAAGCCCGGCCACCAGACGCTCGCCGACGAGCTCGCCTCCCGGGTCTGGCTCCGGGAGGGTGCCCCGGTTTCCCTGGTCCGGGCGAGGTAGCTACAGTCTTTGGGCTGCTTATCATCGAGGTTTTTTGAACCGCTCTTAGTCTGGGCTCTCCCCCTATCTGTTCCGTTGATCATAATTAACCAGGCAGTCGGGGTGCAGTTATCCACCCACCACTTGTTCGCTCTGCGTCCTTCTTTTTCTCCTTGTCTGCATCTTACCCTCGTGCACACACACCCAGTCATTCAACAAATGTAAATAAGCATTAATTACTGCAAATTATTTTCTCTATCTTTCATTTTTTGTAAAATCCCCTTTCTACTTTTCATCCTACTTTATATTTACTTGTTCTCTCATAATGTCTGTCCCCTCCATACATCATCACTCTGGTGGTTAACTTAGGACACTGGATATGACTATTCTTAGCTTAAAATCAGACACACATACATCCACACTCCCACACAAAGAGAGAGAAAGCCAGCCATGCTTTGCTTTGCTCTGCAGAACTATCCTCCCTACTCTGCACAGCAACGCACTCATACACACAGACACAGACAGATACATACACACACACACACACACACACACACACACACACACACACACACACACACACCAGCAGCGGCAGCAGCAGTAGAAAGAGAGCATCAGACAGATGCCAACTGCACTCGTCAGGAAAACAACTGTTTTGGTGTGCGTGCCAGTGAGTGTGTGTATGTTGAGGAGTCATGTCCGACACCGAGGACGGGGTTTCTGATGGAGCATCCTTCTTCTCTCCGCAGAGCCCAGGATCAACATCTCCCACCAGGAAACAGAACAAGGAGACCACGGTCACGGTAAGTGGGGAAACTAACGGGAACTCTTAACTGACCATGAACTCACCCCGGCTCCGAGTGTAGATTACCCAGGTGGGATTTAATTTATCCAGATACATTTTTGCTACATCAGTTATGGGCATAAAATACATGAATACACATATTTAGGACATCGATACTATGTACAAACTATATCTTGACTATAGGACAGCAGCAAACAAGTTACATTTCCTCTTCAGTGTTGCTCTCTCTATATTTCGACCCATTCACTCCTGTGAGAAGTTCTTACAGATACACAGTGACATCATTCTATTCAGCATCCAGATGGTTTCTGCTCAGGTGTCAGGTCATTGCATCCTGTTGGGCCTTACGCTCGGCACTGTACAGGTGCTGCTGCTGTGGCATTATGGATTTCTCACTGGCTTTTATTTTCTCAAGATTTATTTTCATAGTGTACAACTACAAGGGGGGGGGGGGCTTCCATAGCAACCAGGGTGATGCTACTGATAATCAGATGGATATAAGAGAAAGAGTGGTGAGGAGAACTACTCTGGTACCACTTGAACTGCTGCTTATACTATAAGTACCGAAGAGGTCATGTGACCTTTGGCTACGGTACATATGCAGATTATAATGATAAAAGTGGTGGATTTACTTGATTTCAGACAGAAGTAGACAAAAGCAGCTTCTCATTTTTAGTCTGTTGATTTTGCTCACTGAAAAGACACTGTCACTGCCAGCTTTCATCAGCTTTAGCTCACGTTAACTGTGACCCCCTTTACACATGGCATTAAAATGCACCTCGTATCCACATTGTCTCTCGATGTGATTTAAGCTGATTATATTTACACCTGGAGATCCAATCCCTCTGTCCAACACAAATGTTTTTAATACCCACACCCACCCGACCTAGAATGAGAACCATCCAGACTGCCAACGCAAGTGCTTGTGTTCAATGTGGTAACAATGAGTCAAACAGATCACAATCTGATCTCAATGTGTTTTGGGTGCCTTTACTTTCATGTCTCTTTTAAAAACAAGAACCCTGTAAGAGGGTCTTAAAAATCATCTTTGGAGCTACCTATGTGCTGTAAGGCTACAAGACTGAGGCTAAAGTTATCGTCCATGTCCCTAGCAACAAGTCATGCAGAAGCATTGTTATAGTGGAGGTTAGCTAGTTAGCAGCACTTGGACAACCAAAGCCGGGCAGGCCTGCTGTGCCTTGTTACTAGGGTTAAGCTAAGCTTGGATGTCCAATACTCTGAGGAGGAGTTTTGTGGATGGCCAGTTGATCGAGAGGACAAAGTGCCGGATGCAGTGTGTGCGAGAACGCTTTCATTGGAGACTGATGGAAGTATATTTCCACTCATCTTCACCAAAGGAAGCGGGGGGCAGTTTATAGCCCCTCTAGCTGCCAACCTCTGGACCTCATCAATGATTAAATAGGAAGCTAACAAATTATAACCTTCATAATCCAAGATAAGGTTGAGTTAGAAGCCTGCAAATGTTGTATTTCAATCTGAATATTGGCTCTGGAAGAGTCACCAGCAGAACCATATTTGTCGATCTGCTTTGTAAGGCGAGTCTTTGGCATTAGACTCTCTGCTGCCTCTGAAGTTTTTTTTTATAGAAACAGGCTGCAGGCTCTCCTCTCCTGAGGTTAATTGGAATGAACGCCCTTTTGTTTGCGCTGGAGTCTTTGCTAAACCTGGTCTCTGTCAGTATCTTTATTGTGAAGACATGGCTTTTGATTCATTTTCTTCATGAGATGTGTGGTTTCGTTCCTTTCGTTTCATTCACTCATTTCTCCTTTCCTCGTCATGACAAATTGAATTGGCCGCTAAAGAATCTGCACAGCAACTTCTGCATTTTAATGGTAAACCAGAGTTTGTGCTCTGCTAAGCCTGGAAGTGATGACTTGTTAAACCCGAGCCTTGTGTGTATTTGTATTAGCTTTGATTTGAGTATTTGATAGAAAAGCAGTGCTCCAAGCCACTGAGCACGGGGGGGGCGTGACATGCATTGTGTTCAGACTTATTGAGCGTAACCCTAGAGCAGAACCCAGCAGCTGACAGCCGGGAGACCTGCAGCCAACAGACTCAACATCACTGCTGCCGGTGGAGTGAGCACACAATTAACTGCATCAAGATAATTAAAGGCAATCTTTGGGAATCATTGTGCTGATTGATGTGGGCCATAAGTTCAGAGTGTTGTGGACTGATGCATCCCAGAAGGCTGAGAACCACAAAGGCTCTGCATAGACAGGTGTCCCGGATAGAAATGTGAATCGACAAAACTGGGTACATTGGAAATGTCTTCTTTACTTTAGTGTGTTCTCGGAGCCGCTGAGATGAGAGTGTTGCCAGAGCAACCGAGTGCAGACTACCTTGAATACCATAAGTCAACACGTGGAGCAACAGCAGTGCTGCTGTACAGTATAGTGGCATCATGATACTATAATGTGTCCAATCTGATTCTCTGTGGTCCCCCCCCCCCCACCCCCCATCTCTCTCCCTCCTCCTGTTCTCTCTCTCTCTCTCTCTCTCTCTCTCTCTCTCTCAGATAAACTGTGTGACGTTCCCATCCCTTGCATGCATGCCGGAGCAACAGCTGCTGAAACCAAACGAATGGAGCTACTGTGACTTCTTCTGGGTAAATTTACTTACGCTTTTAAGAGGCTAATGACTTGAGTGTTTCTGAGGGGTTCGATCAAGACCAGACTTCTAACCCAAGTTGTGCCGGAACACATGCTGCTGGAATCAGTGCAACTTTCCAATTATATCAGTTTCAAACTTGTCTTTATCTAATGCATGTGATTTTTGTATGTACATCCGTTGTAACAGGGCAAATATAAGCTAAGCTTTGAACACAACATTAGATCAGCTCCATTCAGATACATGAACAGGTAATATTATTATATTACTGTATATTACCGGACACAAACACACGCACACACACACGCACACACACACTTTGGATTAGCTTAATTTTTCTCAAATTTAACAATATATGGCATGCCTTAAAAATACAAAAAGTGCTTGCCGAGTGGCAATGCAGATGTCTGTACGTAAGGGCTGCATAGGCTTCAATAAGATCCAGCAACGTAATACATTACATGCAGAGAGCCAGCTGGCCTCAGCTGCTCTGTGTGGACGTCTCCCACCCCTGCAATGTAATCTCTACCAGGTGTGGTAGAGTCGTCCACTCAGAGATGACATGTTGAGAGAAGGAGTGAATCGGGGAAGTGGACACCAGAGCAGGTAGTCTCTCTCAAACCTGCTGCTTCTGCCCTCTGTTCTCACGACTTGACTTACAATCAGTGCGTTGACATGCTCTTAAATTGCATTACATTACATTTCATTTAGCTGACGCTTTTATCCAAAGCGACTTACAATAAGTGCATTCCACCGTGAGTACAAACAAGAATCAAGAAAGTACAATTTCATCAATCAAGTTCAACTACAGAGTGCTATCAGTAAGAGCCATTCCAGTGCTACTAAAGTGCTACATCCTTTATTCAAGGTATAGTTGGAAAAGATGTGTTTTTAGTTTGCGACAGAAGATGTAGAGACTTTATGCTGTCCTGATGTCACTGGGGAGCTCATTCCACCATCGAGGAGCCAGGACAGAGAACAGTCGAGACTTTGTTGAGTGTTTAGCTCGCAGTGACGGAGCTACAAGCCGATTGGCAGAAGCCGAGCGGAGTGCAAGAGCTGGGGTGTAAGGTGTTACCATGTCCTGGATGTAGGATGGACCCGATCTGTTCGTAGCATGGTATGCCAGTACCAATGTTTTGAATCGGATGCGGGCGGCCACCGGTAACCAGTGAAGGGCGCGGAGGAGCGGAGTAGTGTGGGTGAATTTTGGGAGGTTAAAGACCAGTCGAGCTGCTGCATTCTGGATGAGCTGTAAAGGTCGGAGGCTAGTGAAATTGTGAAAAAGTTAGTGAAATTTGGTTAGCATAGCTGGATTTCAGGAAAAAGCTGTTGTCCTGGCCCTGTATGTACATAACTGGGTTTACAGTTACGGGTTTAGTGTTTACTAGCAGTCTTTTCATTCAGAATGATTTAATTAAACATAATAAAACTGGTACTGACGTAAAGTTGTATCCAGGATTCTGGGTGAGTTGTTTTACACAGGTTAACCGTAAAATGTAGATATGTCTATCTAGACTTGTCTTGGGGGCGGTGGAACGAACTGAAAACACAACAATGACTTAATATCATCTAATAAGCATTTGCAAAGAATTTCCAGACACTAAACATTTGCATTAATTTGTATCGCATGTTAGGTTAATTGGACTCTAAATTGCCCATAGGTGTGAATGTGAGCGTGAATGGTTGTCTGTCTATATGTGAGCCCTGTGATAGACTGGCGACTTGTCCAGGGTGTACCCTGCCTTCGCTCAATGACAGCTGGGATCGACTCCAGCGCCCTGCGACCCTAAAACAGGATAAGTGGTTCAGATAATGGATGGATGGATGGATGTGTCGCATGTCTATAAACACAATTAAATTAAATTAAATGTATTTTATATAGCCCATAATGACAAATCCCAAATAATCCCCAGAGGGCTTTACAATCTGTACACATACACCATCCTCTGTCTCAGGACCTCACGTCAGATCAGGAAAAACTCCCCCAGAGAAGCCTTCAGGAGAGCAACAGAGAAGTCCATCTTTCTGTCCATCTTTCCCCGATGGACAGAAGTGCAATAGATGACAACAAATGTAACAACAATATTAATATTAATTTGAGCTTTTTAGGTTTCTTACAGGGCTTGGTGCTGGACAGATAGTGTTCAGTGGGAGTATCACAGCCTGCTGCTGCATTTGATCTGGACTTTTAAAGGTTTACAGCAACATAAATACCTTATTGAGTTAATACCACATCAAACCCATTACATCCAAGATGCACTTGCCTCATTGTGCTTTAATGCAGCGGCTCTCCCAGCATGCAGCAGGCAGTTATTTGGTCAAAGTGTGTTGTGTTCATATGTGTTGCTAAGTGTTTGTTTGTTCAATGCATTTCTCATTTGCTTGCTGTGTTTATCTCGTAGACTGATAAGAAGGATCCCCAGGGCAACGGCTGCATCACAGGATTTGAGGTTTTGTTGCAAAAACAGCTGAAGGGGAAACAAATGCAGAAAGAGATGGCAGAGTTCATACGAGAAAGGTATCCGCCATCTCCCCTGGTCTTTTTTTCCACACATCATCCTCACAGTACCATGAAAACCATACAGCTATCATTAAAACAAACCATTTCCCCTTTTCAGTGCTCATTGTGCATCACTGGTTTGCACAACTCAGGCAGTGCACATAGAGACCGTCAGATTGCATAAAGGCTGTTGCTAATGAAACTCTTTACTTCCCTCTCAGGATAAAGATAGAAGAGGAGTACGCCAAGAATCTCTCCAAGCTCTCCCAGATCCCTCTAGCGAGCCAGGAGGAAGGGTGAGTGAAGGAGAGAGACGAAGTCCGTCTCATCATAAAGTAGCTTGTCACACGCACGGCCGCTTAGTACAATTTGAATCAACATCCACATTTTTTTGTAAAGACATGTCACCTCTTGAAAAATAAGTATTTCCACGGTGCAGACGCTTTGGAGATGAAGGGGCTGTAAATTGTGTGTTTTTGGGCTTCTACCTCCTCAGCATATTTTGTAATAATATGAATGTGATACTTTACTGCACCATAGAGGGCATATTTCTTTCCAAGAGGGTCAAAGGTTACGGTCAGCTGCAGAACAACAGCTTATGAAGCAGTGGAGATTCAGAATCAGATGATTGACAACCTGGGAAATGTATAGATGGCAAAAACCAAACGTTTCCTGGTTCCAGCTTCTCAAGTATGAGAATTGCTTCTGTATTTGATATCATTGCAGATTTAATATGTTTTGGATTGTAGTTTGGTCAAATTTGCCATTTTCCTTCTATATTTGGACATAATATTGTTATTATTTTTATGAACCTCCCAATTAATCTAGAAATGTTGTTGAAAGATGGTTTAATCATAGAAATGATATAGCAGTTTTTGCTGAACAATGGGCAAGATATAATTACGTTTTCTTCTGAAGCCCACTGCTTTTTTCAGCAAGACTCGCCCTGCGTAGCACGCCAGCGCTAGGATTGGCCAGGGTCCATACTCATGCAAGAGGGTTGATTGTGACAGCTCTGCTGTAGCAGAATAACCTGTACAGTGAATCCACAGATCAGCAATAGTTCCCTTCATTATCCAGCTGAATTCATCTTGATAGATGACTTTGAAATGCATTATGGTCACATTATACAGTTATAAATCGTTGTTGTAGAATCTTCATTGTTTCTTTGTTGCCTTGATTGGATTTGTAATCAAACAAGGGTTGTCTCGCACGAGCATGGACCCTGGCCAATCCTAGTTCTTGAATGCTACGCAGGGTGGGTCTTGCCAACAAAAGCAGTGTGATTTATAATAACTAGACTGATGATTGATGATGATTTATGAATTCTAAAAGATTCACCAGAAGCACAACTGCAAGTCATAAAGTCAGCAAACGGGCTAAATGATGTCAGTTACACACATTGCTCAAAGTGGAAAGAAATAACTGTCAGTACTTTTCCTCACGTTATTGTAGTCCTACATTTCTGTAGAAAATTAAAGATACAAGGGGATTTTTCTTGATGTTCATCACACACATGTATTTTCAAGAGAAGAATACGAGTATTTAGAAAAGGCTGCAGCAGCTTTCGGGTCAGATGAGCCTAGGTGAATAGCTTCCTAGAGCTAAAAGACTCTGGTTGTTTATAGACCAGTGTTCACACAGCTGGCTGCTGTAGGCTACACGTAGCTGCTTTTTTTAAAAAGCCCCATCGATAAGCTCTTGCTGGAAAGGGTAGTCTTTGATTACATTACACACAAAAACATGAGCTTTATTAGGTTGCTCCCAGTCTCTATTTAGCGCTGGTTGGGAATAATTTGAAACTATATTGTGTCACTGTCTGACTCTGTACCAGTTTCGTACCAGTTCTCTTTGCATTTCCCTGTTGGAGACAGGCAAATGGGATAATGTTACAAACATCATGTACTGTAGCCCTTCAGACAAAGCAAGAGTGAAAACAGAAAAGCTAGTGCCCCTGGGTAATGTATTCTAGTTTGGGCCTTCATGAATTGCACAACTGCTTTAGAAAAGGAACATGAGCATAAACTACTGCTCATACACAACCAGGTCAGGCTAAAGCAATCATTTCCTCTTTTAGAAGTTATATTATGTAACTTTTAAAGCCTGGTTTCGATGGAAATATACACCAATGTCCAATTAGTCGGTCAATTTGCCGGTCAGGCAGACAGCTCTTTGCCGAGCTTGCCGGTCAACTAGACAACCAGGCGAGACTTCCTGGTGTGAGAGTGGGTCTGGAGGCCCTGTCAGTGATGCTGTGAAACAGCACGGCCTTGTAAATCACTAGATGCTTTAATCTCTGTCCTGCAGCATACTTCAGCTATTAAGAGAGAGCAGAGGAGCTTGGGGGGCAGAATAAAGGAGGAGAGGAAGAGTGAAGATGGGGAGGCAGACATTTAGTTGTGTGTGTTGGGGGTTGCAGTGGAAAGGGAACGAAGGGAAACCCTGCAGGGAGAAAGAGCTTGCTACCTTTCCTCTTGTCTCCAGTCTGACAGCAGAGGGATATCATGCTGAGGGCAAGTCTTTGTCTGCTTCTCTGAGGAAACGCAGGAACATGGAAAGTTAACAGGAAGCTGAGCGGGCCGTGGACCGCTAGAGACACCCACAAAGAGAAGAAGCTGTGATTTGTACGGAGGCCGTTATTAAACTTATCTTTATTAAGAGATTCCTTCAGGACACAGTGAGAGTGCATAGCAACGGGACAAAATGTCACTGCAGCGTCACATCAGACTAGAACCAGTTTCATGAGGAAAAGTCCTAATTATATTTCCCAATAATGTGCTTACATGTGGACATATACGTTTCAGAATGAATAGAATGATTGCGGTTTAGGGTGAGTGGGACTACCTTACTAAACAGACCATATGCTTTTGCTTGCCAATGTTAAGCTAGCACTCCTTTTACATGGTCAACTGTGGTGGTGCATTCTGAATTCAGCTAAAGTTACTTAGGCTCACTTTAATTTCAGTGAATTTCAGTTTGTTCACTCAACATTTCTGTAAAACCAAGAAAGTGGGCGAACGTGCAAATGAGACAGCGTGCAAACAGGCTTTAGCCCGGCTTACCCTCCCCTGCACTGTTTACATGCATATAAAACACCCCCTGTTCGTATTAGCATGGTAATAGAGGGCTAGAGTGGGATGGGATTATTTTATATAGAATCCAGATTATGCCATCCGGCTCAGTCTGCCCACACCCAGCAAAGTGCAACACAATCCTTTCATTATTCTCTCCCTCAGGCCAGCTCTGTTGTCAGGCGGGACAATCGTTGTTTTGTTGCTCAGTTCCTACCATCGGACCGGCCGCAGCCCAGAACCAGCAGTCTATTTATTCCCGAAGTTACCATTTGTTTGGTACCACTGTATCAGTTCTGTTGAATCCAGGGAGAACACGGCAAAAGATTCATTTTCCCTGAGTAGTATTTTAAAAACAGTATTTTGTTGACTGTGTGTCACTGGGGCCTGTGAGACAGTGGAGACATGACGTATGTAATTGTGTGAACAGCCTTTAGAGTGGTGCAACTTCTGCAGCTTGGAATCATGAGAATTAAACCAAATGTTTTATTTCCTCATATGTTTTTTAGGGAGACAACAGGAATAATGGCATGAAATAACATCTTCACAAGCTTAAAATATTGAACTTAAGAAAAAGTGACCGCGGCCAGGGTCCCGGTTGAACCAGGTTCAATGTAAACCTGTGAGGCGAGAAAACACAGAGGCTCCGGGGAAGAAGTAGTGTTAGTAATGTGCATTGAAGAGACATGAATTCATCCAGAAGGAGAGAGAGAAGAGGAGAGAGGAGCTCAGTGTATTCTAAGTTGTCCCCCAGCAGTCTAGGTCTATAGCAGCATGTCTAGGGGCTGGACCAGGGCACACCTGAGCCAGCCTTAACTATAAGCACTATCAAAGAGAAAAGTCTTAAGTCTACTCTTAAATGAGGTGACTGTGTCTGCCCCCTAGACTGAAAGTGGAAGCTGGTTCCACAGAAAAGGAGCTTGATAACTGAAGGCTCTGGCCCCCATCTTACTTTTTAAGACTCTAGGAACCACAAGTAGCCCCGCATTCAGTGAGTGCAGCTCTGTAGTAGTGTAATTAGATTTTAGATTAGATTAGATTCAACTTTATTGTCATTACACATGTACAAGTACAGAGCAACGAAATGCAGTTTAGCATCCAACCAGAAGTGCAATAGCAGTAAATACCAATATACAGATAATAATAAGTATTTTACAGATAATAAGTTAGTGATATAGGTACGGGATATACAGATTGATTGATTGCGGTAATATGTACATGTTATACAGGTTGATTTGTGCATTAAATGTAGGTAGACTATAAGCAGGAACTATAAACATAATTTACAAAAGGCAAATGGGCATATGATAAGTTAAGTAATACAGATTGAGTGAACGTTAAATAGTGCATAATAATAATAAACAGTAATAATAATTGCTACTATAAGCTCATTGTGATGGCGCATCACCAATTACGGCTTTGTAGGTGTAAGGGAGGAGTAATGTGATCTCTTTTCTTAGTTTTCATTAGTACACAAGCTGCAGCATTCTGGATCAACTGGAGAGATTTAAGAGACTTATTAAAGCAGCCTGATAATAAGGAATGGCAGTAGTCCATTCTAAAAGTAACAACTACATTAACTCATTTTTCTGCATCGCTTTGAGACAAAATGTGCCTGATTTTTGAAATGTTGCGTAGGTGAAAAATGGCAGTCCTTGAGATCTGTTTTACATGGGAGTTAAAGGACAAGTCCTGATCAAAGACAACTCTGAGATTATTTAAGGTGATGCTGGATGCCAAAGCAATGCCATCAAGAGAAACAATATCATTAGATAATTGATTTCTGAGGTGTTGTTTGTTCTAACCTAACCCTAGTAGACTAACAGGAATTTAATACCAGGTTTTAATACATCAACATGTTTGTTAGACCTGAATGATCCACACATTCTGCTTTGTTGGGGAACAGAAAAGTCCACATCAGGTTTCTGTCTGTGTCGCTTATGTCTTTGTTCAGCCCTGGTGGCTGTTTCTAGTTATACTTACAACTCTTCATTCCAACCAAACCACCATGTCTCCTGGGTCAAACATAAATCATGTCACTGTAAACCACATATGCATGTGCAAGTCTCTCATATGGCAGTCCTTATTGTGCTGTGTAAGCAATGTATGGAAGGTCAAAGGGGTCTAAAATATTTAATCAAGTTTGTGAATTTGTTGACAATATTTGTAGAAAAACGAATTTGCAGGTATGTTAAAAAACAAGAATATGAGAATGATTACAACAGTGTGTTCTCTGTATCTGAGTAAATTAAGCAGGAAACACTGTGTGACACTGAAAGTTAGCACCAATTGTGAACCCTTCAGTCCCTGTCGTGACAGCTAAATCTGAGAACGATGTTTAATTGTCCTGGACACTTTTAGTCTGAATGTATTGTTAAATGTACTGTATGTTGTTATTTTCCTTCAAGTTTGCAAAAGGCAGTCATCAATCAGAGAATGTGAAAATATTTCACAATCTTTTAGACCCATTCTGATGTGTGCTAGACTTTATACTGTGTCAGGAATGTTTTGGGTGTCAGTCTGAGGGAATTCCACACATGTCCTCCATTCAGAGCGATGCTTTGAAGTAACCCGCTTACCCATAAGCACCGTCGGTCCTGGACCTAAAGCCTGCTGGCTCAGACTGTGCCTGCTGGATGATTGTTTTACTGGTCAACTGCCTCAGTGCTAATTATCAATCATTCACTTTCTTCAAATCCAAACAGACCTTTTACCTATTTAAAAGAGAAAAAAGTTATGTGTCTTTATTATGCAATATGCATCGGCTAACTTCATTTTAATGTTTATCTACAAAACAATACAAGCCCTCAGCTGTGTTGAAAAGCTGAGAGCCGTATATCATGTCCCATACATCCTAATCATCGGTTGAACTGGCTGTGGACCTCAAGCCAGCTCTCTAGATTTACTGGTTACTTGTGTATCTGTGAACTTTTCCACTGACACTGTTGCTGAACCCCATGTGTTTGTGTGTGTGTGTGTGTGTGTGTGTGTGTGTGTGTGTGTGTGTGTGTGTGTGTGTGTGAGACACGTTCTGGTCTCCCAGCATGTCTTTATGTAAACGTGTGTGTGGTCCTTTTTTGTGTGAGATATTAAACAGCCTCCTTCTTATCTGGTCTCAGGACTCTGGGGGAGGCTTGGGCCCAGCTGAAGAGGAGCCTGGCAGATGAAGCAGAGGTTCACCTAAAGTTCTCCTCAAAGGTCATTTATCACACTTTTCTCAAACTGCTGGATGTACATACCTAAACCACAGCAAATCTGTAGATTGAATGTGAAGCATATTTCCTCTACAACATTAATTTGACTGACTAAGTGTTTTTGTTTGCAGCCAATGCTGCAACTGTGCATTATATACACTGCTCAGTGTCCACTCCAATCTTTGCATTGACTTTATGCGTCCTCCTTAATAACAACATTTACACACCCACCAATATAGAGAGTGCAACAAATTAAAGAATGGCAAAAAAAATATCTGTCTCACGTTTTTCCAAACAATACATAACATTTTACATTACATTTAGCTGACGCTTTTATCCCAAGCGACAGTAGACCGTAGACACAGCAATGGTGAGCAATTAGGGTTAAGTGTCTTGCTCAAGGACACAGCAATACGGACTGGCTGAGCCGGGGATCAAACCACCGATCCTCTGATGGAAAGATAGACCTGCTAACCACTGAGCCACAGTCGCCCCATTTTAGAACGTTTTAGTGTACAAAACTGATACTCAGGGTTTCGTTGAGTAAGGAACCTCTGGTCGTACGGTATGTGATCCCATATGGACTGGGCTATAGCACATGTGACTCACAAAACAGTAAAGGGCTCCTTGATGGCTCTTTGGGCTAAAGCATGACACCGTATTGGCAGCTTCTTCTTCATCGAGACATGCTAAGTCACCGTCACTGACTTTCAGAGGAACTGCTCCTAATTTTAGGGTTTTGAAGTGCACACGTTGTGGTTTGGTCTTGTACAAACAACCCTGTCAGGATCACAGCTGGACCCATGGAGGAAATGGAGCCAGTGATGTTATCCTCCAGAGATGCACAGATGTGCAGCACAGTTCCAGTTTCTTGAAGGAGAGGGAAGGATCTGAGTGGAAATGAACTCTGATTGGTTGTTTCCAATGTGCCTGCAGGAGGGTCCTGTAGATCTCCGTTATCACGTGGACTTACTGTATCTGCGTCTGGATTTATGTTAGGGTCATGCTATCTATCTGTATCTTAAACACAGCACAAACTGTGCAGCACCACTGTCATTAGTTGCTATAGATACAATTGTCCTTTGTGTAAGAAGCAAGTGTGGGCATATCCGTGATTGTTGAGACTGAATACAACCCTTTTGACCCTTACGTCTTTCTTTGCAGCCAGATTATGCGTCATTTTGCAAAAGTAGAGTTGGACTCGCCGGATGCACCATCAAGCTGTCTGAAAGATATTTTCTTTTCAGTTTTCAGGAATCTGAAAGAACAGTGAACACACAATGAGTGGCAGCAAACACCCACTGTCTGCTTCACCTAATCGTTCCCTTTCTCTCCCACCACAGCCTGATGTGGTTCAATTCAATAGAATTGAGTGGAAATGGTTTTTCCAACGAACTCTTTTCTATACTTGTCCTGTTGCAAACCGGCTGGCCTCCCATGATACTGTTCAACTGAATGTGATAAGCTGAGGAGCCACATACAGCCCTGGCCTACTTTATTTCCGCATCAGACGAACAAGCTCATACTGACACTGTGTTCTGCCTCAGAAAATGCAACGCTTCACACCTCACTCTCGGGGACACTAGTGGAGGGTCAGGTGGAGGGTCCCCAGAGTGAGGCGTGGATGTACAGTTAGGTCCATAAATATTTGGACATTGACACATTTTTCATTATTTTGGCTCTGTACACCACAACAATGGAGTTGTAATGAAAAAATCAAGATGTGCTTTAAGTGCAGACTTTCAGCTTTAATTTGAGGGTATTTACATCCAAATCAGGTGAACGGTGTAGGAATTACAACAAATTCAAATGTGGCCACCCTCTTTTTAAGGGACCAAAAGTAATTGGACAATTGGATGATCAGCTGTTTCAAGGTCAGGTGTGTGTAATTCCCTCGATATTTCATTTACAAGGAGTAGATAAAAGGGTCTTGGGTTCATTTCAGGTGTGGTATTTGTGTTTGGAATCTGTTGCGGTCAACTTTCAATATTAAGTCCAAAGAGCTGTCACTATCAGTGAAGCAAGCCATCATTAGGCTGAAAAATCAAAACAAAACCATCAGAGAGATAGCAGACACATTAGGTGTGGCCAAATCAACTGTTTGGTACATTCTTAAGAAGAAAGAACACACTGGTGAGCTCAGCTACACCAAAAGACTTGGAAGACCACAGAAGACAACTGTGGTGGATGACAGAAGAATCATTTCCCTGGTGAAGAAAAACCCCTTCACAACAGTTGGCCAGATCAAGAACACTCTCCAGGAGGTAGGTGTATCTGTGTCAAAGTCGAAAATCAAGTGAAGACTTCACCAGAGTAAATACAGAGGGTTCACCACAAGATGTAAACCATTGGTGAGCCTCAAAAACAGGAAGACCAGATTAGAGTTTGCCAAAAAAACATCTAAAAGAGCCTGTACAGTTCTGGAAGAACATCCTATGGACAGATGAGACGAAGATAAACTTGTACCAGAATGATGGGAAAAGAAGAGTATGGAGAAGGAAAGGAACTGCTCATGATCCAAAGCATACCACCTCATCAGTGAAGCATGGTGGAGGTAGTGTTATGGCGTGGGCATGTATGGCTGCCAATGGAACTGGTTCCCTCGTATTTATTGATGATGTGACTGCTGACAAAAGTAGCAGGATGAATTCAGAAGTGTTTCGGGCAATATTATCTGCTCATATTCAGCCAAATGCTTCAGAACTCATTGGACGGCGCTTCACAGTGCAGATGGACAATGACCCGAAGCATACTGCGAAAGCAACCAAGGAGTTTTTTAAGGCAAAGAAGTGGAATGTTCTGCAATGGCCAAGTCAATCACCTGACCTGAATCCAATTGAGCATGCATTTCACTTGCTGAAGACAAAACTGAAGGGAAAATGCCCCAAGAACCAGCAGGAACTGAAGACGGTTGCAGTAGAGGCCTGGCAGAGCATCACCAGGGACGAAACCCAGCGTCTGGTGATGTCTATGGAATCCAGACTTCAGGCTGTCATTGACTGCAAAGGATTTTCAACAAAGTATTAAAAGTGACAATTAGATTTATGATTATATTAATTTGTCCAATTACTTTTGGTCCCTTAAAAAGAGGGTGGCCACATTTTAATTTGTTGTAATTCCTACACCGTTCACCTGATTTGGATGTAAATACCCTCAAATTAAAGCTGAAAGTCTGCACTTAAAGCACATCTTGCTTTTTTCATTTCAACTCCATTGTTGTGGTGTACAGAGCCAAAATAATGAAAAATGTGTCAATGTCCAAATATTTATGGACCTAACTGTATTTAGAGAACTGGATATTGTGCCCCATTTATTCCAATGAAAGTTGCTCACGCAGTGATTCCACTTGTTTCTCTCCTCTGCTGTTCTCTGTGTTCCATCGAGGGCGGGGCTTTGCACACTGTGTGCTCGTGTGAGAGCAGAGGGACCAACCGGCTTTCAAACGTTCGGTAGCTCTCCCTAACAAAATGAGCAGTTTTCACAATGTTAGGCTGAAAAAATGGGAATGCAGGATGAACTTCAACCGTGTTCTGTCGGTAAATGAATAGAAGAGATATGAGTAGGGAAAAGTCTAAAGGCTAATTTATGCAGTATAGAATCCCATAGGAATAAGCTAATTGTGGGCTCTAGCTTTTGGTACCTCCGTTTAGCTCTGGATAGGAAGGCAATGTACCTTCATCTTCAGAAATGTCTGAATTTAATGTTCGCCTTTTTAATAACAGTACAGCTGAATCTAACGTTTTGCTTTTTGTCATTGAAGTCAGTTAAATATTGTGCGTTAAAGGTTAGCTTGTTTGTTATAATATTTTATTCCACCCTGAAGTTACAGTAACTTATATTAGCATTTTAACATCAGTATGGCGCAAAACCAATTGAGCTTCTTGCCAAAGTATCAGCGCTAACATGACAACATGCTTGTTACATAATGTGATACCGTGGCCCCAAAATTACAGACGTTACCTCCTCGTCCTGAGCAGCAAATATACCTAAAAAAAGATATCTATCCGTTGAGTTACAGACGTCTCTCTCCCAATATAGGTTTATGGGAAAAAGTATTTTGGGGCCCAATGGCATCACATGACAGACCTGGAAGGTGTAATTCCACCATTTGGCCATTATGTAAACTTTGCTCCAAAGCCTGGTGCAACAACCCTACCTGAGGTCCTCTGGAAGGAGGTCTCTACATGACCTTATATAATCTCCTGCTGGTCAGCATCAAATTGTTGGTGTTTTTTGTTTTGAGCAGCTCCAGAGTGAAGTGGAGAAACCTTTTCTGGCCTTCAGGGAGAACTTTAAGAAGGACATGAAGAGGTTCGACCATCACATTGCCGACCTACGGAAGCAACTGGTTGGTCGCTATGCAGCGATGGAGAAGGTATAGATATAAGAACCAGCAACTCTAATGTAACACAGTTCTGTCTTACACTCTGCAGCAGCAGGATTTCAGTAATCATTTGCTGGTGATTAAAATTCCACAGTTCCATAAGTTGATGGCTTTTTCCCATCCTTGGACTGTTTCCTGCTTTTTGTATATATATACAATGACAGGCAATTGGCTGAAGCCTGAAGGCAACTGCAAATCTGTCTCACATCATCTTTGACAGATGATCTGTGACAAAACAGTTTCTCTTTGATAAACTCAACTGATGGACAATTGAGCATTTAAAGCAGGACAGGAAATAAGATACTGGCTATGGATGCATACTGAGCTGCTGCATAGCAGATGGCATTATTACTGTGATGAATAAAGGCAGACTGTAACATTATACAAGCTACAAACTCTCACTTTAATTAGAATTATGTTTGTTTATGTTTGATGCCTGAAACTCAGTTAGAAATGTAAAAGCAGGCCATTTACTTAAAGTAAAATAATAGGAGGGTGTACTGCTTCAGGATAAAATATTTCATATGTGCAGCTGTGAGATCCGAGCGTGTCTCTGACTCCGGTCCCTTACTGTACCTCTGGCAGGCCCGTAAAGCTCTGGCTGACAGACAGAAAGAGCTGGAGCTGAAGACTCAGCAACTGGAGATCAAACTCAGCAACAAGATTGAAGAAGACATCAAGAAGGCCCGCAGGAAATCCACACAAGCAGGTCAGAGCCAGGGATCAAAGGTCACACTACAGGGTTACTGCAGGATCACAGTCCCATTCAGGTGTTTGTTGTCTAAGGAAGCTCTCATGTATATATGTGTGAATGTAAAACATATGGTGTGACCATATGCTGCTAAAACAGATCATACACTGCTGATACAGTTTCCACGTGTTCTTTTGGAATTAGGTTTAGTGCTTCTAATTTCTATTTTTAAAATAGATTTTTCTACAAGGAAAAGTTTTTTAAAAGGTAATTAGCCTGTCACTAAAACTCTTCTGTCCAGTGAAACAGTACAGGTGAGCAGCCCCAAAAGTCCCAATTTAATACTATTCACAGAACCATATTTCCTCACAAGTGTAAAAGCTCTGAGATACCTCATCATGGGGCAAAGTGTGAGAAAAGGTGGAAGTTTGACCTGGTTGTTCACTAAAGTCACTGGACTCATTCTCTGGGGAATCATCCCCTCTATAATTCCTTCCCTTTTAGAGATCATCTGAGGATGATCAGCAGGGCTTTGTGTCAGCGCTAGCTACTAGTCAGACTCCGCTGATAGCAGAACCAGAGTTTAGTAAATAGTTAACTCACTGGACATAATTCCATATCCTCCTCCTCATTCCTTTAGCCCTTCATTGAAGCGGTCACTTGAGATCGGCTGTGAACCGAGATGTTGTGTTTGTCTTTTCACATGAGTCATGACCTTTAGCAGCACTTCATACCAGACTGGGAGTTTTTTAATTTTTTTATAGAGGGGTGGGAGAGGAGGGAAGGAGGGGGTCAGGAACATTCTCCACTCTACTAGTCTGCGTTCACGGCAGACTCAGAGATAACTCTACTGTTCTCGGGGGCCATACACACACATACATGCACATTAATAATCTGGCTGCAAAGAAATATCCAGCCCACAAAGTAATTTCATCTATTACAGAGATATTTTGATCAGACTTATTCTGCAGATTTATTGAGTGAAATTCTGCTGGAAACAAGAGGACTGTTTGCATATTTGATTCTGATTAAGATACTTCTTTAAAGTAGACTCTTACAATTATAAAGTTGAATTCAGGAGTACTAAAATACTCCTGCTCCACTCTCAGCCGGCGTCCAGATCACAGCAGGGCTGTGTTGTTCATGGGCCAGTGGGACCTGAAATATGATCCAGGACGTCAAGTTTGACTGATAGATTCTTGAGTTTGGTGGCTCATGTTCATGCTCATGTGCTCATGCAAACTTAACTGAGACATTGTGTAACTGACAGTACTGAGTCACTTTATGGCGTTCTACTTGTGCTGCCGTCACTACGCTGTAGCACGTAGCATCATCCACTAATTGTGGCCGTAGTGGCCGCTGCCCCTAACGTTAGCTCAGGACTCTGCGACGTAAGCACTGGGCGAGATAGAAACATGTCCTCAGAAAGGACAAACGAAGGTTTGGTATTCTGCCGATAAGCTACGCTGCTTGACAATGAACTAACAAACGATTGTGTTACAGGAGCAAAGCATTTTCTAGCCAGTCCTTTTAAGGATGGACAGCCTCCTCCCAGGTGTGAGTTAGCAGCACATGCTATGTCTTTGGTATCAAATGCACGATGGACAGACGGAGGAGACAAACACTTCCTTTGGGGAAACTTTTTTGTGTCTGCACCGAAAGCAACAAAAAAAAACACTGTGGCAAGGTTCCCCCCTGCCCGTGGATCCGTGGCTCCCACATACACACCGGACTCGTTCATTCGTGGGTTCAACATGCTTTATTCAACACAACACTCTGTCTCCGACTCCGCATGTCACCAACCACCCCTTTTCCCTCTTCCTTCCGGCTTAAATAGCCCGGCCTTTGCGCGCTCATTGGGCCCAGCTGTCGCCCCGTAACGAGCTCCAGCTGATCCCAACGAGCGCGCTTCTCTCTCCTCTGTCGCAGGTGCGCCAAACCACGCCCCTGCCCCACATATCCCCACCGCCCGCTCTAGGCCGGGTGCCACCGGCCTAGCCAACTCCCCCCCCCTCCCCTCCATGGGGGCCGGGCGAGGGAGCCAGCCGCAGCCTTCTGCGCCCCGGCCTATGGACCCCCGCGCGGGGCCACGGCTAATACGCCCGATGCCAACGGGTGGCCCGGGCGTTGGCATCCCCCCTCTGGTGGGTCATTGGGGCGGGACGTGGTCCGGACGGCGGACGCACTGGCGCCCCGGGGTTCTCGGCGCGCCTCCTCCCCCGGGACAAAACAGCCCCCGTCCGCCGCCCGCCGCAGCCACCTGCAACACAAGAGAGAGAGAAAATTAGGGGAAGTACAACCCAGTCGGGGCCAAATTGTCCCCGCCCCCGTCGGCCAGCTGAGCCCCGGCGCGGGGACGCGCCGCCTGCGCGGCCTTCAGCCTCCAGCCTCCGGCCCAGCTCCCGGATTGTCCGCTTATCCCTGAGCCGGTCCTCTACGGCCCATCGGAGTTCCCCCCGTAGCCGCATGTTTTCCCGGCGCAGCCGCCCTGGGTCGCTGCGCCTGCCGTTCTGCCGGCCGCTTCCGCCGGACTGCCGCTGGTACCCCGGTCGGCCCTCTTCCCTCTGGCCGAAGGCAACCAGCTGGCTCCGGGGTGCCGTCCGGTCCCGCTCGTCAGCCCGTGCCCGCCGCTGGCACCGGCGCTTCCGCCACCATCTTCGGCCCGGCATGGACCGGCCCCGGGATTCGCACCCCCTGGTCCACCTCCATGACCGGGCAGTCGGCTTGCCGGTGCCCCGGCTGCCCGCAGGTCCAGCACGCCGGGGGGGTCCACGGAGGGCTCCCCGCGTCCAGCCGGGCGTGCCCGGTGTTCTCGGGCTCCGGCGTCGGCTCCTGCCGGGCTGGTCCTGGTTCCGGCCAGATGGTTCGGCGTCCCCAGGTCTCCCTCATCGGCCACCGCGGGGACCACTCGACGTGCCCCGGAGTCGGAGCCCACGGCCCTCCCTGGCGCGCTGGTCGTTTCTTCGGGGTCGGCGCCGTCTGCCTCCGTCGCGCCGGCTCTCTCCGGTCCGTCGGCCCCAGCGGCGCGGTTTGTTGCGCCGCGTCCGCCCGGGGCCCCTCGCCGGTTTGCACCGCTCTTTCTTTCCGCGCGGGCGCGCCGGCGGTCTGGAGCGCCACCTCTCGCCGCAGCACCTTGCCCGTCTGGGCCGCCGTCTCCCTGCGCGCGGTCGGGCCCGCCCGGCCCGGCACCGCCGTCTCCTCGGGCGACTCCTCCGGCATGCCCAGGGCCCGGTAGTCCTCAGCCAGGGTGGCAGCGGCCACCAGCCCCCGCGGCTGGCGGTCCCGGACCCAGGCGGCCATCTTCGGCGGCAGTCCCTCGGTGAACTGGTCGGTAGCCACCAGCTCCATCACATCCTCGAGGTTCCCGACCCCTTCCGGCCGCAGCCACCGTCCCGCCTGGCGCCGCACCTCCTCCGCGAACTGGTAGGCCGGGACCCCGGACCCCAGTCGCAACGCGCGGAACCTCCTTCGGGCGTCCTCCGGCGTCCCCGTCTGGCGTACCTCCGGGACGTCGGCCCCCTCGCGGTTCTGCGCTCCTCCTGTTGGTGCAGCTGTTGCCGCGGCCCCGGTGCCGCGCCGTCTCCGCGCCTTGCCGCGCCGTCCCTCCGGGGCCCCTTCCGGCCCGAGCGCCATCACGGCGCCTACCGGCTTGCCCCCTCGGTCCGGCCTCAGCGGCGCTCGGTCCTCCGGCCGTTGCGCCAGCCACGCGATCCACTCCTCATAGGACTGGTCCCACAGCCCCACGTTGGGCTCCACTGTGGCAAGGTTCCCCCCTGCCCGTGGATCCGTGGCTCCCACATACACACCGGACTCGTTCATTCGTGGGTTCAACATGCTTTATTCAACACAACACTCTGTCTCCGACTCCGCATGTCACCAACCACCCCTTTTCCCTCTTCCTGCCGGCTTAAATAGCCCGGCCTTTGCGCGCTCATTGGGCCCAGCTGTCGCCCCGTAACGAGCTCCAGCTGATCCCAACGAGCGCGCTTCTCTCTCCTCTGTCGCAGGTGCGCCAAACCACGCCCCTGCCCCACAAACACAAATATCAATTTAATTGATTTTGCAATGTACATATTGATAACAACTGGAAAAATGAGGATTAGAGGTTTTCGCCCAGCCCCAGAGCTTGTTGCATAGTTATTTACTGGTTTTAGGTCAGTTTTCTTTTTCAGGCACATTCAATCTAATCTGATTCCAGACCTCAGAATCAATGCCCTCATTAGATGGACATGATGAACTTTAAATGCCGCAACCACTACCACAACTTGTGTTGACTGACCCCAATGGGACAGATTCAACAGTCAGCACTGATTGGTTTAGAGTTCCAAAACAAAATAAATGGCTGACAGGAACAAGCACTAGCAATCCAGCCTCATCAGGCTACCTTCACACACACCGGCTTCTGATAGGACGCATGTTAGGGTGCAAGGGGAAAAATGGTATTAGCAGCAGCCGGGTCGGTTTCTAAACATTTTTAATAGATGTGTGACCTGAGGAAAGTGACTGGCTAAGAGGAAACAGATGTAGACTCTCCACCCAAGTGAGATGTCATGACTCTACCAGGCACGACCACATGCTGTCACACACAAGTACCAATCCTCCATCCAAACTGTCTCTCCTCACACACGCACACACACACACACACACACACACAGTCGGCCCTCCTCTGTGCTGCTTATGCAACCAAGGAGAAAAACAGCAGCAGTTGTTTACGGTGCTCATGGCGTCTGGCCGCTAGTGATGATGACTACAGTTTGAGGGAAGCAGAGAGAAGACTGATGCCAAAACAACTAAAGCCCGGCATCTGTCTGCTCATAACAAAGACTAATTATCACTTCGCGCTGCCTCGGACTGCACACAGCATGCACTCATGTAGGTCTCCTTATAGCAGGGATTTCCTTCTGCAGTTAAATCCACCACCTAAGGCCATGATCACATATCACTAATTACTTTTGGCTTTTGGCTTTTACTACAAAAGAAGGGAATTTATTGATTTTGCCTTTTTAAGGTTTGGAGGGCTGATGTGACGAACTTATGTGCAGTGTACACAGCAGCATTTTTGCATTTTATTCCCATTTTACATTACATTTAGCTGACGATTTTATCCAAAGCGACTTACATTCTATACAGTAGACCTCTAAACACAGCAACGGTGAGCAATTAGGGCTAAGTATCTTGCTCAAGGACACATCGACATGGACTAGCAGAGCCGGGAATGGAACCACTGATCTTCTGATTGAAAGTTGGACCTGCTAACCACTGAGGCACAGTCGCCTATTTTACTTCCCTTTCTATTTATAGAAGCATATTCTGAGCTGACCTGAAGAGATTACTGTAGCAGCAGCAAACAAGACCACGTTTTGATGTGCCAGAGCCCACGGTCCTCATAAAATTCCATTTATTTTCTTTTTGACCTCTTAAATCGCACAGAGCCCCCAGTAGGTCTGTCACTGTGACATCACGCTGTACAGACAAACTTAGTTCAAACACATAAAACTGTTTTATTTTAGTTATTCTAGTGGTTTCCAAAGATACCAAATATATTATTGTCAAAGATCAGCGATAAAAGGTTAAAGATAATCATGTTGAAGTGAATGATAATGAAGTAATAAATCATAGAATACAATCTAGTCTAGAGCAACTTCTGTTGTGTGTGTAAAACTAAATGTGAAGGAGTTGAATATATAGGTATTTTACAGTAATGTTGACATCAGTAATGGTAAATGCTAAATGGATTTACATACACCTTTGAAGTTTTCTGATTTAACAGCCACCCCGGTACTGACATTTCCACCCAGCCTCATTGTTTGTCGACATTGAAGCTGTAGTAGGAATACGCTTCCTAAAATATTCTGATTAAGTTATTTTTGTAAGTTGGTTAACGACATCCTGTCCCGCTGCATCCATCTCACCCACGCCTGTCACATGTGTGGCCATGTGCTGGGTGTAGCTCAGGACATCAGCGGCTAGCTGACCTGTTAAGTATTTTTAATAATTATTTTAGTTCAGACATTTCAAGAAATCGTGTCAACTCCGCTCAAGCTAGAAAGTTCCCACAGTCCTCGGTGGTCCCTGAACTGGGCTTGTTTCACTGCAGCTGGGTGCGCCGTGGCCTTAGCTGTGAGGAGGTAGCAGGAAGGCCTGGAATATTCATATTTCAGCCATAAGTAATTCAATTTTCATTTTTTGTTGGACAAAAGCGACACTCTTGTGCATATCTTTGCGATGCTTTGTCTGAGAGAGGAATTGGCGAACTCTGTAGGCTCTAAGGATTCCAAAACCGTTGAGCTTAGTGTTGTAGCTTGTAGCATGCGTATTTAATTGCCATTTTTTCAAAACTCGGGGTGCATTTTGGGGTCACTTTTAGTCCCATTTATATTTTACGTTAATGTTAATGTTGGAATTGGGCTTCTTTATTCACATATTATATGCATTTGACTATGAAGTTCAGACTTTGCTGAATCTTTTGTATATTGACATCAAATGGGTCTTTTATTGATTATGGGTTCATAGGATCACCCCTGGGGGGGTCTGGGTGCTTAAAAGGTTAGAAACTTCCATTTTGTGTATATTTTGTCAGCCCTTGTGGAGAAACGTGGCAGTGTTTCCAGTAATGTAGGTAGCCAAGCATAAATAATGACTCTAGAGAAATAGATATATGTAGGTCATATAGAGGCATCATAATTACCTTTGTCATTTACCACAAGGCGTAACCGATAAAGAATCATACAACTGCAAAAACTCAGATTAAGGGCACTTTTAGGTCCCCAGACTCCACTTTGAGAAACACTGTCCTACACTGGCGGTGAGCTGTTTAGCATTCACACTTACAAAGTACAGTATTAATGTGAATAAAAAGTAGCAGATATATCAGCAGACACTGATTGCAGAAGATTGAGAGTCATCTGCAGAATGAGCCGCATCATTTCCTTCCTGATGAGATCCTTCCTCAGATGATTAGTTTGTTTTGCAGTAACGGATTAGACTTTCCTTTTCATTGCTTATGTTATCATAATGGAATCTATTCTCTGCCCAGATTGTCTGTACTGTTTGGGATAATCACATCTGCTGACAAATACTGTACATGAGTGTTGTGGTTACGCATCAGCCAGGTGTAAATAGTTAGGAAGTATCGCCACTTAGTGGAGAATTGGTGCAAAATAAGGAGTGCACCCAGAGAAACACTGCAGAGGCAGTTGGTCAGGTCTCATTGTCTTCTGCTTATCGTCTCTCACAGGAGACGATCTGATGCGCTGCGTGGACCTGTATAACCAGTCCCAGTCCAAATGGTTTGAGGAGATGGTCACCACAAGTCTGGTAAGAAATTATGCGTTCAACGTGTGTGCTTTGGTTTTTTTTCTTTATTAAAACATCTTATAGTGTTTTACAATCCTTTAGCATATTTTTCATGTGCAAAACAAATAATGTAAATCGCCTGATATACATAATTTAGTTTGATAAAGATATTTGTGTTTAGTGTACAGTGTGTCCACACTAAGGCTCAGCCTAATAGGATTCCATATTTATAACTCTGTATTTGTAGAGAAACTCCTCTAAATTACATTTCATTTAGCTGACACTTTTATCCAAAGCAACTTATAATAAGTGCATTCAATCAGGAGCACAAACTCCGAACAAAAAGAATCAAGAAAGTACAATTTCTTCAATATTCTTGAATAAAGTTAAACTACAAAGTGCTATCAGTAAGTGCCAATAAAGGGCTACTAAAGTGCTACTTTCTTTATTCAAGGTACAGTCGAAAAAAATCTGTTTTTAGTTTGCGACAGAAGATGTAGAGACTTTCTGCTGTCCTGATGTCAATGGGGAGCTCATTCCACCATTGAGGAGCCAGGACAGAGAACAGACTTTGTTGAGTGTTTAGCTCGCAGTGACAGAGCTATAAGCCGATTGGCAGAAGTAGTGACGGAGCTACAAGCCGATTGGCAAACGCAGTGACGGAGCTACAAGCCGATTGGCAGTAGCAGTTATGGAGCTACAAGCCGATTGGCAGGAGCAGTGACGGAGCTACAAGCCGAGTAGTGTGGGTGAATTTCGGGAGGTTAAAGACCAGTCGAGCTGCTGTATTCTGGATGAGCTGTAAAGGTCGAATGGCATCAGCAGGTAGACCTGCAAAGAGGGAGTTACAGTAGTCTAGGCACGAGATGACCAGAGCCTGGACCAGAACCTGTGCCGCCTTCTGAGTGAGAAGTGGACGTATTCTCCTGATGTTGAGCAGCATGATTGATACAAGATGGCGCCGCTGATGGCTGCCTCGGCGTGTTGGTGCTCGTTGTTTTGTATTGTTTTTGTCTTTAATTCGGTTCACTGCTGGTTTACAGCAGAACTCAGAAAACTACGGCTGCAAAAGGACCAGGCATTCAGGAGTCAGCGATGTCGAGGAGCTGAAATATGTAAATATGTATTTGGGTCAGTTACATTGACCATGTTTTTAGTTGGTGTTTTTTTAACTGTATACAAGGACTTGTATACAGAGTCAAAATACAGGTTTAGCAGGGCGGTGAGGGACGCTAAACGACTGTACTTTGAGAAACTGCAACACCAGCTCTCAGTAAGTGACTCTGCTTCTGTTTGGAGAGGGCTCAGACAGATCACCAACTACAAGCCCAAAACCCCCCACTCCATGAACGACCTCCGCCTGGCAGACGAGCTGAACAAGTTCTACTGTAGATTTGAAAGACAATGGAACAGTCCTGACGCCATCCCCCACAGTTCCATCAACCAGCCACAGACCATCAGCCCTCCCTCTCCCAGCCCATCAGGGGCTCACGCCTCTGTACCACCATTCACAGCGCCCCAGCCCCTCCACAGTGACGACCCTCGTTATTCGGGAGAGAGACATTAACAGGCATTTTAAAAAGCAGAACCCCAGCAAAGCAGCCGGCCCGGACTCTGTCTCCCCCTCCACCCTGAAGCATTGGGCTGATCAGCTGTCCCCGGTGTTTACAGACATCTTCAACACCTCCATGGAGACATGCCATGTACCAGCCTGCTTCAAGACCTCCACCATCATCCCTGTGCCCAAAAAACCTAGGATCACATGATTCAATGACTACAGGCCCTTCGCCCTGACCTCTGTGGTCATGAAGTCCTTTGAGCGCCTGGTCCTGTCCCACCTCAAAACCCTCACCGACCCACTCCTGGACCCCCTGCAGTTCGCCTACAGAGCCAACAGGTCTGTGGACGATGCAGTCAACATGGCCCTCCACGCCATCCTCCATCTGGACTTCCCAAGATCCTACGCCAGGATCCTGTTTGTGGACTTCAGCTCTGCCTTTAACACCATCATCCCGTCTCTGCTGCAGGACAAGCTCTCCCAGCTGCACATGCCCGACTCCACCTGCTAGTGGATCACAGACTTCCTGTCTGACAGGAAGCAGCATGTGAGGCTGGGGAAACACGTCTCAGCCTCTCGATCCATCAGCACCGGTTCCCCCAAAGGCTGCGTTCTTTCCCCTCTGCTCTTCTCCCTGTACACCAACAGCTGCACCTCCAGTCATCATCCATCAAGCTCCTGAAGTTTGCGGATGACACCACCCTCATTGGACTCATCTCTGGTGGGGACGAGTCCACCTACAGGTGGGAGACCACCTGGTGACTTGGTGCAGCCAAAACAACCTGGAGCTCAACGCTCTGAAGACAGTGGAGATGGTTGTGGACTTCAGAAAGATCTCAGCCCAACCAGCCCCTCTCACCCTGTGTGACTCCCCCGTCAAAGCTGTGGAGTCCTTCCGCTTCCTGGGCTCCATCATTACCCAGAACCTCAATTGGGAGCTAAACATCAGCTCCATCTCCAAGAAGGCGCAGCGGAGGATGTTCTTCCTGAGGCAGCTGAGGAAATTCAACCTGCCAAAGACAATGATGGTGCACTTCTACACTGCCATCATCGAGTCCATCCTCTGTTCCTCCATCACAGTCTGGTACACTGCAGCCACTGCCAAGGACAAGGGCAGGCTGCAACGCATCATTCGCTCTGCCGAGATTGTGATTGGCCGCAATCTGCCATCCCTCCAGGACTTGTTTGCTTCAAGGACCCTGAAGTGGGCGAGGAAGATTGTAGCTGATCCCTCTCACCCTGGACACAAACTGTTCATGTCCCTCCCCTCTGGCAGGAGGCTGCGGTCCATCAGGACCAAGACCTCACGCCACACCAACAGTTTTTTCCCGTCTGCAGTCAGGCTCATCAACAGAGCCCAGGTCCCCCACTGACTCGACTGACTCTGTCACCCCCAGACAATTTCCCACTGGACACTCCCCTGCACACACCCCCATGCCTTATATTTAAATACACTCGACACTTTAACACTTGCCACTTTCACACAACACTTACATACCATGCACATTATTTGCACTTTATCTTATTTTTGTTATTTTGATATTCTACTGTTCAATTGTAAATATTCCTTCAATCATCATCCATTCATTCTCCTTTATTGCACTGCGTTTACTGTTAAATGTGTATTGTTAAATGTTAAATGTATGCACCTTCCGCCAGGACAAATTCCTTGAATGTGAAAACAAACATGGCAATAAATGGTTCTGATTCTGATCTGATGTACATACAGGAACGTGTTGTTGCGATAATGTTGGCAGTCAGGGAGAGTTGACTGTCACACTGAGGTTCCTGGCGGTCGGGGTCGGGGCCAACACAAGTTGTTGAAGGTGATAGTCAGGTTGTGAGTGGGAGAGCCTCTTTCTGAAGGAAAAGTAGTTCAGTCTTGTCAGGGTTATCTTCCAGGTGGTGTGTGGACAACCACTGAGAGATGTCAGTCAGACAGGCAGAGATTTGTGCTGCTACCTGTGTTTCCGATTGGGGCAACGAGAGGATCAATTGGATGTCATCAGCATAGCTGTGGTAGGAAAAGCCATGCAAGCGAATGACAGAGCCGAGAGAGTTGGTGTACAGAAAGCCCAACGTGTATTGCTACATTGTGCGCAAGTTGCCGTTAAAGTGTAATGCTGTCTCGTGCATACCTGTTAAACATCTGGAGCACTGGGAAGTGGCTGACAGCAGATTTCTAGACCAAATAGAACGAGGTGAAACTCAAACATTCTAGTTCTTCTCGGGAGCCTCTGTGCTTCCTCTCCTCAAGCTTCCATGGATCGTGGCTGAGCCAGTCCTGCTCCCTGCTGATGCCTCTCATCTCTGCCTCCTTCTGCTGACATGGATCGTGGTTATCTGGATAGTGGTCCATGCCTACTACTCATTACATGAATCATCATCATATTCATTGAATGTGCTGTAACTCTGTTATGTTGTTCATTCTGTACACATGACATCTATTGCTCCTGTCCATCCGGGGAGAGGGATCCTCCTCTGTTGCTCTCCCTCAGGTTTCTTCCCTTTTTTTCCCTGTAAAAGGGTTTTCACAATTTTTTGTGGGAGTTTTTCCTGATCCGATGTGAGGTCCCAGGACAGGGATGTCGTATGATGTCGTACAGATGATGTCGTACAGATTGTAAAGCCATCAGAGGCAAATTTGTATTTGTGATTTTGGGCTATACAAAATAAACTGAATTTAATTGAAACATGTGATCTGTTGACACTTCAATTTTTAAATGATGAGACCAGCTTGGATTTGTATTCCATCACACTGTCACACAGTGATCGGCAGTTTGCAGCTTCATGTCTTCCACAGAAAAAGGACTTGGAGACTGTTGCTGTGTCACTCGCAGAGTGAACACAGCATGTCTTTTGGGAACTTTCCAAAAAAGCAATGCATCCTCTCTCTGATGTTTTATAGACTTCACCGTTAACCGCACGTTAACCGAACATTTTACAGTTTTCAAAAATGTATGAAGTTACAATAGCATTACAGACTTGTCTGCTCAGCATCGACAGATGGGAGAGGAGATTTCTCATTCCTAACTCCTCTTCTCCTCAGGAGCTGGAGCGGCTGGAGGTGGAGCGGGTGGAGATGATCAGACAGCATCTGTGTCAGTACACCACCCTTCGACATGAGACAGACATGTTCAACCAAAGTGTAAGTACTCACCTCAGTATTACAACTACTAAGAAGCACTCCCCAGCCTTACCCTCTGTCACTCAACATATATCTGGTTAGAGGCAATGTGATGGTGGGAAGTTACTCCAGGTAAATTGTACATTAAAAGCAACCACATTTCCCTCATTGGAGAATAACATTGGAGCTGAATCAATCATATCACCGGGGCAATGCTTTACCTCTTCTTTCTTTGTCCAGACGATGGAGCCGGTGGACCAGCTGCTGCAGTGTGTGGACCCAGCCAAAGACAGAGAGCTTTGGGTGCGGGAGAATATGACTGGAGAGATCAGGCCAGTGGACATAGAGATCTGACCTCAGTGCTGTCTGACAGCTCTGCATATGAACACTCAGACACTCTGAGGCTAAATGCCTGAGGACTGACTCGGAGATGAACACTCCCCCCACTGATCCACATGTGACTCCTACCTGACTGACAGCCGATCAGTCAGCGCTCACTGCTGAATATGGACTCAATGTTTGGGGAGTATTGTGAGAACCATACGTGATGAATGAAGATGTCAGATGAAGACAGGTGTTGATGCCCGGCTGAGATGGCACAGAGAAATGGACACTATGGGTGTGAATTGTGAGGCGAATGACTAAGAAGCACCTACAATGAGCATTTAACACCTGTAGATGTTGATTAGCTTGATGTCATGCAGCAGTGTCGTTTGTGCTTTTGCTCTGTGAGGTAATTCTCTGAGTCACTTGTGTGTGACACACATGTGACTCCTGCAAGTTTGCAAAAATGATTTAACAGATGCTGCTAAGCAAAATGAATTCTGACCTAAGAGTGTTATTACTGTGTACCAGAATGAGACTAAAGTATTTTAATACTAATATCCAGCTATTGACTGTTTGCTAAGCCCCGGCCACCCTTGCTTCTGTTGCTTAGCCTGTGTGGCCTGGCACATATTGAGTTTAGAAAAAAAAACAATTATATATATTTTTTAAAATAGGTCTTCAAACAGAAATAATATTATATTTAGGGCTTAATGTCGAGCACAATTAAGGGCATGGCTGCTTTGAGGACCCGCCTCAGCTCCACCATCAATGAACCACAACATGGTGTTTGTTATATATATATGTTTGGTTTGGATGCTGCTGATTATATTAAATACATCCACAGTATAATTAACTTTCATGACAGAAAAGGATGTACAAATGAGAGACAACTTGTGAGTTGGGCAAATGTAACTCTGACACAAGTTTCCTCTACTGAAGTTAGGTAGTATCAGCATAAATTAAATCACACACATTCCTTACATTTTTGGTCCTTTGGGTTTTTGGTTCTTGAAAACCCACCTTGCCACCATTTGAATGCATATTATATGCATGTTGAGAAATCCAAAGCATGACAGGATTGCTGTGCCTAGCTACGGAGGCTAAGCTATATGAGTAACTTCTTGGTCGAGGTTGAGCAAACGTCATATCACAAATCTGGCCACACTTGGAAACAAGTCAGAAATTAAAATTTGAATTTTACTGAATTCTCAATAAGAATTAAGAATCATCCAATTGCACTTTATACCCAAGTGATTTTTAGTAAATATCCTGTCAGTTGCTGTTCATAATAAAAGTATTCTAAAGATAACTTACTTGTTATACATTTTATTCCTCATGGAAGTTGAGATGTTTTGGTGATGTTCACAGGGAGTCTGGTGTAAATATATGGAATGTGTGATTTACAATGGAGGATGTAAAATACAGTAAATAGTAGAGTCTTAAAAACAATTGATATACTGTAATTTGGTACTGATAATGGAATATACAAAGTGTTTTGTATATGCAATATAAAAAAAAATAACAATCCTCAGAGTTTTGGAAATGTAAGTGGGTTGCTTCAGTTAGATTCAGTGTCAATGAAGCAAAATATTGTTCAAAATGCTCTTTTACAGCCATGTCTTTTCCGGTATTACTGCTTAGTATTACTTGACTTTTGAAGGCAAGGCAAGGCAAGGCAAGGCAAGTTTATTTGTATAGCACATTTCAACACAAGGTGATTCAAAGTGCTTCACATACAGCCATTAAAAGCATAAAAACACAATGCAGAATAAAATATTTAAAAACAATTAAAAACAATTACACAATCCAAAATAAAAGATTTAAAAACAATTAAGAACAATCATTAAAACAATAAAAAACAGTTAGAAGGATAATAGATAGATATAGAATTGAATAAAAGTTGCAGTGCAGTTTAAGATATAAAATGCAGTAGTGAAATGTAGAATCTGGTTTAATTAAAGGCAACAGCAAACAGAAAGGTTTTCAGTCTGGCTTTAAAGAGGCTGAGGGTCTCTGCAGACCTGCAGCTCTCAGGGACCTTGTTCCAGATGTGTGGAGCAGAAAAGCTGAACGCTGCCTCTCCGTGTTTAGTTCTGACTCTTGGAACAGAAAGTAGACCCGTCCCAGACGACCTGAGGGGTCGGGATGGTTCATAAGGCAGCAGCAGATCACTAATGTATTTAGGCCCTAAACCATTCAGGGCTTTATAAACCAGCAGCATGATTTTAAAGTAAATTCTTTGTTGGACAGGAAGCCAGTGCAAGGACCTCAGAACTGGAGTGATGTGATCCACTCTCCTGGTCTTAGTGAGGACTCGAGCTGCAGCGTTCTGAATCAGCTGCAACTTTCTGATTGACTTTTTACTGAGACCTGTGAACACACCGTTACAGTAGTCAAGTCTACTGAAGATGAATGCATGGACAAGTTTCTCCAAATCCTGTTGAGACATAAGTCCTCTAACCCTTGATATATTCTTCAGGTGATAGTAGGCTGATTTTGTAACTGTCTTGATATGGCTGTTCAGGTTGAGGTCTGAATCCATAACTACACCTAGATTTCTGGCTTGGTTTGAGGTTTTTAACGTCAGTGATTGTAGCTCAGCGCTCACTTTCAATCGTTCGTCCTTGGAACCAAAAACAAGTACTTCTGTTTTATCTTTATTTAATTGAAGAAAATTCTGGCACATCCAGTTGTTGATTTCTTCAATACATTTAGCCAGCACTGGTATGGGATTATAGTCCCCTGGTGATATAGTTATGTAGATTTGTGTGTCGTCTGCATAGTTATGATAACACACTTTGTTGTTTTTCATAATCTGAGCCAGTGGAAGCATGTAGATATTGAACAGAAGAGGCCCCAGTATTGAACCTTGGGGAACACCACATGTCATACCAGTCAGCTCTGACCTGTAATTAGCTACCGACACAAAGTATTGTCGGTCCTTCAAGTAAGAGTCAAACCAGTTAAGTGCTGCGCCAGAGAGTCCTACCCAGACTTTCAGTCTGTCTAGTAGTATGTTGTGATCGACTGTGTCGAATGCAGCACTGAGATCCAGTAATACTAAGACTGAAATTCTGCCTCTGTCTGTGTTTAAGTGGATGTCGTTGAAAACCTTAACAAGAGCAGTTTCAGTACTGTGATGCTGACGAAAGCCAGACTGGAAGACATCAAAACAATTATTTTCGGCCAAGAAGCTATTTAGCTGATGATAAACCACTTTTTCCATTATTTTACTTAAAAAGGGGAGGTTTGATATTGGCCTATAATTTTTCATTATTTCGGGGTCTAAACTAGCCTTCTTTAGGAGTGGTTTAATAACTGCAGTTTTTAGGGCTTGTGGGAAGACACCTGAGAGAAGGGATGTGTTTACAATTTGTAAAAGGTCAGTGATCATGCAGTGCGAAATATTTTTGAAAAAGTGTGTTGGTAGAATATCTAAGCAGCATGAGGATGTTTTCAGATGTTGTATAATGTCTTCTAAACTTCTTTGGTTAATTGAATGAAATTGTGTCAAGATATTTGGATGGATGTTATTTAAAGATGGGGACAACACACATCCTGTGGTTGGTGTGGAGCCACCAACTGCTTGTCTAATTTGCTGAATTTTGTCAGCAAAAAAGAATGCAAATTGATTGCATGCCCAGGTGGATTGGAGCGTAGCAGTTACTGACACCGGAGGGTTTGTTAGCCTGTCCACGGTAGCAAATAAGGCGCGTGCATTGTTATTGTTTTTGATTATGATGTCAGAGAAGAAGGCCCGCCTTGCATTTCTAAGTTCCAAATTGTAGTTGCGAAGTCTCTCTTTATAGATACCACAGTGAACCTGGAGATTAGTCTTTCGCCACCTGCGCTCAGCTTTCCGACACTCTCTTTTCTCTATTCGGACCAGCGTGGCATTTCTCCAAGGGGATCTTTTCTTACCTGAGACAACCTTCACCTTAGTGGGTGCAATGGCATCAATAACATTTTTAACTTTAGAATTGAAGTCATCCACAAGCTCATTGACTGAGATGCAAGAGAGGGCTGGTGTGGAGGAGAACTTCTGAATAAATAGTTCACCCGTGTTTTCAGTGATGTAACGCTTTGTCACAACCTTGGTTTGGACATTTGTGTGCAGGGAGATTGCACTCTCAAAGAAAACACAGAAATGATCAGAGAGTGCAACATCAGTCACAGCAACCTTGGAAATGTCCAGACCTTTGGTGATGATTAGATCCAGGGTGTGCCCCTTGTTGTGGGTGGGACCTGTTACATGCTGAGTCAGCTCATAGTTATCAAGGACACCACATAGCTGTATAGACCCTCTGTCCTGGGGATTATCAACATGGATATTAAAATCACCAACAATGGCAACACAATCAAAATCAACACAGATTATAGACAGCAGTTCAGTAAACTCATCGAAGAAGGATGCACAGTATTTAGGTGGTCTGTAAATGTTAAGGAATAAAACTCGAGTGGAATTCAGAGCCACATATTCAAAAGAAGTAAAATGACCAAAAGACATCTGCTTGCATTGCAAAGACTCATTAAATAAAATAGCAACTCCTCCTCCTTTCTTATGCGCTCTTGAAACACTCATGAAACTGAAGTTGGGAGGTGTTGATTCAATAAGAACAGCTGCACTGTTATCTTGGTCTAACCAAGTTTCGGTTAAAAACAAAAAATCCAGCTTGTGCCTAACAATGAAATCATTGATTAAAAATGTTTTTCCTGACAGAGACCTGACATTTAATAAAGCTAAGTTTAATGTGTTTAAAGCTCTATTTGTCCTATGTGTCTGGACAGGCTGACGGGAAATTATCAATAAGTTTGATAAATTTGCAGATTTACTAATGTTTCTTCGCAGCCTCACCTTTCCTTTTCTATGAGTCAGGACAGGAATTGAGAACGCTAGCTGCATACAGGGCCCCGACTGTTCCTGGAGATATTCAGTAGTGTCATTAGCCTTGTAGTCCGGACCCAGAAGATATCAAGTAGATATCAAGGTTTCTGTATCCGTTATAGCTTGAGGATATTGGTGGAGCTGTCGTGGAGGCGGGGGCAGAAATGGCAGAGGTCGAGCTGGACTTAGAGCCAGTGGAAGGAAGCGGAGTGAGATGCTTTTGTACATTAACAGCTAAATGAAAATATGTATCTCATGTTAAAACACGCTACTTTCCGGGTTGTTTTGCTTTCTGTGCGACGATTCTGTATGACCACAAAATGAAAAAAGGCATATATACACACACATATATATATAAATGTATAAAATGTAAATACTTTTTTATTTCATACATGAAATAAGTATTTAATTTGCAAAAAGACACGTTTTCACATTCAATGATAAAATGGTTTGATCAAACCATGTTACAGGTTTAGGCAGCGATAATAAAGATGGTTTAACTTCAGACAGAGATACACTTGGATTTAGATAAAATACATTGTCACTGCAATTCTTATTATTACCCTAAAATAACCCTTGTATGGATGGCACTTTGTTCCATATCTTACTTGGTAATGCTTATAATAATACTTGATAATAAGTCATTTATAAGTCATTTGTTAATAACTAATCATCATTTCATGACTAATCCTTTACAAATCATATATATATATGTATACATATATTTATATATGTATAGGTTTTAACATATTTTTTAGGTAGGAAATATTGGCTACATAAATTATTTAGCATGTAGATTATAGTTTAAAATGTTAACCGTGTTCTTCGTAATGTCACTGTCAGGAATCAACAAAAGCTGACTTGCTAAGCTAACGTTAAAATTCAGGGCTAACCTGCTAGCCTAGCCTTGTTGTCTAAATTCCTACATATTGACTAGCCTCAGTGTTTGTCCGTACTAGCTCGTAGAACATGCTATAAAAGTTACTAGTTAGCTTTTTAGAGTTGCAGAATATGGTGCTCACCATGTAATTACTTCTACCTTCTGGTTTGTAGCTGTCGGCATACATTTAATAGATGAGGTGAGCTAGCATTTAGCACAGTGTTAGCCTCTCTTTGCTGTTCATTCAGGGAAGGTGAGTCATTACCGAATCAATTATTAAGAATTATATTTTTCATATTAAACTGGCTTATATGGTTGTAATAAAGTGCTACCTTTTGTGGAATTTTTTTAAGACAATTACTGTAAAGTTTTCCATATTCAATCAGTTTTTACATACAAATATTACAGTATGCAGTAGATATAAAAGTGTGTTGCAGTCTGCAAGTGGAGATATTGCAGACTGCAGTCCTGACAGAGAGGAAGGAAAGAGTATTGTAGAAAAGTCCAAATCACCAACAGGTGACACACACTGAATGGTTCTTTAATGACCTGAATGGGTTTTGCTGCTTCAGCCTGTCTGATGTTTCAAACTTCATAATGTGCCATATTTCGCTTCGTCATCAGAGCTGGAGTGACGTTGGATCGGTGCTCTGAAATGCGGCATGTCACGGCTTCTAATCAACCATGAGCTTCTTGAGAGAGTTGAGATACGCTGGGATGAGGGAGCTGACCGACTCGTTGTCGTCATTGAGGATCTTCTCCCCTCTGCCCTCTGAGCCCACAGAGCTGGGGGACCTGACCAGGCCGGGGTACGGAGTGCTGTAACCCTGATGGAGCACAGACATACTCAGAGTCATTATTCAAAATCCCAGGACATTTTAATGATCATTTTGAATAAAAATCAAATATTACAGTTGATGATGTAAAGGTGCAAGTTATTTGCTTTGATTCTTATCATAAAGTGCATATTTAATTGTATATTGAAATTTATTTAGTTTATTTAATGTATGGTTTAACAATTTTTCAAATATGTATTAAGACAATTGATGTATTAATTATTCCTCTTCATAATGCCCTTCAAATGGAAGTGATTTGGGACAAAATTTACAGTACTCAATATGTGTGAAATGATGCAATATAAATGGCACAAATACAAAAAAATTGTCTCATTTGCGTTTTTGGCATTGAAATATTTCCACTCCAGAAGGAAATTCCTGCAACACTGTGTCAGGAAAGCATATCAGTGTTGAAGTTCTCCTCCTTTCATCACTGACGTCCTAATGTTGAATCAGAAATAGTACCACATATTTGTACAGAGACCATACAAAACTGTGTGTATGTGTGTGAATCTATGTGTATAAACCATAGACTGTCTACAGTATAATATAAACCCTTCTCTAAATTAAAAAAAAAAAAGGAGAATATTTTTTTTTAATCTGAGCTGACTCTCTGCTGGCCTAAACAGAATCATAAAGCTATAGCTATTTTATAATGTAATTGTTTTTCACAAATACACTACATGTATTATAATTATTTCTCCCTATTAGCTTATTGCATTGCACAGCTCCTGTCTTCGTCTGTTACTCTGCTTGGACTGTCCTCACTGGTCCATGGCCATCGAGAAGGAACTGGTACTAGAACTGAAGTGTACCAATAAACTGTACAACTGCGTCATTGAACTCTTTTTTAACAAAGAGAGAAGGATGGACTTTGTCTTTATTAAGTGAACAGCATCTGGTGAGTGAACTGCTGTTTGTGTTTTTACATCTGCAGTCGTATTTAATCATAAACCTCCACGGCGGTTTATAAGCCGCTGTTGTTGCTGCTGCTCCTGCTGCTGCTGTCACCCCCGCTACTCCCCCGCCCCCGCTACTACCTTCAGTGGTGTGGAGCCAGCTAGCGTTGTGGAGGTGGTGGGAGAGGCAGGGGTTTTCCATCACGCCTCCTCGGGCGAGTGTGGTGGAAATTTTACCGTAGTTCATATCGTTCTGATTGTTGCTTGTGCGCTTGAGTGTGTGGTGTTTTAGTGCCGCAGTTTTGTTGGATTGTTTTGTCATGTTTTGTTATACTAAATGTGACTTATGCTTGTTGATGTGGACTACATGCATTGTCCGTTAATGTCGCAGCATCCCGTCATGCGCGTATTTATGTATACGATATCAGACGGCACAGAAGGCTCAGGGAGAAAATGCACGGCCCGCCAATGGACTTTAATAAGTCAGCTCTTCTGGGCATACCCCAACATGCATCAGGTCTGGGAGGAACAGTGTCATATTTGGCAAGCAAGTCACCACTGACTGTAATTCTGCTATACTGGGATGAATACTCCGTCCAACTACCATATGAGAGAACTGGATCTCATGTTTGGCATGTGGGTTATTTTGAGGGGAGGGAAATCTTCAATGATATGATTTCATGTTTATACCTGAAAGAGTATTCTACATCTAATTAAGATTTTAAAGATTTGGGGACCTTTTGTGGATTCCATTAGGGGGCCTGGTGTCTAACAAGTGTATGTATGCAGGTCTAAGTCCTGTGAAACGTTGAGTACCCCACACTTGCTCTGACTATAATGGACTTTATGTGTGTGTGTGGCTCCGAGCTTTTGTTTTTGGTGGTCTTTTCTCTTTTTTCATAGCACACAATATACATGTGCTAACATAGTTCTAACCATCAAGTAGAGCTGAGGCTGATGGGAATGTAATTAGATTTGCAGGATAAAAATGCATACATTTTGACCTGATGGTGGCACTAGAGGAGAAGTTAAAGCATCAACAAAGTCACTATAATTCATCCTGAGATGAACGTGTGTTCAATTTCAATCCTAAAAAATGTCAATAAATCAGGGGATCACCAAAGTATTTCTCATTGACTGGGGTTTCATTCTACTTATGCAGCTACGTCGTTTGATAATCCCAATGGACAGAATAAAGAATAATCTCCAACAATGTGGGGAAAAAAATAACTTGATATGTCAACATCAAGAAACATTTTAAAACTGCTAACTCCTGGAGTCACATTCTGACTCTAAATAACAGCAAAGAAACATAACCTTATTTGTCACAACAGAATCCCACAATGCTGATGCAGATGACTTGTTGGGCATCAGCTGATCAGCTGGTACTTACAGAGGAGTATCCCTTTCCAAAACTGCCTCTGTTCTTGGTCCTGATCTTGGTGAGCGCCGACTCAGCAATGTCGGCTCGCTCCTCAGCGTCATCCAGCTCATTGACGGTCTTCCTGTACTTCGCCAAGTTCATGTTAGCTTGCTCCTCCTGCAATGACAAATAGACAAGAATAGCATCACGTGACATGCACTATGTGCCAAGTAGGTAGTGAGTAGGAGTAGGAGGTGACATACAGCCTCCTCCACTTGTCTCTTGTAGGCTTTCATCTTGTTCTGCAGCCTTTCCACCAGCTCCTGCATTCTCTGCTGGTTCTTCTGGTCCTCCTCTGACTGAAACAGCAGCTCCTTCAGACGGCGCTCGTTCTTTCGCAGCGTCTTCACCGTCTCTGCGTGCCGCTTCTGCTCCGAGTCCAACTCCAGCTCCATCTCCTTCACCTGCACACAGACAACTGTGACTTCGGCTTGAATTGTTCAGCAATGGCTGATGACATCATCAGGGTTATTTTGTCAGATTCAGGAAAATGGATGTGCTCATTCCAGACCACGCAAAGGCCAGATTGTTTTGTTGTAATGTGATTAATTGCACATTTATTTGGTAATATACCAAAGAAGAAATGTTGTCAAAATCTATTTGTATTATTTCCATTGATATTAAGCTGCTGCAACTTCTTTAATTCATTTTGTTAATATATTAATCAGGTGACAAACCACAAACCAGGCATGTAGAAAGGGTTCCAGCTGACCGAGCTGGTAACCAAATGTTTTTATAGTGATTGAACATTGGTCATTAGGGGCACACAGCTCATTTGTTCCCTGGTCCTCTAGCCGGTTGATCTGGCCCTGGAATATAGTACAAAGCAATGTTCTGCCCAATGGATGCTGATGCTGAATAGACTAGATATATAATATTTCCTTTTCCTTTTGTTCATGTGGACATTTTGGCTGGTGGTGCTAAAGGTCAGGGGGTCAGACTCAGCATCCTGAAGGAGTAATGAGTATTCATACCAGCTTTCATGGATGTCACGCTCTGCTTGACAAACCAGACTGACACGAGACTCCGTACCTTTCCCTCCAACTTCTGGATGATCTTCTTGCCTCCTTTCAGAGCCATCTGCTCGGCCTCGTCCAGCCTGCTGCTCATGTCTTTGATCTGAGTATCCAGGCCTTTCTTCACTCTCTCCAGGTGGAGTGAGTGCTCCTGCTCCAGACGCAGCTCTTCCCCCACTCGTGCCAACTGAAAGAGTCACACCAGCCATTTGAAATGAAAATACATTGACTTTAAGTAGCTCTATTGCTATCATATCTCAATACCAGTGGTCTGTGTGTGTTTTACCTCACAGCTGGCCTTCTTGGACTTGTCTGTGGATCCTCTTAGCACTCCCTGCAGCTCCTCATGCTCCTGCTGTAGAGTTTGTAGATCCACCTCCAGCTTCCTCCTCCCGCTCAGAGCCAACTGGAACTGAACACACAAGAAAAAACATTGAGAGAGTCACCAATGTACGGCAATTATGGCCACACAGGTTTGATTCTTAGCCGATGCCACCGCTATACCCAGAAGCAGAGAGACACGACGCATCACCTGGTTGTTTAGGTCGCTGTGTTTATCCCTGGCCTCCTGCAGCTCCATCTCCAGGGACTTGCGGGCCCTCTCTGTGCTCTCCAGGGCCGCACGAGTTTCCACCCCCTCACTGACCAATAGAGAGCAGCGTCGTTCCATGGCTGCCTGCTCCTCCCTGAATTCCTCATTGCTCCGTACCTCCTCTTCCAACTGGGCCTGCAGCTCCTGGGACAGGGACAGGGATTCAGTCAGTAAGCATCTCGGAGAGAGTATTAAAAAAATATTTGGTCTGTCATCCTCAGACCTTAATCTGCTGCTGCATTTTCTTGCTGCTCTTGCTGAGCTCTGCGTTGTTCTTGGTGAGCAGGTCCACCTGCAGCTCCAGCTCGTTGTTGTCAGCCTCCAGCTTCTTCTTCAGCTTCAGCCCCTCTGCTTTGCCTTTCACCTCCACATCCAGACTGGCCTGCAGGGACTCCAGCGCCCTCTGGTGGCATTTTCTAGAAGAGAGAGATGGATTGAAAGAAGAGGCATTACAAAGATGAACCGTGCTGGTGCCACCGCAGAGACAGTAATAGAGCAGTTAAATGAGACTGGCCTTACCTCTGAAGATAATGTACTATAACTTTGTTGAAGGAATAAAGGACAGGACCAAAACAATAAGAGTTAGAGAATTCAAGAAAGAGCATTAGTGCCACACTTAAGCTTTTAGGCAAGACACAAAATTATATCCAGAAGTAGGAAAACAAGACAATGACAGGACATAAGAAGTAGTGAGATAATTACAAAGTCACATTAAAACAATATTTCCACAATTAGGGAAATACACCTATTTGCTTTTGCGCTGAGAGTTAGATAAAAGGATCCATAACTCGTTCATATATTGTCCATTAAATATTAAGTTACAGCCAGCAGCTGGTTAGCGTAGCTTAGCATAGAGACTGGATACAGGGGGAAACAGTTAGCCTGGCTCTGTCCTAAAGCAACAATATGCTCAGCTCAGATAGTCTGCTGGCTGTGGATCAAGGGCGTAGGTTTGCATAGGGTCCATAGGGACTAGTCACGACCAAAGTTTGGGAAAAGACACAATTGTCCCCACCAATACGATCCAAAGTTTGCACAAACTCATCTGTAATAGTATAAAAACTTGGAAGTGGATTTTTCACTCTTCTAGTATAATACTATGTTCATCGCCCAGAAGAGTAAAAATAAATGTCCATGTTTTCCAATGCGCCCTCGAGTCTGCGAGTCAGAAAGTGGGGAGTCAGAAACACCGAAGTTACGTGAACGTAAAATGCAGAATGAGAGCTGGCAGTCGGACTCATCTGACACGGTAAACTACTAAAATACGCCGGGAAATAATAAAGCCTCATATTAGTATTTCGTTTGGTCTCAGCATTGAAGTTGTTGACCCTTTTGTGCTTTGTAGATAGGAAAATGCCACCCAAAAAGAAAAGGGATATACGGAGTTTTTTCACCCAGAGGGTAAGTAACGTTAGCTATCAAAAAGCCCAGGTCGTTGTTAGTTAGCTAGTAGTAACTACCCCACACAGTGCAAACCTGCATTATTTAGTTGACAGTGTCCCTACCAATGCTGAGACCAAACCTACGCCCTTGCTGTGGATTCACATTGAACACAAAATATTAGAGTGCTATCTATCTTCTCATCCAACTCTTGGCAAAAAAGCAAACAAACTAATTGTTTAAGACAAGATTTCAGAGCAGACCTCATGCTGACCTCATGCTAAGAACCACGGAACCAATACTGAAAAGCTTGATCACCCTCATTATTTTAACTTGGACTCCTGTACAATAGACTGCAGTTAGCAGTCACAAGTTTACATTTAAAGTTATATACTCAGGCACCAGACCATGCAAGGCCTTGGATGTAATTGAGGGATAGCTGAGGTACCTAGCGGCTTCCATCTCTTCCTCCTTCTCCTGAAGTCTGCGCTCCAGGTCTCCTTTAGCCTGAGACAACTCCAGCTGCAGCCTCAGCACCTTGGTCTCCTCAACCTGGGAGGAAGGAAGTAAGGTAGCAGGAAAAGAAAGAAAAAACATTTAGATGTTATCCAAACTATATTAAATGAAATGAAACCAGGCATAAAATAAATTTAGAGTAAGCAACACCACATGCTCCAACTAGCACAGCTAATAGGAAGATTAGCTAGATTACAATGAGAAATTAACTACATAATAAATACAATCTTTTTTTTTTTAACACTATACCTCCAAAGCTGCCTCAGACTCTTCCAGTGAGGCCTGTAACTCTTCTTTCTCCATCTCAATCTTCTTCTTAGCTTTCTGGAGCTCATGGACACTTTTACCTCCATCTGAGAGCTGATCTGTAAGGTCAGCTACCTCCTCTGTCATCAAAGAAAAGCCACACACAAGTTAAACCAATTAAACCAAGGGCACTATTCACCTTACATGTCATACCTGTAGTGTACTCTCATACCCTGGTAGACCTTGTTCTCCCTGCGTAGGGCCTCCAGCTGCTCCAGAGACTCTTCGTGGGTTGTCTTGAGTTTGAAGAGCTCGCTGGCGTGTTGTCTGCTCTCCTTCTGGCAGCCTTCCACTTCAGCCACCAGCTCCTCACACTTCTGCTTCCAGTCTCCGAGCTGCTTCTCCAGGACACGCTGCTTCTTATCCAGAGCCTGACCGCAGCTACTGGCCTGGGATTAGGATACATTTGCTCAAAGACAACAACAAAGATATTCATGGCACGGCAGCACTCACACGAAACGCCTCCAGTCCTACCTTCTCCAGGTCCATGCATAGCTCCTCCACCTCTCCCTGCAGCCTCTGTTTGGTTTTCTCCAGCGAGGAACATTTGGTTTGGGTGGCTTCCACAGCCTCCTCGGCCTCCTGAAGTCTGGTTGCCAGCTTCTTCCTGTGACACACACATTATTTGGACCACTGAAATAGAATCAAAAGTTTAAATGTGACAGATGGTAGCCAGTGTCAACGCGACAGACCTGGTGTCCTCCAGCTCGTCGGCGTGCTGGATGCCGTCCGACTCGTGTTTGGTCCTCCAGTGCGTCACCTCGCTGTTGAGCTTGGAGACGAGACGCTGCAGCTCCTGCTTGCTCTCCTGCTCCTCCTCCAGCTGCTCCTTCAGCACCTCGCACTCCTGCCGCACGGAGCCCAGACTGCTGCTGACCGCCTGCTTACACTGGCAGCAGCAGACACATGTGAATACAGTAGGGGGAGAGCGAGGGATATTTTAAAATGTATTTGCATACTGGATATTTTATTTTTCAGACTTCAATTCTGAGTTCAATACAAACACACGTGCACACACATACGCACACACGCACACACGCACGCACGCACACACACACACACACACACACACACACACTGACCTTGACCTCCTCATCCAGATGTTTCTTCAGTTCTTCCAGTTGGGATTGGAGCAGAGCCTTGGAGCGGCTCAGCTGGCTGGCTCTGGTCTCTGCCTCCTCCATCTGTCTACTCACGTCTGCATTATCAGCTGACAGACACACAAGGAAGCTGATTATCACTCTGTAGCATACAGGGGGACACATGCCATTTCTGCAGCGATACACAAGGAAACTAGCATACACTGGGATTTTTTTTGTCCTCTTTGTCCTTTTTATGATTTCTGTTTGGTGAGAAAAACACAAGTAGATTATGTCTGCATACTTAAACCACAGAAGAAGAAATATACAGGATATAAAGTAGCTAAATGAAGCGTCAGTGACTCATTCTGTGTCTGTTAGGTTGCTCTGTGGGGAATCAGCAAACTAAATGTGCTTTACATTGAAAACTAAGTAAAAGTCATGTTATCTGTGAAAGGGGCTTTTCATTGATGTTATGTGTCAACGTCAACGTCAACTAATCATTAGCAGTAAAACTCAGCCACTAATTATAGTTGTATAACACCTTCTGTGTTCTGAAAGAGCTCTTTCAACTCTCAGAAAATGAGTGTGACACCACTTGAGTATTCTTGGCTTAGTCTTCAAAGACATGGGCAACGCAAAGAAACTATTGAGTTGCATTATAAGAAGAAAGAGTGATTCTTTTTTTTTTTACATCTGTCTCTTGCAAGGCCTCAAACTGTATGGTAGATAGACACAACGTCTCTGAAATGTTCTTTGGAGTTTTCAAACAAAGTGTTTTAAACACACTGTGTTTCAAACCGAAACACATTGTGTGTGCTCTTGAGGCCCAACAAAAATGTTGCAGGCAGTTTCTTCCCCATAAAACAATTGCTTTGCAAATTTGTCATGGGGAAGAAATTGCCTGTAACATTTTTGTATATATACATTGCCTTATTACAATATTACATTGTTTACATCCATGTTTGCTTGCTTTGCTTGCAGTCTTCGTCAGTGTTTTTTTTGGCAGTATGATGCACATGCTCACAATTAGGTAATAGGGGATGGAGAGGAAATAGCTTAAGATCTGTCTTTGATTAATTCCTACAGGTGAACAGTACCTCCAGGTGAACAGTACCTGCAGGTCAACAGTACCTCCAGGTGAACAGTACCTGCAGGTGAACAGTACCTACAGGTGAACAGTACCTACAGGTCAGCAGTACCTGTAGGTCAACAGTACCTGCAGGTCAACAGTACCTACAGGTCACCAGTACCTGCAGGTATACAGTACCTGCAGGTCAACAGTACCAGCAGATCAACAGTACCAGTAGGTCAACAGTACCTGCAGGTCTACAGTACCTGCAGGTCAACAGTACCAGCAGATCAACAGTACCAGTAGGTCAACAGTACCTGCAGGTCTACAGTACCTGCAGGTCAACAGTACCAGCAGATCAACAGTACCAGTAGGTCAACAGTACCTGCAGGTCAACAGTACCTTCAGGTCAACAGTACAAGTAGGTCAACAGTACAAGTAGGTCAACCGTACCTGCATGTCAACAGTACCAGTAGGTCAACAGTACCTGCAGGTCAACAGTACCTTCAGGTCAACAGTACAAGTAGGTCAACAGTACAAGTAGGTCAACCGTACCTGCAGGTCTACAGTACCTGCAGGTCAACAGTACCAGCAGATCAACAGTACCAGCAGATCAACAGTACCAGTAGGTCAACAGTACCTACAGGTCAACAGTACCAGCAGGTCAACAGTACCAGCAGGTCAACAGTACCTCTAGGTGAACAATATACCTACAGGTGAACAGTACCTGCAGGTGAACAGTACCAGCAGGTGAACAGTACCTCTAGGTGAACAATATTCCTCCAGGTGAACAGTACCTGCAGGTGAACAGTACCAGCAGGTGAACAGTACCAGCAGTTCAACAGTACCTCTAGGTGAACAATATTCCTCCAGGTGAACAGTACCTGCAGGTGAACAGTACCAGCAGGTGAACAGTACCAGCAGGTCAACAGTACCAGCAGGTCAACAGTACCTCTAGGTGAACAATATTCCTCCAGGTGAACAGTACCTGTGAGTCTGTTCCTGGCCACACTGAGCTCCGTCTGGGTCCTCTGCAGGTCGTCTCCTCTCCTGTTGGCTTCTGACAGCTGCTCCTCCAGCTTCTTCATCTGGCTTTCTGAAGACATCTGATGCACAAACCAAACACACCAGCAGCACACATGTTACACTTGAGTTAAAAATGTTAAAAGATAAATAGAAAATGGGTCATTGTCAACATTACGTGCAACTTCCTGACCTTGGATTTCTGCAGATTCTCCAGAGAAGCGGCCAGCTCATCCACCTCCATCCTCAGGTTCTGCTTCTCCTTCTCCAGTTTGACTCTGGTCCGTTGCAGAGCCTCACACTGTTCGCTCAGCTCTGCCATGGCATCACCGTGCCGTTTCCTCAGAGACACAGCCAGCGCTTCCGACTGGACAGAGGTCTCCTCCAGGTCTCGCCTCAGACGCTGCAGCTCAGCCTCTCGCTTCTTGTTCACCTCCATCTGTAAATCCCACAGGCTGGTTGTCACATTCTGTTTTTAAGGCTACGCAACTAATGTCCTGAGGCATTTGCTTCTATCATGCAGGTGTGGCTGCATGTGGTGGGGTTTTTTCCTTTGTCATAGCTGCTTGTTTCCTTTTTGTTGGCTGGCAGTCACAAGGAGTTTTCGAGGACATTTGTCCTCTGTTTTGAGGGATTTTCCTAACATCAAAATGCCCTCATTACTATTTCTGATTGGTGATCACATGCTGGTATGCAAATGTTTTACACCGAGCCAGGCTATCTGTTTCTCCCGTTTCAATTATTTATGCCTAGCTGAGAGGTAGCTAAAAGGTAGCTTGTCATCTACCTTTTGGCAAAAAAGCATATAGTGTAGAATCTAGTGCAGCTTAAAAAAAAAAAAAAGAGTGTGTGTACGTCTGTAATGTATATAGCCTCATTCCCAGGGTGTCACATACTGAGGTTTTCGTCACAGCTGTGAGATAAAAAAGGGGTCCTGACCAAGCGCCTGTATGCGGCGAGTCTGGAATGAGAACGGGTTGATTTAGTTTACCTGTGAGGCGGTGACCCCTCCTGCTTCCTCCAGGCGGTCAGTGAGATCATCCAGTTCTCTGGTTAGATCTGCTCTCTGCTTCTCCACCTGCCAAAAACAGAAGTTCAAGAATGCTTATTAGCTGTTATGGAGCATAATGGAACATTTAGGATAAAACATGATACTAAATATAGATGATATGATTACACCAGGATAAACCATTATGATTTATGTCAGTATGTGAGATAACAATGTATCCATGAGTTGACTGATCCTCTATCTGGAGTCACAATAATGAACTAGAGAGAAAGTCATAGTATTGTAATACGTCTTTCAATGAAAACCCTGCATCTAAATATTAAGTAACATTCCTTAGTCAAAAGAATGTGATGAACACCTCAACTGTATCAAACTTCAGGCAGAAGACTTTATCTGTTCTGGCCCTGAAGCAGCCCGACCTCCTCAGACAGGATATTTACCCATCAGGGGATCAGTATGATTGACAGCCCACAAGGGGATATGATCTTTCCTGAGGTCAGAGACCAGCAAAGTAACTGGTATCCAATCAAAGTGGTGCAGGGGTTAGCTGCTGTCACACAGTCCAAATATTATCTGTGAACTCTGTTTCCTGTGGAAGTTATCCAGTACTCACTGCTAAACATCCTCCAGCTTAACAAGCTGTAAACACCACATTGTATCACAGCATTAAGTCGTTAAGGATAACATGCTTGCAAATCTTCTGTTCCTATTAACACATGCAGCAGACACGGAACACCATTCAATGATTTGAAGGCGTGGCCTGCAGAAGGTCAATATTCACTCTCCTTTTAGCTCTGGCTTGGTCTCCACCAGAGAAAAATATGTAAATATCTAAAAGGAAGAACATTTTAAATACACACTTTATGTTAACACTAACCACTCAAAAATAAGAGTGTAATCAATGTTTTTAAATCGTATGAATGCAATACTGTTTCAGAAGAAATAAAAGACAAAATGAAAAAACAAATTTCATCGTCAATATAAATCTGGATCACACTCAAAATCAACACTGGCTAACCTAGTATAATACAATTTATTTATACCTTACATTAGAAGAATTACAAACTACATTTGTTGCATAAAATATAATGCGTAAAGCTTCAGAAATGTATGAATGATAAACTCTTCAGCAAAGTCATCAGCGAGACCCTTCTCACTCACAAAGGTGGTACAGCACACATGGAGATAGTTTATAATGCTGGGCCGTTACACGCACCAACAGCCAGCGCTCGTAGTTAAAAGCACTTGTTTGTACACCGATCTTTTACAGCTGTTCTTAAGGAAGCCGTAGATGTTGAGACTGGTCCGTGAACGCTGGAGTCTCGGCCTCCCTGATAGCAGCAATGAGCCACAGCCGTCAACACACCTCAGGCAGAACAAGGGAAAACAGATGATACTCACTGAGTATCACCCCCTCCCCACAACCTGTGGGCCACCAGCTCACCCCCTCCCCTCTCAACCCCGCCCTCTGTGTCTACAACCTGGCTCTGTGTACAGACACCTAGCGCTCGGCTCACTCATTGCTCTCCTCGGACCGACTGACTGAGTCAACAGCTCCTCCGGGTCAGCACCACCCAACACCACTCACTCACATTCACATGCTAATAGCAAGTCAATGCTCCCAAAGTCCCCTGCTGCAGGAGGGAGATTCCTCTTGGTTTGCACAAGAGCGTGAAGGAGTGTGCCTCTGCTCAGCCTGTGCATACATGCCAATGTATGTTTGCATAAGTGCTCTGGAGGAAGCATCCGTTTCCTCTGCCTCCAGTGGGATGGAGGTTCTTCTCTGGCCACAGCTACATGTCAACACCCAGGTTTATAAACGTTCATAAGGTTGGGTATCCTACCCTGAAATGACTTAATGTGTGAAAAATCAGCAATGTCAATTACAATTGTTCATTAAGCTGCATATAACCACACATACTGTAAATACAGTACACCAAAGCTCATGGAACCAGATTGTCCTCAAGTATTCAAATATGTACAGAAAGAACATATACAACACGTATATGTAATTCTCAAACATTCCGCTGTCAGAGAGAAAACAGAGAAGGAAGATTGTATTCATTAAAAAGCTATTTATAGAAAGTCATGCAGACAGTCTGTTCACAGTGGGCTCTGTTGGTTATCCAGAGTAACCAGGACATTGTTTCACAAAAAACACTTTGCTGTTGAGGTTTTCTCAACAAATAAAATTACATTAATCTCCACTGTATGCAAATACAAACCCAAACTATCTGCATGACCAGATACTCTAGAGCAGGGGTCCCTCATAGTCTGAACCCAGACGCTGTGGATCCGGACCTGGACCTAAAACCAATAAATAATTGAGAATTACCACATTTTGACTGAGCGCTTCTATTTTAACCAGTGCAGCTTTTTTAGACTGTACGGCACTCGTTCAGCGGTCCAGGAAACACACCGACCAATTACATGCGTTGTAAATATGCGTTGTACTTCCATTTTAGTCTCAATGTAAATTTTCGTTTTTCGATATGCGTGACGCTACTCGGCTAATCACGTGTGTGTATTCCGATAATCTTCCCGACTCAAGTGAGATTTACACACGCGGGGGAGAGGCAGAGCAGTCAGAGAATAAGATGCGAGTCAGAGAAATTATTTCACATGGTGTTCTCCAAAAAGAGAAAAGTGAGACCACAGCCTTTAACCAAGACTCTTATATGTTTATTATTCCCAGAAGCAGTTCAAAAGCAGCATGTCTCATGTGTTCAGAGACCGTGGGGATTATTAAAAGCAGTGATGTGAAGCGAAGCTATGAGACAAAGCACAACTCCTTTTAACCAAACGTACCGACACACATCTGAAACGAAGACACAGAAAATAAACAATTTAGGAGCCCAATTTGATCGGAATCGTGACATGAATTCACTGTCCAACAATGATGTAAAGAGAGAGGAATAGAGCTGACACAAGTGGTTTCCATAACCACAAATAAAGCCCTGCACACAGTTTTCTCTTTTTAGAAAATAAGAATAATATAATATTGTTTTACTTCACACCTGAATAAACTGAATTTAAAACTGCAGGACAATTCAGTTCACTTTATTTTAAGAAAAAAAAGCTTTTTGTTATGTAATTTATTCTTTAATGCATCCCTGATTTGTCTTGCAATGAGAGAAGATTATTTATTTGTTATTAGAGTATGTATTATTTAAGCAATAAGGTACTCGAGGTACAGTTAGGTCCATAAATATTTGGACATTGACACATTTTTCATTATTTTGGCTCTGTACACCACAACAATGGAGTTGAAATGAAAAAATCAAGATGTGCTTTAAGTGCAGACTTTCAGCTTTAATTTGAGGGTGTTTACATCGAAATCAGGTGAACGGTGTAGGAATTACAACAAATTCAAATGTGGCCACCCTCTTTTTAAGGGACCAAAAGTAATTGGACAAATTAATATAATCATAAATCTAATTGTCACTTTTAATACTTTGTTGAAAATCCTTTGCAGTCAATGACAGCCTGAAGTCTGGATTCCATAGACATCACCAGACGCTGGGTTTCGTCCCTGTTGATGCTCTGCCAGGCCTCTACTGCAACCGTCTTCAGTTCCTGCTGGTTCTTGGGGCATTTTCCCTTCAGTTTTGTCTTCAGCAAGTGAAATGCATGCTCAATTGGATTCAGGTCAGTTGATTGACTTGGCCATTGCAGAACATTCCACTTCTTTGCCTTAAAAAACTCCTTGGTTGCTTTCGCAGTATGCTTCGGGTCATTGTCCATCTGCACTGTGAAGCGCCGTCCAATGAGTTCTGAAGCATTTGGCTGAATATGAGCAGATAATATTGCCCGAAACACTTCTGAATTCATCCTGCTACTTTTGTCAGCAGTCACATCATCAATAAATACAAGGGAACCAGTTCCATTGGCAGCCATACATGCCCACGCCATAACACTACCTCCACCATGCTTCACTGATGAGGTGGTATGCTTTGGATCATGAGCAGTTCCTTTCCTTCTCCATACTCTTCTCTTCCCATCATTCTGGTACAAGTTTATCTTCGTCTCATCTGTCCATAGGATGTTCTTCCAGAACTGTACAGGCTCTTTTAGATGTTTTTTGGCAAACTCTAATCTGGTCTTCCTGTTTTTGAGGCTCACCAATGGTTTACATCTTGTGGTGAACCCTCTGTATTTACTCTGGTGAAGTCTTCTCTTGATTTTCGACTTTGACACAGATACACCTACCTCCTGGAGAGTGTTCTTGATCTGGCCAACTGTTGTGAAGGGGTTTTTCTTCACCAGGGAAATTATTCTTCTGTCATCCACCACAGTTGTCTTCTGTGGTCTTCCAGGTCTTTTGGTGTAGCTGAGCTCACCAGTGTGTTCTTTCTTCTTAAGAATGTACCAAACAGTTGATTTGGCCACACCTAATGTGTCTGCTATCTCTCTGATGGTTTTGTTTTGATTTTTCAGCCTAATGATGGCTTGCTTCACTGATAGTGACAGCTCTTTGGACTTAATATTGAAAGTTGACCGCAACAGATTCCAAACACAAATACCACACCTGAAATGAACCCAAGACCCTTTTATCTACTCCTTGTAAATGAAATATCGAGGGAATTACACACACCTGACCTTGAAACAGCTGATCAGCCAATTGTCCAATTACTTTTGGTCCCTTAAAAAGAGGGTGGCCACATTTGAATTTGTTGTAATTCCTACACCGTTAACCTGATTTGGATGTAAATACCCTCAAATTAAAGCTGAAAGTCTGCACTTAAAGCACATCTTGATTTTTTCATTACAACTCCATTGTTGTGGTGTACAGAGCCAAAATAATGAAAAATGTGTCAATGTCCAAATATTTATGGACCTAACTGTAGTACTGTATCGTACAATAATGTACTGGTCAAGGGTGTTGTTAGGCCCGACTCGCAGCGGAGGGCCGACAAACCCTTGAACAGTACATTATTGACGATACAGTACTGCCTCGAGTACCTTATTGCTTTTATAATACGGCCAGCGACATTATAAATAGTAAGCCACCTTTCAGCACAACATAGTTGTAGCCACCAAAGGTTGTGTGTCGCGTTTCAGTAGCCGAGAGAAAATAGTCCCGTACGTGTGTCTGTTGCTATGCTATCGGGTCGCGGTGGGAGCAGGTCCGGCAGGCCCGAACCACCTCAGCTGACTCCTTTTGACACAAAGGAGTAGCGGCTCAACTCCAAGCTCCCTCCTGATGTCCGAAATCCTTACCCTATCTCTAAGGCTGAGCACGGCCACTCTACGGGGGAACTCATTTCGGCCGCTTGTATCCGAGACCTCGTTCTTTCGGTCACGACCCAAAGTTCGTCACCATAGGTGAGGGTTGGGACGTAGACCGGTTGGTGCAGCGCCTGTTTTACTGCTGCAGCCGCACCAATCCGCCTGGCGATCTCCCGCTCCGGCTCATTTTATAAAAGTTGCCATTCAATAGACTAACATTAGTCTGTTGTTAACGTTTGTTTATGTTGATTTGGATATCTCCATTAATTGTGCATCTTGGAAAACGTTTCTCATGTCCCCTTCATCTCTGATGACTTTGCTTCCGACCACTCTTGCTCTCTTTGCGGTGGCTCGGTCTTGGAAGTGCCTTCTCAGGAGGATATTACTCCAACGCTGTCTTTCATTGAGATCTGGTGCTCAGTAGCTTTGAAGGATTCATGTCCTCACTGACATGATTTCTCTGCTTCCAACTGTTATTTTGAGTGCGCACTGATATGGAACGCTCAGGTAAATGTAAACAGGTGTAGCTACAGTACTTTATGGCTCAATAAAGTACACCCCGTGTCTCACTCTCAACCAATCAGAATGCTTGATTTCATCTACCCATATTATAATTGTATTTAATCCAGTTCAATTTCAAATTTGAAATATTGTTGAAAAGTGATTACATTTAAGTTTTTTTTGAATTTTTTTTAAATTTGATTTGATAATCAGTAGTTGACTACATACAGATGTTATAACAACTGCTAGGCTACTTCAGTATTTATGGCACTAAATCATTGGACAAGTTAGACGTTTCTCTAAATGGACCTCCCTGAATGTTAAGTGAATACCCCTGCCCTAAGTGTGTTCAACCTTTGGTGAATTATTGCAAAATGGCAAACAGTTGCCTATTTATTCTCCTTTTTTTTATTTTTATTTACACATTTAACATTAGCAGTGAACTGGAGTTTTGTTTGTGCCCATGCTGATGAAGGTTAGTCCAACATTCTCTCTCCTTGCTCTGTTTTTGTTCTCCACCAACTCCTTTCTTCATCAAACAGGATCCTCCACTTCATCAAACGTTCCATAGCTATACTGTGTCTCTGTCTTTGTTGATGTATTGTGTTTGTCTTGGTTTATGGTGGCATACCAGTTTCCCCTTTGGGGATTACTAAGGTCCATCCTCGACGCTAACTGTCTGGTGCTGGGCGGACAACAGTGCTGATAAGACACTGTGATCAAAAGATTCCCATTGTAAGCATTTTAGGAGGAAAATCCAAACCAATGAGGAATAAAGCTAAAACGTTCAGTGGACCTGAGGAGGACTGCAGAGTGGAGGATGATTATCTGCTTGTCTGACACATTACTCATAGCCATTTGAACCACTGTTCATATGAAAATATTATTTTGAGCAACTTTAAACTTCACCTTTCTTTGCTATGGGTTAGAGTGGAGACTTTTAGTGTCACCTAATTTAACGTGTTTTCATCCTGACAAGGACAAGAGTACAAGGAGAATACTGGTATACCTGTATTTGTCCTAAGGATGACATACTTAGGCGTGCATGTGTGTGTGTCCACTGGACAGTAGGTGTGTGTGTGACAGACATTCCAGCTGGGAGAAGATCCCATGGAAAATAGTGCCGTCTGACAGCCTGTATCTGCTGATGATATCTCCCCTGTGCGACCTGAGGAGTCAAACAATAGCGGGCCTGTCTGCAGCAGAGGTATGTTGTGTTTGAGCTCCTCTGAAGACAAAGATAAAGACCTGCATGTCTCTGCCTGCCTCTTTCATTGCTCTGTGGCTTTGTCGGGGAGGAGGCCCGGCTAGCACCATTAGGAATGCCACCCAGAGTGGGGAGAATTGTGCAAAACACGCCCACAGGCCCACTGTCACTCTATTCAACACTCAGTGTGAAATATGTACCTGCAGTTCTGCCTCCACCTACTGTAACATGGAAACTGCAGGCAGGTCTTAAGAGGGGGAACCAGGTTCTGTGGCTTATGTACACACACACGCTTTAAGAGCGTCTGTTTGAAACAACAACACTTAAAGTGCCCACCTTGGCAGATTAGCTTTATGTGAACCAGGCATGCTGTTACAAACTTTTTTATACATTACAGAGGAGACGTCTTGGAAACGTTGCTCTGCCGAAGAGGAAGGGGGAAAAAAACTAAAAGCAAGTGGAGATTACAAGAAACAGAAGGTGCACTGAGTGCGTGCGTGCGTGCGTGCGTGCGTGCGTGCGTGCGTGCGTGCGTGCGTGCGTGCGTGCGTGCGTGCGTGTGTGTGTGCGATAGAGAAAGATTGGGTAAAATAAGAATGAGGAAAAAGGATGTTGAGGTCCCTCTGGCCTCTGGGGTTGCCCTGTATGTTAACTACAAACACAAGGTCCTTCCCCCTGAGTTTATTATCACAGGTGCAGATGGTTTGGGGTGACCAGAGGCACAGCACCAGCACACATATCCCACCGGCTGCCAACAGATCAGCAATCTTTTTTTCTCTCTCTTTCAGTCTTCCCACCGGTCCACAAAAAGCTCTCAACACCACAGGCCTGAAAGTAGAGCAGAGCCAAGCTCATCCCAGAGCTGCTTGGCATCCTCTTATCTGCCTTGCAGCCTGAAGGCTCATCTGCTCTTGGTTTCACGGAGGAAGAGGGGAGATACTGGGGTACTGTGCCTTCAAGTTGTGGACCCTACCTTGGCTCTGATGGCTCGCTCAGCTTCCAGCTCCTCCTCCAGCTCCTCAATGCGAGCCTGAAGAGAGAAAAAAGTCGACATGGGTTTCAGTCGGACGAATAAAGTACACCCCGTGTCTCACTCTCTCCCTAAAGTATGAAATAAAACAACTGAAAATCCTCAGCGCCTGTATTGTCCTGACAGAGAACAAATGGGGCGTCACCTCTGCAGATTGTTTGCTATTTCAGGGCAGCGCTTGTGTGGTTGTGAGGCCGTTCCATACTCTGCTTGCTCCAGGGATTTGGAACGCCACTGGCTTTTTCCTCAGGTAGCAATTTAGAGCAAGAATGTCCAAAGCCACCGTCATTATCTGTATTCTGACCCAGGGCTGGGTCTGCTACAAAGACCAAAACCATTGGTGCCATTTTCATGACATTTGAGCAATTTGTGTTGTGTTTTTCTTTTTCTTGGTTTTACAGTCCTGGCTGGAGGTCAGTCATGTTTTTCCCAAGCAGCATCACGGTGGTTGTGTGTGTATGTATGTATGTATATATATATATATATATACACACACACACACACACATGTGTGTATATATATACACACCTATATATACACACACATTTATACATATATATATACACACATACATACATATATATATATATATATACACACACACACACACACACACACACATGTATATATATAGTTGATAAATGTCCACCTATAGCATGGTAAGCATTAAGTTACTGTTAATACACTGATTTTAAATGGCAAATATTGGAGTAACTACATTTACCATGGTTATAGGAATAGCATAGCCTTATAAGTGTTAAAAACTCCTAATATTAATCTGATCTGCTCCATCCATCAAAACAATGAGAAAGAACGACCATTAATAAATCACCCACAGTACATTTCCGTTCCACTCATCTCATGCCAAAGTCTTGTCCTGCTAATAAAGTGTTACAAACATGCAGCATCCTTCCAAGTTCTGTCATGTTCTGCGCTATCTGCAGCTTCAATCTGTGTCCGGAAGTGTGTCTGACATGGCATGTGGCCCAGGGCCATGCACAGCAACAACACCTCCACTCAGGGATGTGGTGAAAGCCACTCACCGGCTCCACGGCTCCTAAAGCTCCAAAAGCTCCCAAAGCTCCCCAAACATGACAGTATTCCATATTAAGGACAAAAGGAACACACACGGACAGGGATCATCCTGCAGTTGTACCCTCTTTGATTCATTATTAATGCGAGGGGAGTCTAAATCTCTCAGAAATGTCCCAAAGGTGGGGTCAGGAATGTCATAGCCTGATACTACAAATAACACACAACTTCATACTTTTCTCCACAGTATTTTTAAATGTTCAGCACAACCAGAAAGCCATAAAAAGTGGACTGAAAACTCACATGCCAGCGTAGGACCTCTGCAGAGAGAACTGCCATGGTGAGGCAGCAACAGCCCAACTGACTGACTGACTGTCCCACACACACACGCTCACACACGGCTTCACTGTTGATCCCCTGCGGCATTTTACTGTCCACACCCCCTTGTGCATGCACAGCCTTTTTTCTCTCAGTTTCCCACTCATATATCTGTTTCTTGTTAAATTCCTACTTTCCACTGCCTCAAAATAAATATTGTGGCTCTAATACAATTGTAGAAAGCACAGTGTACTAACAGCGTTAAGATGTCGGAGCCAGGCTGCATGGATTAACACAATGTGGATGTCTGGATGGTAGAAAGAGTTTATACAATGATTTTGTGCATTCTCCTAAATTAGATGATCCACACTAGCTTTCTATTAAGGAGCACAGATGGAGAAACACAATTAGTCCATCATGGCTGAGAAGGGTTGCATGGTTTCATCTCCATAATTGTAAGTGCTTAAAGTTATTTTTTCCCTCTGCACTCTGAAAATACAATAGTCGTGCATAAATTGCAATCAGATGTGGCCTCTGATGTCTTCTCACTTGTGTCTGAGGGGATATTCAGCAACGTGGGCAGTTATATCCTCCCCCCCCCCCCCCCCCCCTCCCATGTCATCAGGAAGGGAAAACAAGGGCCAAACCATTTCAAGTCCTGCCTCTACACCAGACCCAGCCTGACAGACCCCCTGCTGATGCCGGTCCACCATACCATACCGTCCACACATGCTCACATTCTTCAGGGCCCTGCGACGGGGCTGGAATCTGCTGCTTTGTTCTTCTTAAATGCCTTCAGATGGCAGAGTGCAGCTTTGAACAGTGAAAGTCATGGTTGTTTGATTGGCTGGGTGATGACAGGTCCTGTTGACCCAGTCAAAGCTTTATGCTGTGGGTGATGATGACGTAGGTCAAATCAGTGGTATTAAAAAGTATGTGATGCCTGATGGTTGTACAAGAGAGATGAAGATGTTTGGAAGAGATACACATGGCTTGGCAGCATGATGGACTGTATTACAGAAAATCAAGTTTCACATTGTCTTCAAAAGTTTCCAAAAATCAACTGCAGGAAATACATCATTAAAATACACTCCCTAAATGTGTTACAGATCCCAGTGCTCCTCCCAGGTCACTGGAGCACATTGCACACACATGAGTTTAAAAACAGCAGCAGAGACCCCAGAGGTGATCCAAAACTGAAGCCATACAAATTGGCACCCTTCATCAGGTCCAGTCATCCCTCATAACCACTATCTCTTTCTCTGGTCAAGACATCCCCCTATCAACTACTGTCACCAACCTCGGTGTGAAGCTGGACCCACAACTGACCTTTGCAAACCACATTAATTATCTGTACAAAACCTGCTTTTTTCATATCAGAAACATTTCAAAACTCCGCCCCTTCCTAAGTCTTTCTGACGCAGAAAAACTCATCCACGCACTAATCTCCTCCAGGCTGGACTACTGTAACAGCCTGCTTATCGATATCCCAAATAAACACCTTCAGAAACTTCAATTCATTCAGAACTGTGCTGCCCGAACTCTGATGAAAATTCGCAAATACGAACATATCACTCCCATTCTTCAGAACCTTCATTGGCTACCCATAACCTCAAGAATTCAATACAAGATTGCCCTCATCACCCATCAATGCATCTACAACAATGCCCCGCAATACCTCAAAGACCTCATTATCCCCCACTCATCTACTCGTAACCTACGGTCCCAAAGCACAAACCTCCTCCATCAGCCTCGCTCAAGACTCCGCACCATGGGAGATCGAGCTTTCTCCGTCACTGCCCCTCGCATCTAGAACTCCCTCCCTGAACATCTCAGAAAACCACAGTCTGTGGACAGTTTTAAAAAACAACTTAAAACTGTTCTGTTCAGGCAGGCGTTCTTAAGTTGTTCGTAGTTTTTGCGGATTTTAAATTTGCTCTCCACTGCTCGTTTAGCTGTTTTCTTTTCAAATGCGTTTTTATGTATGTATTTTCTTGATTGTATATGTTTTCTGTTGTTTTTTATTATCCATGTGTTTTTATGTGGTTTCTGTAGCACTTTGAGATTTTTCTTATGAAAAGTGCTTTACAAATAAAATGTATTATTATTATTATTATTATTTGGTCTTTTAGGGACAGTATTGAGGGCTAAAATAAAACAAGGGGGTGTTTCTAATGGTTCAAGTCCAGAACTGTGTGGAAACTCAGATTATTAGTTTTTTTCTTGGAGTTGGTGTTGAGTTCATTGCTGAGTGATTCAAATAGAAGCGTATCTGTTTTGTGAGGTGGAAAACTGAAAAATGCGGATGAAACAACTCCGGAGTCAGAAGAATTAGCTTAGCTTAGCATAAAGACTGGAAGCAGGGGGAACAGCTGGCCTGGCTTTGTCTAGTGGATGTTTATCTGCAAAGAGTTTCAGCAGGCAGCCACCCCTAAAACAAAAATAATATCAGTTCCTCTGCTTCGAGCGGCTGTGGCTCAGCGGTAGAGCGGGTCGTCAGAAGATTGGTGCTTCCATCCATTCTTCTAAAGGTCTGTTGTGTCGGACTTGGTGCCTTCGAGCAATGAGGTTGCAGATTGCATCCATCTGAAACTTCTCCCGACCATGTGCCAAGGAGAACTAAGGTGGCCGACGTGGAAACACAAAAACGACGAGCCGTTCCATGTGTAGATATAAACATTCTGAGGTAACGAAGACGCTATTCTTATTATCAGGTGACCATACACTACTATCATATATGATTTCTGCAAATAGATCCTCCTAAATGATACACACGGTACCTTTAACTGAAGGAATTCAGTCCAAGTATAAATTCACTCAGTCCTACACATATTTATTGTACAATAACTAGAAAGACATGTAAAATAAGCTGTTTTCTGAAAAACATTTGGTCTTGTATACAAATAAACTCTCCTGTAGAGGTATTGTGTGCTTTAATGTATGTAAATGTAAAAATTGAGATTACAGCTTGCTGTGCTAATCTCAAATAAATAAAAAGATCCAGTTTTAACCCAAATTCATCCTAATTACAAAAAATGTAAACGTTGTAATTGACAACTTCCTATCAAAGAAATAATCACTATAAAAAAGCTGTTGATGGATCATCTGCTGCCGGATTTATTGCCTTGGGTAACACCAACAGAATTCCCTTCCCCTCCATCTGTTTGGGGAAATCTGTTAACACCTCAGGTGAAACATCTGGCATCAACCAAACAGACCGCAGGCCAAGACGGAGCTTCATCCTCTCAGATAGCGATGATCCTTTGAGCCTGAGTATAACATCTTTACAACCACGTAATAAAACCACTAAGATATCAGGACTGCAGGCTTGCGACCCCCAATCCACTCCCTTCAAGCCAACTGCTTTAAATTACAGAACACTGGGGAGGGAGAGGCGGCTGCATCATTACAGATGGACAAAGCTATCTCTTTGATTCCACTCAAGTTTGTGGACGCATTCATGTGACCTTTACGTCACAACCAGAAGTGAGTGGGTGAAAGAGGAGTCAGCTGGGCTGCCTGTCCACCTGCAGCTCAGTCCAGAACATGCAGGCACACAGAGGGACACGCATAATGGCCTCATTGTGAGATAGGGAGAATGCCAAAGCTACAGTAAACGTGACAACATGCCCATAAAACACAAGGATCGTCTTTCACCCCTTCAATCAGAGACAAAGGCGCTCTTTATCCTTCCTCTTCCAAACCTCTGGAGGTAACATCAGGCTCCCTGAGGCAACAGCAGAACTTTGAAACCATGTCCCGCTCACTCTCACTCCCAGCCTCTCATCTCACTCGCTCCATCGGAGGGGCAGACACCACACATTAACTGCAACACGCTCCAGGGACCCATTAACGCTCTCAGACTGGTTTGATTCTATCTGAACGACACAGTGAAACCTCCGTATAAACTTCAGAGTCTCGTCAGGGCACACAACAAAAATGACTTCTTTATAATGTGTGGTCATTACTGCAGTGGGTGGTGGGGGAAACTCCACATGAGAACAGCCAATGCAAACAGTTGTACAATGTCTTCTGTGGCTCTGGAGGAGCTTTCCCAACGATGATGTCAGGGAGGGAAAAAGGAAAGGGTAACTAATATTGGTCCTTTCAACCTGGATGTTTTTGAGTCTGAGAGACTGTAATGGGACAATCATTTTTTAAATAGGTTGCAGTATTGAGGGAGAACGCTGCAGAGGTCAGCCGCTAAACAGGTTGTAATGTTGCTGCACTGACAGGCTCAGTTGTTATTATAAGTGTCTGACAACGTTGTGGAAAGAACCCTAGAGAGAAATGAAATATTAGTCCTTACCTTCGCTGCCTGTTTGCTATTGTGTCATGTGACTTGTTGCCAGGAGACAACGGTGGAAACATGATCAAGTGAAAGGTAAGAAAAGGGTTTATTTCTCTGTACGTTGCAGTGTTTTAGGAACTCAACTCATAGTTGGGTCTAAAATTTTGTTTAGCCATACTTGCTTCAATTTTAAACGATTCTCTTTGTCTCTTGAAAGCTCACAGACTTCATGTAACTGCAAAATGTTCCCAATTAACAGGCAGCAGTCCTCTCATCACTAAACTCACAGTGGAATGAATACTAAGTGGTCGTATAAGGCAGACACCAACACCAACTCATTATTTTCCATGTAAAAGACAAAACGAAATAGAACCACAGTCCTGAAGGTGTTCAGAGTATTAACAACAAGAATGCTGACTGCAGCTAACCCAACCGCTCCCAGCTCCTCCATCATAGGGAAGCAGGAGATGTTATCAATCTGGGGTGTAGCAGGTATGTTTGACCGTCTCTTGACAGGCACTGGGATGTGGAGGGACAACACCAATCACGGAGCAGAGCCCAGCCACTCTGTTGAAAGGCAGGAATGCATCTCGCTCTGCTGTAAGCTAGCTGACATCACTGCATGTGCTTTTAAGAAAACAATATTGGTTGTCCTTCCTTTTGGATTAAGGGGAAAGAAACACCCTAAAAACCTTTGCAATGTTACTATGTGCTACTTTTGTGGGAGGGGGTGGGGGTTCCATGAAGCTGTGTCCAATATTAAGCGGGCAAGAAAGATTGTTGCTGATCCCTCTCACCCTGGACACAAACTGTTTGTGTCCCTTCCATCTGGCAGGAGGCTGAGGTCCATCAGGACCAAGACCTCACGCCACACTAATAGTTTCTTCCTGTCGGCAGTCGGGCTCAACAACAGAGCCCGGGTCCCCCACTGACTGACTCTGTCACCCCCAGAACAATCTCCTAACGGTTACTCCCCTGCACAGCCCTTCATACCTCATAAAATACACTTGTCAATTTAACATTACACTTACATTTCAAGTACTGTTATCTGTTTCTCTGTGCACTTTATTTAAATATTAAATTTGTTAGTAAATTGTTTAATGTTCTGCACCACCTGCCAAGACAAATTCCTTGTACGTGAAAACATACGTGACAATAAATGGTTCTGATTCTGATTCTGATTAATCTTGAAAGCCAGCTGCAGGTTAAGCAAAATTTCATCAAGGTACCATGTATTGAATGTATCACATCTCTGAAATTAGAGGCTGCAGATGGAAGGCACATACCAGTGCTGGTAGATGACTATCATATAAAACGCGAAGGACTTTGTGCATTTTATAAACAGCTTCAAATACCAAGGAGTCCTTACAAGTATTGTGTGTGTATCCAAAGCCTAATATATCTTATTCTTCTGTTCCATAGATCCGTTTCCTCCTGTATTTGTATCATTTGTTGCCCAACTGTTTTAGCAAATTACCGAGTCCTTTAAAACATAAACTATGCATATTCTGCATCTTTTTGAAGGGTAATATCTTCGTTGGACTCAATAGACTTTGGGTTCCAGATACAGGAGAAGGGGAGACCGACTAAAGGCCCTTTCAGACACAACACAATTTGCACACAACTTGAGTGGCACGGGCTACATTGTAATAGGATCAATGCTCTGGAAAGTCACAGAGAGCAGAGTTTTCTAGCCGGACTACGTCCTTTTGTTGTTGCCAGCAATGAGGATGTATCTGTCTGCTAAGAAGCATCTGTCTGCTAAGAAGCATGAGCTAGTGCTAGCCCTGCTAGCCCACGTTGGAAACATGCTTTAAAGACGGGGCTTATCTCCCAACATCTCGCTAGCAGAGCAAACATGTGTTCTAGAGTTTCGGGGAAGTCAGAGACACACAAGATTAGTGTCTCCTCCATTTTGCCTTCTGTGCCTGGCTGGCTTCCTCGTTTCTTTTGGCCATGCCCAAAGTACTTTGGCACTTTGCACAACTCAGCAAGTTGTGTCTGTAAGGGCCTTTGGTCTTCTTTGGTCCTAACTTGAATGTAAATTAAAAAAATGTAAATGCTTGGTGCAGGTAAAGTGGTCTTTGTTCAGCCGGAGTAATACACACACTACATTACTGTACTATGCAGTACATGTACACAGATATAAGGGTCTGACCTGCTGCTCCTTGCTCTTTCTCTGCAGTCCAATGTTGAGGGCCTCTTCTGCTTCCAGCTTGGATCTGGTACTACTGATCTCTGTGTCCTTCCTTCAGACAGAAACAGAGATTCAACTCTACATTCATTTAACCAATGCAATCAAACAAATAAACTTCAAAGACAATTTCATTCATCATAATAATAAAAAAAGTGAAATCACATTTATGGATTAAGCAGGATACTTTTATGTGTGTACTTTCACGTGTTAACAATAATCCGTTACTTCATAACATGGACTGTACATCACAATTATTGATGTATTCATTGCATCATACTATATGCTTTTTAATCAAAACATAATGTGAATAAAGCTTCTTTGAGTGACAGACTTCATATTCTCTACTCACTGTTTGGAAAACACAGCGCCCAAGCAACAAGGTGAGTCACTCACATTATTATTGCTCACTGAGAAATTGAAATATTACTGCCAAAGAAACTTCATATTAGAGATTGAATTGTTCATGGATCTGTGTGCTTATTATGTGGTGTGTGTGTGTATGTGTGTGTGTGTGTATGTGTGTGTGTGTGTGTGTGTGTGTGTGTGTGTGTGTGTGTGTGTGTGTGTGTGTGTGTGTGTGTGTGTGTGTGTGTGTTGGTTCTTGTCTCCATTGGATTGTTGCTGCAAGGTTAGGTACAGTGAATGATTTCATTTGCTCTCATCTTACTGAGGGCAAATAGCAACATGTTATGATGTTGTTGAAGAGCCTGAGGGTGCGGACATTCAAAGTGGAGATAACTGACACCCTGTGATTCCGTCAGAGAATCCCCCCGCCCCCCCCCCCCCCCCCTCGGATTTTCAAAAGCGCTGCTATACAGGCATATTGCTGGGGGACATCTTAGGATACACTGAGCTCCTCTCTCCTCTTCTCTCTCTCCTTCTGTATGAATTAATGTCTCTTTAATGCACATTACTATTTCTACTTCTTCCCGGGAGCCTCTGTGCTCTGTGTGGATCGTGGCTGTCTGGAGCCGGTCCTGCCTCCTGCCATGGTGGCCCTGCTGATGCCCCTCGTCTCTACCATGGATCGTGGTTATCTGGATTGTGGTCCATGCCTACTACTCATTACATGAATAATTTCTGTCATATTCATTGAATGTGCTGTAACTCTGTTACGTTGATTCTGTACACATGACATCTACTGCTTCCAACTTTAAAGCCTATATCATAGTTTTCATAAATGTTGACCTGAAAATGTTAGTGTTTCTGTTGGTGTTTTCCCATATGACCACTGACTACTTCATGACTGATTACAAGTTATAGAGAATTCCACAGAATAATGATGACGTGAACTTCAGAAAATAAGAAAAAAAGACATCCATGAATGTGGCTGAGTAAACCATATGCAGCAGGCTCTTTTACAATCTGTCATTTAATAGCAAAGAATTTCAAAGTGAAAAGGGACACTGAGAGTCTACAGCCATGCTAAACACAGCAGCGGCGCAGTTTCAGCTAATACCAGCATTAGTTTTGCTAGTATTTTGACATGATGATGAAAGGTTTGTTAATCCCCACAGTTATGGCAATTCATCCCGAGGGAAACATAAATATCTAAACCACATTTCACGGAAATCCATCAAGTAGTTGAGTTACTTCACTAAAAACACAAAAATGACGACCTCACGGTGGTGCACTATGAAAAGTAAGAGAATCCACCGTTTTGGAACCATTGATGTTTGTATAAGCCTGCAAAGTCAAGTGATAAGCAAAGTCATTAGCACATATTCCTCCAGAATAGAGATCACTGGACAAAATCTAATTGGTATCCTTTCAAAAGGTGGACGAACCGATACTGCAATTGCAAGCTAACAATAGATTTCACATTGGCCGATACCAAAATTTAATTTAGCTCTGTTGGCCCTAATAGTAGTTGAGCTGGATGCCAGGTTCTTATCTTATCTTTTGCCGCCCCATTTTGTTATGTAACCTAATAAAAACACTTTTTCACATAATGTAAAATCTATGACGTGAGTGTACGTATCTTTGACCTTTTTATGAGGTCTTCCAGTCCACTCCTGTTCTTCTCCATCTCTCCCAGACTCTCCTGTGTAGATCTGGTGTCACCCTCCAGCTTCCTCCTGCTCTTCTCCAAATCACTACACTGACAGCGCTCCTGCTCCAGCTGGTACTCCAACTGCACACGGATAACGTAACATGATAGACGATCCACAAAATACAATCATAATGTAACATGTAACAGCTGCAAAAGGTTTAGTTGGAAGTAGGGTTTAACTGTAAAATAGTGGATTTCATCCACTGACATGTTGTGCAAGTAATCTATCTGGTTTTTATTGACGAAGTATTATACTTAAACTGAACTGAAATATATGCATTAAATTACATAAATTCAATGTTTACACAGATATGCCGAGGCGTCTTGGCTGACTGGGTTACAATTAAGTCCAATAACCTTAAGTTTCCATTCCTTATTATTATTGTAAAATAGTTGGTTCATGACCTTAAAATTACAACAGTGTATAATGTGAGCAGCATGCATTCATCTGTTGGATGCAAAGGTTAGATCATACTGCTTTTAATGGCCCCCAGAACTTTGTTTGTGCTAGCTTGGCCCCTCATAGTGGGTCACTAGGGGCCTCACTTTTCACATTACACACACAGTAGAAACATGATCCTTTGTTAACATAAACATATTGATTAGTGCAGAAAAAAATAATCTAATAATATTAACTAATAATAATAATCTTGTACATAGTGTGAGAAATGTAGTCAATGCATATGAACTTACATCTTCTGCTTGCATCAGTAGCTTGGTTTTCTCTTTGGTCAGCAGGTTCACCTTCTCCTCTTCACTCTGCAGGTCCTCAATGGTCTGCTGTTGTGGTGAAACAAGATGTTTGAGGCTAGGCTGCACGTGTCCCTTAATCACTGAGGCACCATAGCGTTGCCTCACCTCCATCTGTCTGCCACATTGGGGCTTGGAATAATAGTTGTTTAAATGCAAAAAAAATGTCAGAAGTGAACCCAGTTTGATCTATTGGATCAAATATTTTCTCTCCGTCTTCCCATGCCTGAACATACTGGAACACATTTAATTCAAATTCATCTTTTTTTTCACAACAGTTCCTTTGTAGTCCAGACTAAATCCATAATCCATAACATGTTCAACGAATAGCAGGACGATAGGGAGTCCTGAAGTTAAATTGCTCCCACAGAATATGTAATGATGCAGACTGCTACTGTAGGTCAAATCATATGGGATAAATCTTTTCTGCCATAGGGTATGATGAGGTTGTTGAGGATGAAGATTAATTTTGATTTCAAAGCATCTGCTTTACTTTTCAAGTGGAGAGTGTGTTTGATGGGGAGCACATTTATCATGAGTGCCACTTTTGGCAGGTCCATCAAACTTGATTGAAATCTCTACATGTATATTTCTAATGCATTTGAGTGCCAGTGATTGTTAGATCTGCTGGGTCACCACAGTCCCTCAAACTGGAATAAGACTGATGAGCATGGACTGAAACTGTTCATGTCAAAGTTTGTGGAACGAATGACTCGAGACATACAATGCAGCCAGTCAAAACCTTTTGACTGAAAATAACTTGTTTTGTGCATGCTGTGGTCCGGTTCTGAAGAGTTAAAGAGAAGTGTCTTAAACCTGCATTATCTCTGCTGACCATCAGCCATCAAGTCAGATTGTATAGAAGTCTCTCTTGATGTATTCCCTCAGTAAACATTGTAAACATGAGTTTATGTCTCAATCTCTAGTTTCAAGTCTTCTTCAATACAGCATGATGTTCATTTAGTAAATTATGGTCATTTAGAGTCAAACAGACCATAAAGCACGGGATGCTGTAGGGTGGGTCTACTAGGTGATTGACAGGTCTTGCCAGAGACATATACGGCACTCCTCCGTCATCCAAATATGGTCACTTCGTATTCACTGGTTGCAGTAAAGCCAACGACGGCCATAACGCACAATTCAAGGCTTTAAAACGGAAGTCCACGAATGGGTGACGTGACGGTGACTCTGTCACTCTGTCCAGTCTATGTTTTTCACAGGTAATTTGTATTGTGCATGCACATGTTCAAATATTTTTTTTTAAATTCTGCTTAGCAGATGTTTTATGAGGACAAAATACATTTTTGCAATAAGAGATTTGTTAGACTTCAATGGCACGTGCAGTGTGTGGTGAGGAACACTGATTGTTAACATGGCTTTGGTCTGGAGTCCCCCATACTGAACACTGATGTCCTACCCTGAACCTGAACAACACTCAGTGTGCTCTCACCTGGCTGAGCTCCACCAGATGGTCTTTCTCCTGCTGGAGCTTCTGCACAGCCTCGTCCTTCTGAAAAAGCTCTTCCAACAGCCTTCTCACCTTACTGTCTGTTGACTGAATAGAGAGAACATGGGTCATAAACAAAAATGCAATTTTAGAAATATATAATTTCTGTGACTGAGGAACATTCTGAATCACCAAACCAATCCCAATGCATGCTAAGCATAACGTCTCTTCATTCGGCAGGCTCTGACTTTGCTTTATCGCCTTACATGAAACAGGCGTCATTATTTCTGCCTCTCTCTTATGGACATCAAAGCTTTATTTGCATGTGAAATCCTGGCTCCGGTAATGCACTGCAAATGTGACCCAGCAGACTGGAGGAAAGCTATATTATGGAGTCAGTTTGTTTCACAATTAATTTCAGAACGGACAGATGAGTTAATTCTGCGGTACACTTCTGCTGCTTTGGATCAAACACATCATGTTCAGTTTTAAAGACTGTTATAGACAGAATACCGCAAATATTAGACATGGTCACGTAATTTTTTTTGAAAGCCCTGTATTAACTCATAACACGGGTCTGGTCTTGTTGCCTCCACTGTGAAGGAGTCCTCTCACACTTCACAACGTGGGAGACCAATTAGCCAAGAAATTCTTCATAAAGTCAGAGAGGATCAAGACCTTAAAGGTGCTCAGTATGGAATTTAGAGCAGATCTATTGCTTCCACACAGCTCTCAACATGCCGACAGCTGAGGCAGCGGCAGCTAGTGGAGCTAATAACGCGCAGTGTTTCCCTGAGCGAGGAACCAGGCGCCATATGCTTCTGCATGGAGGCTTTGGGTCGGGATGGCATCGGCGGTAAGTCCCGAATGACTACACAACAAAGAGACCCAGGTTTAAACAAAGCACAGAGAAGCTCGGATCACAACAACTTCCTTCTCTCCTCCGGCAGACATCACACCGCTATATATTTACACTTCAAATAGTTTGCTGCTATATACTAATGTTCTGAACACCATGACCCAGATCAAATGAATCAGTGTGAATTTTTAGAGGTTAAATCTACTACAGCACAGTACAGCACATTCTTGTGGCATTCCTGAAAAAGATAGCATCTTAATCCTTTAAGACACCTCAATTAAACAGATAAAGGGGTTTGTGAGGTGGGAGATGTCAGAGCAGCCTCTGCTATAGGTCCCAGGGAACAATAGTCTCTATGATACTTGACCTTCTGTAGTTTATTGGGCTGTACCGGTTTATGTATTCGTGCCAAGTCAATAAATATTCATAAGATTGTGATTGTAAAATAACGTTGGGTTGTACCTGTTGAGATAGTAGACATATTTTCAACTAGATAGCACACTAGCTAGCTAGCACTGTCTGCAATCATCAGTGGTGAGCAGGGTCGTCCTTCAATCAGAGGATCGTCAGTTTGATCCCTGGCTCGGCTAGCCCATGTCAAAGTGTCCTTGGGCAAGACAATTAACCTCTAATTGCACCTATAGTGTGTGAATGTGTTATGAATGGTAACAATAATGTTACTCTGAATAGGCAGGTGGCACCTTAACTATGAATGGAAGACAGGGTCATTGTCTACTGGCTGTAATATCTATGACAGCAAAGCCTTAAGACCAACCATCGGCCAGGAGATGATCCTGTGGCATGAATCTCATGGTGTTCTACCTGTTTATCGTGCTCAGCCACAGTCAGGGTGCTCTCCAGATCGTTTAGGTCTCTCCTGAGGCTGCTGCACTCTGCCTCCAGTCTGTCCCTGTGGAGGGCCAGTTGGGCTGAGGAGACCTCCTCTTCCTCCAGACGGCCTGACAGGCCTGACAGCTGCCGCTCCAGCTCGCGCCGGGCCTTATCCAGCTGGACGCAGCGCTGCTCGGATGCCTGGGCACTCTCCTGCTCCTGGAGGTACACAAACACAAAGAGAGTTAGAGCTCCAGCGGTTGATGCCAGTGTTCATGTCAAACAGTACTTTGGGTTATTTGTCCGAATTATTTTTCTTATTTTCTCAAATATTTCAGATTTTGGTTTGTCGGGAATTAATTTGTGGTGGACATATTATGATTCGTTATTCTTTATCCAGATGTCCTGCTGTATTTTGCATCTGTGGAGTACCTGCTTATCTGTGTATATGATAGATATCTATCACAAGCTTAGAAACTCTTTTCTTTATAAAGTACACATTATTGATAGAGTAATTACCATTGATAAAATATTAACAATTAGCTTGTCAGTGTTTTAAAAGCACTTAAGCAAAACAAAAAACTAAATCTGATCCTAACACAACTGTAACCAACCTGTAAATATGCTGTATTTTTAGTAGGTAGACAAACCTAAGAGTTAAAGGAGTGAAAAAACATGTTTATAAATAAGGAGTAAAAGGCTGAGGGATAAAACATTAATCTTAAAGGATTAGCTGAATAAGCGTCTGAAGCATTAAGAGGCAATTTGTCACCCACAATAATATGCAGTTTGTTGCAGCAGAATGAGAGATTAATGGTGGACAGACATAGATGTGCACACTCACTCACGGACGAACACATGATCTTTCCGGTTGAGAAAAGAACTAAATGAATGATGCTTGTATTCCATTTAGCTTCCACAATTTACAGAGAAAAAGAACCATCGTTAATTATTAGCTGGCTTTTCATAAATCAAAAAGTCTGCTGTAAAAAGATCAATTGAGCTTATTATTTTTGCTTCTGAGAAATATACAGTATGTAGATACTAGTACTTATAAGTTAACAAGAGTTACCCACAGCTGCTAATCTGTGCTCCAGTGTGGTGCTATAGCTATCCCAATCAAGTTCTTCAGGTTCCGGTTCTGGTCCAGGATCTGCATGTTTTCCATTGGCTTCCTCAGAGTCATCAGAGAGGGAGTGGCAACGTTGATGGCGCCGAGTAGACATCATTCCTCCAGTCTCTTTACTCTGTGGCTTTGCAGGCTTCACCTGTTTGTCAATGCAGCAACTTGCCCGCCTGCTCTGACTGTTTCCACACTACTGCAGAGATGCTTATACACTTCTCTGGCGCACAGCTGTTCTGGTTGTTCCAGGTGGGTTTCAGCAAGAGGAAGTGAATACACTCACTATCCCAGCAGATTCTCTGTCTCGCAACATATAAGTTGCTCTGCTCACCTTTTTTTTGCCTTCCTTACCCTACTTAATCTGTCAGTCTTCTTTTTCCCAATCCTCTCTGTGAGAGTTTCATCTACGTTTCATTTTAGGATGTGCTGGTATACTCTACTGAAATCCAAAGATTCCTCCGTACATACTCACAGCCTGCTCACAGCCTCCTACTGCTGCTAGTAACCCGATGCAGGTAGGCTGCTCTGTCCACTCTTGACTGAGTTTTACCACAGCGAAAACCTCTCCAGCCTTCTTTCTTCAATGTAGTCTCCTCCCCCCAGAAACAGGTGGCTCTCCCCACTCTCAGGGGATCCAAAGGTGTCCCACAGGGATGGTGGTTGGTGTAGCATGTCAGATCCGGTTGTGCCGTTCTTTCACAGAAACACAGCTCTAAGCTGTGCAATCAAAGCCACGCCACAGAAAGACAAGAAAACAAGGGCAGTACTCCAGAGTCAAAAATGCCTTTTCTTCTCTCAGCCTACATTATAATTGACATAAATGTCTTGTGCGACCACGCCCACACAGTCCCCCACAATAACACGGCATTCATTCCAGCAAGAACAACGAGGCATATTGTGCTTTAGATTCAAGTGTGGATGTTTTTCTTGAATGAAGACTCACAAAAACTAGTCTAAGCATTTCCATATCTAGAGTTAACATCAAGTAGGGTCACACGATGGTATGATGATTAAGGGATGGAAAATCTGTCCATTACAATATAAATACATTTTGAATACTAGAACACATTTAGAAGAACAACATCAACTTAATTGTAAAAGTTCGTCCTTGACCTCTGAAAACTTTTTTTTACTAAAAAGAAAAGACTTGAAAACAAGATTTCTGAGAATTCATTTTTTGACAATGTGGTTTGGGTTCTTGTGTGGAGAGGCAGCACAGAGAGATACTGTATGTTCATGTAACTCCCACGTGAGCTGGAGAAGTCAGAGATACAGAGCTGCCTGTCCAGACACCACTTACGTCTAACACTAACGCTCATATCTGGCAGGAAGGCTGCTAGGGAAATGCACAAAGTTGCGTACTCATCAGATTTTCATCATACCAACTCTAAGGCTTAGACGCTATGAAGGCCAGTTTCCTGTTTACACTGCTGTTTTTAAGTCGTATTCATTAGTTTACCAAGTGCTCTGAAATGCAGTTGATAAGTTAACTTAACATCATGGTTCCTGGAGATGAAGGCATTGCAGGAAAGCCCTCCGGTTACACAGAAAACATTTGATTATATTTGCTTGCTCCATGCCAAAAGCAACCCATATTCAGAGAGGCAGAGTACCCCTATGAGGTAGAAAACCTTCCAAACCTGCCATGTAATTGCCGGCGGCCAGTTAACACCCTAAAGGAAAGATGAGTGATAACACAGGGGGAGAGGAGGTTGCGGGTTCAGCAGCCAGATGTTTTTAACCCATAGTATGATAACTATCATGGAGTCTTGTAAAGACAAGACTAGGAGTCTGCTGTCATGCTAGAAGCTCTGTGAGGCTGTACTTAGACACAGTGCCTTTGAGCTAAATGCTAGTTGCCTAAAGCAACTTGCTTACATTGGTAGAGTCAACATTTCGATGTTTGGCATGTTCACTGTTTGCAAGCACACAAAGTACATGTCAGGTTGAGGGGAATGTCACTAGTTCTACTGCAGCATAGTTCCAAGTTGCCTCGGTATAATAACCAAACAGTATATCAGATATCTGGTATCACTAGCAGCTAAATCTACTCTGGTGGAATTGCGTGCATGGTTTTGTACAGAGAACTGTATACAGCATTGAAGGTGGGTCCGTGCTCATGCCTCGGAAAATTACTGTGGTGCAGTTTGACTGTTGAGTATAGAATTCAGACGAAATATCAAAATTATTACTACTTCTATTATCATTATTATTCAATTACATCCACTGTTGCTGCTATGTTTGTTAGTTGTAACTTTTTCATCATGCCTACTATTCATTTTCTTGTCATATTCATTGAATGTTCTGTAACTGTTGTTCATTCTGGTCACATGACATCTATTGCTTCTGTCCATCCTCCTCTGTTGCTCTCCTGAAGGTTTCTTCTTTTTTTTGGGTAGTGTTTTTCCTTATCCGATGTGAGGTCCTGGGACAGGATGTTGTATGTGTACAGATTGTAAAACCCACTGAGGCAAATTGTAATTTGCAATTTTGGGCTATACAAAATAAACTGAATTGAATAGCATATGCACGCTAGTGTTTCCTTTAACTCCGCCTCCCAGCCCTTGGTCCAGCCCAGGTGGCAACCTCTGGTTCTGCTGAGTAAAATTATGGTTCCATTTTAAGGAAAATAGACCATAAAGCGGAATATGCTTTAGGGCGGGACTACCTTGGGATTGATCGCTACCCTACGGTATACGGCGTCTGTGCATTCCTCCTCCACCATCCAAATATGGTCACTTCTGTTTAATCCTAAAAAAGCCAATATGGCAACATCCAAAACGGAGAACTCAAGGCTTCAAAGCATCAGTCCAGAAACCAATGGGTGACGTTACGATGATGTCAACTTCTTAATTACAGCCAATGGTCCAGCATTGTTATCATTCGCACGAATGGAGGAAGGAAAATAACTGTTTCAGATTCAGCTATTAGTGCAATTAAAAAAGTTGATTTATCCTAAAATAAATGATCACCTGAGTTACATACGTCTTTTTATCAATGTCTGAAAAGGTTTTTTTGGGCCCACATGCACCAAATATACATGTTTTGTTAGTTTGCATAGCTCATGAAAATGAAAATTACACTAATGTTTCCATTTACATGCAGCCGTGATTATTACAATTAATGTAAAACGCCCCCACTCAACATCCTTGAAAATCCGACGTTGACGTCATTCTCGTCTATGTGATGTACATTTATCACGTAAATGCTAAATGGACTGTACTTGTATATATAGCACTTCTAGTCTCCTGATTTGTCATTCCCTACACCAGTGGTTAACCCTCACAGATATACTCTCCTGCTTTCCCTTGCCTTTGTAACTTCTAGTGTGTGCAGCGCCTTCCTGCCATATTAGCCAGTGTTAGTTTTCTCTTGGTTTATGACTGTAACTCATCCTTGGTTCTTGATCTTTGCCTGCTCCCTTCCTGATGTATTTGCCTTTCTGGACTGAACCCCTGTGTAGGACCTTTTTGTCCAGTAAAAGACCTTGCCTTTGCCTCATCACGACTCCATGGTCCTTCTCTGCGAGTCTTTGCTTGTTGGATCGCGTGAACACAGCTTCTCTCTTCCATTCCTTCAACCACCTTCGCATATATTGAATGTGCTGTGTTACAGCCCGAAGAATGCTCCTAAAACCCAAATAATATCGGAATATTTCTCATGTCTTACTCGGAAAACGCTGTATTCAGAATATGGCCCATTTCAGATTATCCAAACAGACATGAGCCATATCAAACAAGCAATAACAAATGTGATGCTGGCATGGCAAAAGAAAACATAAAAAACAAGATACTCAACAAAGCACCATCTGTGCAAGAAAGCTTCTATTTTAATGACAGAGAAAAAGCTCACTGAAGCCCAAAGCAGGGCACAGGAGAGAATATAAAGCGTTTGGCCATTTGAACCACATAGCTGTCAGTAGCGTCCTATTACCCATGCGGTCAATCTGACAGACTGTTACCAGATGCTCACTTCATATCTCTCATGACCAATTTGTACATATATTCATTTGCTTCCTTTGCCTTGCCCTTGAACATCAGATCAGTCTTCCATTCCCTAGCCTCTCTTCACCCTTGTCTCTCGCCCCTCTCCACCCTCATTCATCTCTCCCTGCCAGTCTTTTGGCCCACAGCATGCCTTGGGCCCCAGAAACTTCAGAGCCAGTCCAGACTGAAGGTTTTTCCACATGCAGAACTCAGGCATCTGGATACCTCTGCAGGAAGGTTCCACCTTTATTTCCCATTAGCAATAATTGAGGGGTAAATAGTGGACGTTTCTCTCTTTATATCCATTTGAACCAAAGATGGTTGAAGTTAATAGTTCTTTTAATATATCTTTTCTTCCCCCCTTCTTGCTGTGCTAATCCTGTAATTCCTCTAATTCTATTGTCATTGTCTGTGTTTTTAATAGTGTTTTTTCACTGCGGGTGGTACTATTGCGTCTTTTTTCTGTTTTGTTTTTTATTTCTCTTGTTGGACATTTTTAGCCATGCTAGCAGCATAGTTGGGGTTGCAATGGTAGTCAGTCATTGTGTATTCAGATGACTTTTGTGATCTGTATTTTGCTATTGTGTCTCAACAACTAATCGACGGAATGGTATGAGCATTGTCACTGCAAGAATGTTGCTTTACTAGCGTTGGCCTTTAGCTGAAAGCAGTAACCCGCACCTTCACAGAGTCAATATTACTGTACAGCTGATCTTGTTATGCTAACTACCCACCTCTTCTTCTGGAAATACATTAGAAAAATTAGATGCTTTGAGTAAACCAGCTAAGTGGAACCATTTTATTTTGTTATATCTCTTTCTTGTAAATAGAATGAATAACTTTGAGCACATAAAAGTAAATCAAAAGATTGTTGGTCTGTCAGGACAGTGTTGATCTAGCAGGGCAGCAGTGCATTACGAGTGATTAAGAAGTAGGAATTCATCCTACCCCTGATGAAAGATGTGTGAGGTGTAGTAATTGTTTCCCCTGGAAAGCTGGAAGGCTTCCTACAGGCAGCACTAAATAGCTCTGACAAGGGGTCACATTTCTCACTGGAATGAAATCAGAAGGGCTCCAAGGTATGAATTATGACTGATCTGTCTCCTCCACAAATTAACTTCATGATTATGGTTGGCTAATCTAAGCAGTGACGAAAAGAAACAGTTGGAGTCAGAGCACACCTGGTGTGAAAAAACAAAAAAAAAGAATGAGGAGTAATCAATTTACCTCTATTGAAATAAAAGACTGCATGTATAAAAGAAGTATCTGGATATAGGTTGTAGAAGAAAAACAGATTTGCAAAAATCTTAAACCCACATAATCCACATTTTAGACTGACTTTTTATAATGTCAGTAAGGAAGAAGCATAAGTTAAGTGATTTCTGACTAGTGGTTTGGTTTATGATCATCTATTAAAGGGCTTTGACCAGAATCACATAATTCACTATAAATCTTATGAAATAAACTGACAGTGCAGATAACACAAAGGCACATCCAGACAAATCAACCGTGACAAGTGAATTCGTCATATCCAGACAGCAGTGAAATGCAGCGGGACGAGCAGCAGTCCAACTCTTCGAGGCAATTTACAACGCGTTTCATCAAAGCCATCTGAAGAGTCTGCTAAGACACTCAGCATCATGACCAAATCCCGTGGGCAACACTGGAGCACTCTCCACAAATACTGGCCACATCAGTGCTGCTGCATGCTCTCACCAAAACCTCTGCCTTGTGGAGAGATGCACTCTGAAATGAAAGATTCGGATAGTCATGCGGTGTGAAAAACACAACAACGTGACGACTTTGGAAGTCGTGTAGTGTGAACAAGCTTCACCGAGCAAAACAAACAATGCTCATTTCAAGTCCCTTCATAGCGTCTGACATTGGCATCCTGTCTGTGGTACTCATCTCCAAGCCCATCTGTTCAGTAAAGACACAAATAATTTACAAAAACATCAAACAGCAAATATACATTCAATAACACTCTGAAGCTGCATTCATTTATTCCATGTGGTCAATTTTGGGTGGTGGGAAAAAAAGTGTAACTCAACATTGACATATTATGGCAAGAAAATGTATAGGTAAATGGTTTCATATTAACACACAAACATGGAACACCATTAACATTCATTTAGACTCATGTTTGTGGAATCCAGATGCAAAGCCAATGCTCTCTCTCCCTTTAGCTCTGCTTTGGTCCCTACCAACCGCTGAGGGAAATGTCTGGCTCCTAAACTCTGGATGCTACACTTCACAAGCTAGTCTCTAAACTTGTCTGTCTGCCATTTGGTGGTGATCAGCTAGTGTACATCAGGACCTTGTGGAACGATGTGAGAACAATGTGGGTTTGTATTTCACACACTAAGACTCGTGGTAACACCACCCCCAACCAACGGGATGTGCCACTCAAACAGTCCTCGTTGCCAGTAAACCAATCAATCACACCACGCACCTCAGGCCAGGAAACAGCATGGTGCCCCACAGAACTATGACAGCAGTCTCAGTAAAAAACACACTCTGCTCTCTCAATAAAACGATCAGCTGGAAAATGGTCAACACAGCAGTAAAAACCCACAGAAAGACATGCAGCATTAAAACAAGCTTGAGCACAGCGCCTGCCGTGGTGGCTGCATCGCTCTCCCTCTGTCTCTGCTAGGGTATCATTATCCACTTAATTTCATCCATCAAGGGTTGGTATAATGACCACGTACAAAATCCCTTATCAAGCAGAAATTTAGACTGAATCACAAATCCTGTGAGTTTTACAGTATCAAGTTGGTGAAACAAAAGCAAAATTACTTTTATAAAGGGAAAAGAATGAGAACAGAGAAGGAGAAGCAAAGAGCAGAGCAGAACAGCACACTTACAGCTCGGTATTGAGTTGCCACTTCATTCTTGTGCTTGTTAAGCTGGGTGTTCTGCTCCTCTAGCTCACGGACCTTGGAGAGGAGTCGGTCACTCTGCTCTATGGCTCTCCTCAGCTCCTCTCTCTCTCTCTCATCCCTGCCTGCTGTGTATGAATGTGCTGCTGACCTGGAACAACACTCGCACATACAGAAAACCAGATATTTCAGCTCTGACTGCTCTCTGACTGAGTCTCACTTTTGTTCCCTTCTGTGTGGAGTCTGCACACTGACAGATATCCATGTGCGTGTATGAATACACACTGTATTGCACATTGCCAACGTATCCTCCGCCCGGCCTCCTGCTGGCCTGAAACAATATTCCTGTGCTGCTGCATAGCATAGTTAGGCCAGGTAGATGACAAGCACCATTTCTGTTTGAATGCAACATAAGGCATTGTAATGTAAATATGTCAATATAATAATATTTCACTCCAAGCCTTAGTGCTCAATTCAAATTGTTTTTGTTTTTGCTGTGTGTACTCAAAGGGTTAGGGTTAGGGTTAGGGGGTTAGGTATAGGGCGGGGTCCTCCGAAGAGGACCAAGAGGGGCACTGGCACTAGGGGGCCTGTATTTGACCACTGAATTCAGTGGCCACTGAAGTCAGCGCTTACGGTTTGATTTCTCAGTTGATGCGTAAATCCCAACGCAGTGTCGAACACAGTCCTCCGGTTGAAGGTCTTGTGTTTGTTGGACCCATCCACGTAAGTCATCTTTTTGTATATTAAAAACTACGTTGCATGGTCTGACTGTTAGTCACATGGTTGTATTTAATTTGTGTGTCCACCACGAAAAAGGATCCTAATTTTCATCAATTGGCAGTAACTAATAGATTGCATTTCGTGGAGATTTCATGACCTGTCACGATACTGGGCTGTGTATTTACATAGTAACTCCCGCCAGCAAACAATTGTGACAAATGTTGATTCAGAGTGAAGTAAAAGTTGCATGAATTCCCATGTGACTGCTCAGACTGAGGTTGCAATGCTAGATAGCTGACATGGATCTGATTTACGAGCCATGTGAAAGTACTCAGAATTGATAGGGTCAGATTTCATGTGATTTGTGCTGCTTACACATTACATTACATTTCACTGATGATTTTATCCAAAGCGACTTACATGTTATACAGTAGACACAGCAACGGTGAGCAATTAGGGTTAAGTGTCTTGCTCAAGGACACATTGAGATGGATTAGTGGAGCCGGGGATCAAACCACCGATCCTCTGATTGAAAGTCGGACCTGCTAACCAGTGAGCCACAGTCGCCCTCCACCAACTGATCATAAGGATTTCTCAATAACCTGCATGTTTTAATCTAAAATCTGAATTATATCAACATGTTTTCAGGAAATGAGTTAATGTACAGAATGTGGTTTACCCTAAAGCGTCTTGGCCATGATCCAACCCCAAATGTATGTAAGCCTAGTACTCTGTTGCAGGTTTGAGCTCAAGATAATTTTGTTCTGACAACAGTTCCAAGTGAATTTGAAGAATTATCAATACAGGACCAAAACTAACTGTTTCACTATGTATTTTGCTCCAAATGGCTGCTAAAGCCCTTAACAAACCTCTAATATGGTACTGTAATATCAGACTCTTTTAAAAGTCAATGGTCCATTTTAGCCCAAACCTTACAGCTGGTGCCAGATGAACCATGGTTTTCCAAATAGGACAAGAAAAATAATACAGAGACTCCAGCTCCTCGAACCAGTCAAACAAACACTAAAGACTGAACTGTAAGTACTCCTTCCCAGACGTGATCACTACTTGGTACAGCGGCCAGAGATCAAAAGTAGAGGTCAGCCAGCAGTGTCAGGTTGATCAGAGGCAGACAGTAATGTAAAGATGCTGTTGGTATGCGTTTCCTTCTCCCTGTCAGCAGCACCTAACCAGTCCACCTCATTAAACCAGACTCAAAAGCTAAACAGATGTCCGTCAACCCCTGACACGCTCATGTAAACACAATAATGTTCTGTACACACTGGGACATGAACCACATCTGGACTTTTACAGTGGAAGTCAATTGCAAGCCATGAGAGAAAATCTGCTCTCTCTCCCTCTCATAATATCCAAAACAGCTGATAGGAAGTTGTTTAAAATAATGAAGTATGAAACCCTAACCAATGCGCTCAATGAGTTACTAAGTCTAACTGATGTAAGGTTTTGTGGCATAGTGCCAATACTTTTATTTGCAGCATTATGTACTGTAACTTTAGTGAGCGAGGTTGTCTAATTGTGAATTGTATCTCTTTTTTAAAAGATATGCAAGAACAAGAAAAGTTAATTATCAGAAACACAACCAGAATTATTAATATCACTTAAAAGATTCATTCAACAGAATCTAGCTCGGGAAGTTTGCAGTTCATTCAATTTAAAAGAACCTGATGAAACACATCAATGATGGTGTTAAAATATACATTTCTTTCCAAACTACTCTACAGTTTAATCTTCAAGGCCAATTCTGAGAGAGTCGACCGTTTGGGACTAAACTACGTCATGAAATAAAAGAACATTAACGCCCTGTAATCAGAGCCCACTCGACGTCTCTCCCACAGTGTTTCCAATCGTTTTTACTTTTTTAGTAACCACAGTGTAGCGTTCACAGCTCATTCAGGCTAGTTAGGGATGTCGTATGTTTACAGATTGTAAAGCCCTCAGAGGCAAATTTGTATTTGTGATTTTGGGCTATACAAAATAAACTGAATTGAATTGAATAGATCTTTTTTTTATGAATTTCTGTGAGGAAGATGAAGTTTAAAAGGGAAAGACAGGCAGAACAAAAAAACAACTTGTTGCTGCTTGAGCGCCGATCTCAGTGCCATTGGAAAAAGAACTGTCGTTAGCACATCTCTCTGAACCCTGACTGTGAGTTTACCTCTCAAACTTTCAGCAGGGAAATTAGATGGGGAAATGTGGTGTCCTCTTTCTTAAGTGTGCAGAGGTAATTGCCATATTGTCCATATAAGATTTAGGACATGTATGTTTTAACTGCCATCAGGATCTACCTGCTGACACACCTGAACTTCTCTTGCATGAAGTCAGTTTAAACACACAATATATTGAGCTGTCAGTGCAGGATTTACCGTCGCACTCAACATCAACATGCACACTGATTCCAAAAAGCAGCAGAAGATAAATGTGACACATCAATGGTTCAATTTTACCATGATCACAGGGCTCAACCTCTTAAGCCAGCGCTGTTGTTGAGAATTCACAAATGCAATGCTTTCTTTGTCAGCACAATCCCTCTATGCATGATGAATGTGAGTTACAACTTTCGCAAAGTTTACGTGTTTTGACTTGAAGCTCATAGACATTTGTCCTATTAAACTTGCTGGGCGAAACAGACACACACTGCACTGAAACATACTTTCCGACTGTCTGTCTGAAGCACAGTTCTGTTTAAACTGTTTCTAGTGAACATAAAATAGGATGTTTTTTCATATTTTTCCTAGACTTTGTAGCATGTCCCTAGAAACACCCTCTTCTTCTGCTTTCATTTCTAGTTTATATTTTTCCTAGACTTTGTAGCATGTCCCTAGAAACACCCTCTTCTTCTGCTTTCATTTCTAGTTTATATTTTTCCTAGACTTTGTAGAATGTCCCTAGAAACACCCTCTTCTTCTGCTTTCATTTCTAGTCTGAATGCAGGTAACTGGGATACTTATCCCATGATCTCCTTTCCTTTCTTTTATTTGAACAGCTGTTCATCATTTCAACCCCTATATTCCCACCTGCTACTGGCTACAGGCTCCCTAACAGTGGTGGCTGGCCAATAGAGGGCCATTGGCCTGGCCCCACCTTGAGCCACCCGCGCGTCCACCCGCGCACGTCCACCCGCGCACATCTGGGGCCAGATTGATCTGGCCCCAGAAAGGCAGGTCTAAGAAGCAGTTTAGTCAATTACTGATTAAAGATATAATTAAGCAATAAGGTACAAGAGGCAGTACTGGGCCACAAGGGGCGACTGTGGCTCAGTGGTTAGCAAGTCTGACTTTCAATCAGAGGATCGGTGGCTCGATCCAGTAATCCATGTCGATGTGTTCTTGAGCAAGTTCTTAACCCTGCTCACCGTTGCTGTGTCTATGGTCTACTGTATACTGCATGTAAGTCGCTTTGGATAAAAGCGTCAGCTAAATGTAATGTAAAAGTACTGTATCTTACAATAATGTACTGGTCAAGGGTGTTGTCAGGCAAACCCTTGAACAGTATAATATGGCCGGCGACATTATAAAAAGTAAGTCAATAGTAAGCTGCCTTTCGGCACTACATAGTTGTAGCCACCAAACGTTGTGTGTCGCGTTTCAGTAGCCGAGAGAAAATAGTTCCCGTACGTGTGGCTGTTGCTATGCAACAGACAAACAACATCGGGAACGTCACGTTTGTTAGCCTAGCTAGATCTCGCACCATCTCATTCTTTCACATTGCTCATTTTATCCATCCATCCATTTTCGTACACTTATCTGGAGTTGGGTCGCGGTGGCAGCAGGTCCAGCAGGCTGACCCAGGCCTTCTGGACCTGGCCGAACCACCTCACCTGACTCCTTTCGACACGAAGGAGTAGTGGCTCAACTCAAAGCTCCCTCCTGATGTCCGAGCTCCTTACCCTATCTCTAAGGCTGAGCCCGGCCACTTTACGGAGGAACTCATTTCGGTCGCTTGTATCCGAGACGTCGTTCTTTCGGTCACGACCCAAAACCCTGGACAAATCCGCCTGTCGATCTCCCGCTCCTGCTCATTTTATAAAAGTTGCCATTAAAATAACAAAAATAACAATGTAACACTTTCACTAAAATAATATTTAATTTAAACCTTCTAAATCAATCATAAATGCAAACATTAGGCTGTTGTTAATGTTTGTTTATGTTGATTTGGATATCTCCATTAATTGTGCATTGTGGAAAACGTTTCTCATGTCCCCTTCGTCTCTGATGACTTTGCTTCCGACCACTCTTGCTCTCTTTGCGGTGGCTCGGTCTTGGAAGTGCCTTCTCAGGAGGATATTACTCCAACGCTGTCTTTCATTGAGATCTGGTGCTCAGTAGCTTTGAAGGATTCATGTCCTCACTGACATGATTTCTCTGCTTCCAACTGTTATTTTGAGTGCGCACTAATATGGAACGCTCAGGTAAATGTAAACAGGTGTAGCTACAGTACTTTATGGCTCAATAAAGTACACCTCGTGTCTCACTCTCAACCAATCAGAATGCTTGTTTTCATCTACCCGTATTCTAAATGAGTGATATACAATTTAGCCAATCAGCATCCTAAAAAAGGCGCACCTTGGGGCAACTCACATCTGGCCCCAAGGAGCGCGTTCCCGTCTCTTGTTGTTTTCAGGGGCGGGGCTAGTCTCTCGAGGCGCCACTATAACAACATGACAATGGCGAGGTTGACCATGAGCACTACTCTTCAAAGAAAACCAAACTCTAACTCGATAAAAGCTCTCCTCCAAGACCCATTTGAGAGAAGAACTTTGGCGGAGAAACTACCGGTAAAACAACTGGTCCAAGATCAGCCTGAGCTCAGCATAAGACAACAGACTGGTGTGAAAGGGAAGCAGCTTCTGTAGAGACGCTACATCAGGATGGTTTGGCTAAACTAGCTGCTGGATGCAGTCCTATGAGTTGTCGGCTCCCACGTGAAACAGATCTCAAGGACTGCCTTTTTTCACCTACGCAACATTTCAAGGATCAGGCACATCTTGTCTCAGAGGGATGCAGAAACATTGATCCACGTATTTGTTACTTCAAGACTGGACTACTGTAACTCTGTATTATCAGGCTGCTCTGCTAAGTCTCTTAGGTCTCTCCAGTTGATCCAGAATGCTGCAGCTCCTGTACTAACAAGGACTATGGGGAGAGATCACATTACTCCTATATTAGCTGCTCTCCACTGGCTTCCTGTAAGACAGAGAATCATATTTAAGGTCCTTCTTCTTACCTACAAAGCCTTAACTGGTGATGCACCATCATATCTTAGGGAGCCTGTAGGTGGCACATGCAAGGTTCAGAATTGAGCTGTGAAATTGGCTGGACCTGGTTTTGAGTGCATCATATCAATCACAGAGTGTGTTCCTGTTTCTGTTCAGTTACCGTTCTGCATTTCTGCAGAGGAGTGTTTGACTGTGCAGAGTAAGTTCAAGCTGTCGGGGGCAAAGTGCTCCAGGTGAATGGACTTTAGGGGGAAGCCTGGCTTCTGGCTGAACTCTGGAGCCAGGTCATAGAGGAAGGCACAGCCAGCCTTTGATCTCTGAAGCTCCTCACAGTTCATTTATACCCATGTGGTTGATTGGCTGCAGGTCAGGTACAATAACACCGGCTAATAAATCATATCGGTGACATGATTGTTTTCAGGTAATAACACTGGAGATAACAGTAGTGAAGGGTTTCTGTTCTTTCAATGTAGTTTCTGATTGAAATACCTGAGCAAGTACATTATAGACTCTGACAGAGGTTACGTTAAATTGAACAGACCAAACATACTATTATCAGTAAATTCCTTTCAATTTCGCAATTTTGAATGTATTATAAAAAAAAGACACACAAAAGGGCTCAAAGGATTTTCTCTGACCCTGAAAACACACAAGTGTAATGATGACCCGCTCACAGCATCATCAAAAGAGAAAACTACACAGCTTTTCATGTCTTTGTTGGCTGAAGCAGGTGCGTGATGTGTGTGTGTGTGTGTGTGTCTGTGCGTGTTGCGTATGTGTGCTGCGTGTCTGTTTGTGCGTGACTTGTTTGTTCGCCTGTGTATGCGTGACATGTCCATGTGTGCTTGACGTGTCTGTCCGTCTGTGTGTGTGACGTGTCTGTCTGTGTCTCCGTCTGTCCTTGACATGTCTGTGCGTGCGGGACATTTCTGTGCGTGCGGGACATATCTGTGCGTGCGTGACGTGTCTGTCCGTCTGTGCGTGACTTGTTTGTTCACCTGTGTGTGCGTGACATGTCCATGTGTGCTTGACGTGTCTGTCCGTCTGTGCGTGACTTGTTTGTTCACCTGTGTGTGCGTGACATGTCCATGTGCGCTTGACGTGTCTGTCCGTCTGTGCGTGACTTGTTTGTTCGCCTGTGTGTGCGTGACATGTCCATGTGTGCTTGACGTGTCTGTCCATCTGTGTGTGTGACGTGTCTGTCTGTGCCTCCGTCTGTCCTTGACATGTCTGTCCGTGCGGGACATATCTGTGCGTGCGTGACATTTCTGTGCGTGCGGTACATTTCTGTGCGTGCGGGACGTGTCTGTCCGTCTGTGCGTGACTTGTTTGTTCGCCTGTGTGTGCGTGACGTGTCTGTCCGTCTGTGTGTGTGACGTGTCTGTCTGTACTTCCGTCTGTCCTTGACATATCTGTGCGTGTGGGACGTGTCTGTCCGCTTGTGCGTGACGTGCATGTCTGTCTGTGTGTGCAAATATCTGCAGCACATTTAGGGTCTCATCTCTCCTGAGTGTGTGTGTGTGTGTGTGTGTGTGTGTGTGTGTGTGTGTGTGTGATACAAGCAATATTATGCACTAGTCTTTATACCTGATTGAATAAAATGAAAACTGTAGGAAATATCCTTCTCCAAGATATGGAAAAGTGAAATTTGAAGCCAATTTAACCTCACCATCACATCCAGCCGCCGCATTAGTACAAATGCCTGATCCCACACCCTTTGACGCCCGTTGAATAAGCAGCTCCTTATTCTAAGAGGTGAGGGCCTGCAGTGAGTGTGCAGGGTTAGTGCCCTAACCCTGCTACATGCTGGAGAACACAGTGACAGACAGGAAACAGAGACTGGAAGAGAGTGAATTTAAAAGGATGAAAAGATACAATAAGATAAAATAATAAAGCTGGAACTTGAGAAGAAGAGCGGTGGTTAAGAACACAGAAAGAAACAAGGGAGACAAAGGGAGGGTGAAAGGGAGAGAGGCAGACTTCTTACATGTGCCAGGGGTCTGTTGTGCAGAGCGATGGTGGGTCTGTACTGGTGGAAGTCAGTCTGGATCACACACACTCTCTTCTCCATCCTCACAGCTCACAGCTGCCCATGTTATCTTCACCCAAGCGGGCTCTGGGGAGGAAGTGAGGCGTGTGTGTGTGTGCTCTCTTGTGGCTGTGGGAGTGTATGTAGGAGAGAGAGAGGGTGTGTAACTAGGAGAGAGAGAGGGAGAGGGTGCGTAAGTGTGTGTGAAAGTGTGTTACGCCTGCTACCTGACCCTGAGAGGAGCAGGAGGGAGGGAGGGAGGGAGGGAGGGAGGGGACGAGCAAAAAGAAAACATAAACGAGCTCAAACAGCCCCCCGTTCCCCTCCGTCCCACACACTTCTCCTGCCTAGAGCCACACCACCTTCTGACAGCAGTACAACACTGGAAGTTAGACTGCCAATCTCCAGCAGAACTACATGCAAACCAAATCAACACACACCTCATCTTAAATTAAGTACATTCCTGTGCAGAGAAATAACTCTGCAAAGCGGACTAATTTGAAACCTAGTACCACATTCCAATTCACCAAATTCTATTTTGTGTTTTGTTTAGTTGCTTGTATGTAAATTTTATCAACGCGTTATCCAAAAGAAACATCACAGCATTCAACCTGATTGAAAAGGAAGATGGTTTTGAGATTTCCAGAATAGTAATAACCTTATTCCTCTTGCTTGTGTGGGTGACTGTGGTTCCCAACATGGTAAATGGTGCTTCATTAATATGTGGAATTGTTATTGTTTTGGGTGGTGTGTTTGGCCAACAGCTAACAGAACTATCAGTGCACACACTGCTGAGTACCTCGTTGCTGCTGCTCTGCAGCTCACTGTTATTGTTTTTTGACCATGTCTTTGGCTAACCGCAAACAGACCTATCAGTGCACACACTGCTGAGTACCTCTTGGCCGCTGCACTGCGGCTCACTCTGCCAAGCAGCCAATCAGCTTGGTGGTTAGTATATGAAGTTTATTTTACGACCACTTCGAGCTTGTATAATGTTACATTGCCACGTTTTTGAGTTTGAATTAAGTTAGTTTGACAACGCTTTACAGCACTGGTTGTATTCATTCAATCACACAGCAGTGGTCGTTGCAGACACACCTGGTGGAGATATGTTCTCTACTGAATGCACCTTTCTAGTTACGTATGTATTTATGCTAGAAATGTTATGCACAAGTCCTTTTTTTGGAAAAGAAAGAAACACTATTTTGTTTTATTGGTTACGTGCATTTCAATACAGCTTCCTAAAATCCTTGTAACAAGGGGTAAGTTGCACAACCACACAAAATCTGCTTAGGCAGTATTTTGTTAAAGCCTGTGAAATCAAATTATTAATGTATGATTTATCAAATAATGAGCTGCTCTTAATTCTAACCTTTCCCTCAGAGCTTTTCATTTTGTCTACCTGCATGTGCCAATATGTCAATTAGTCATCCTCTACTAAAGATCTGAGGCATCCACTGCAGAGGGAACTCATGCACAACATGATACATTTACTTTGCAACAGAAGGAAAATGACAGGGTATTTATCTTGTTTCATCTTAAGGGTATGGAGGGAACAGGTCATTTAAGTTTTTAATTAGACTGGAAACTTGGGATTTTTTCTGACTTTTTGTCTGACAGGATCAGTATGGTGATCTGACAGTCAGCGTCTGGCTTGTGTTTCGCAAAGCGCCAAGTCGAACGGATGTCAGCATGTGTGCAGAGCTCAAGAATTTGACCTTGTGGCTCATACTCATGAAAAAACGTACTGCATGTCAAAGTCAATTAATTCCTTACCTGTATATACAGTATGGAGTCTGACTAAGCAGTGTGGCATCATTGCATATCATGTTTCAATTTCACTTTAGATTCGTGATTACATTAGATAAAACACTTACTAAACATCAACATTTGAGCATTTCCTTTGACAGATGTTTCTTGTCTAAATGCCTCTAAATCCTCTGTTTAAAGTTGCACTAGTCACTTTTTTATATTAGAAATAGATCAAATGGTGGAATGTGTAAGTAAGAGGACCCTCTCATTGTGACAAATCCTCATACAATTACCACCCAGCTGTGCAGTTCTCCTGAGGGTAAAAAGTGCCCTCAGAGCTGCTTTCCTTTGAAAATGTTCTGATCATACCCGGTATACAAGAAGTGGACGTAGTCATCGTGACATCACCAATTGGTTTGTGGACTTCTGTTTTGAAGCCTTGAGTACGTCCATTTCACCGCCGCCATCTTAGATTATAGCTTGACCATATCAATTTACCAATAATGGAAAAGCGGAGGTGAGACGTAGAGACGCCGTATACTTCTATACAACCAGAGGAGTCACCCCCTGGTGGTCAGGAGAGAGAATACAGCTTTAACACATGAAGCATAGACTTCTTTCTATACAACCAGAGGAGTCACCCCCTGGTGGTCAGGAGAGAGAATGCAGCTTTAACACATGAAGCATGGGCTTCTATACAACCAGGAGTCACCCCCTGGTGGTCAGGAGAGAGAATGCAGCTTTAACACATGAAGCATATACTTCTATACAACCAGAGGAGTCACCCCCTGGTGGTCAGGAGAGAGAATGCAGCTTTAACACATGAAGCATAGACTTCTATACAACCAGAGGAGTCGCCCCCTGGTAGTCAGGAGAAAGAATGCAGCTTTAACACATGAAGCATAGACTTCTATACAACCAGAGGAGTCACCCCCTGGTGGTCAGTAGAGATAATGCAGCTTTAACACATGAAGAATAGACTTCTATACAACCAGAGGCTTCACAACCATACCCCAGATGGATAATAGAGCGAATGCAGGTTTTAAGACACTTCCACAGGTTGCCGCCAGGTTGTGATAAAACCACTGTACATTACAGATATTTTCTCAGGAGTTGGTTGAAACCAAAATATAGCTTAGAATAGGGTGATTATTGGCCTTTCTCTAGTCCAAATGAATGCTAATGTTGCCCCATATAATCGTTTGTTGCCATTGTCACTTTTCAATATTGTGTTTTCAGCTTGTCGCATTGTCCCTTGGTGGCAAACAATCAATGAGTACATGCTTTAAGCTGCACAAATTAATATTGTTTTGATCTTTACCATCTGCACCTCTTTCTCTTCTCAATAAAAAAACTCAATGTACGCTACTGCGACAAAGATGGTGACTAGCTTGAGAACAGAGCTTTTAGGGGCTCCAGTGGTATTTTTTTTACTCAAAGCAAAGAGGAGCCAAAAAAGATTGATTATTGGATTTTGGATACTACTTTACATGAATGCTAATTTTGCTTTCCCAAGCTGCCTCTTCCAAACTAACTCGTATTGTCCCTAACAACTAATGACTTGATGCAAGCACTAACATTAAACAAGCCATTCTTTCTGAATCCTTTCACAAAGCACTTCTTACTGTAAGAGCGTTTCAGATTCAAGAGGGATTGCTGTGTGGCACCCTTGGTCTTTGGCAGGGATTTACCCAGCAGGATGCCATTACTCAGAGCAAGCCACCTACTGTTGTAGGGAGGATGGTCACCCTATGGACATCCAGACATCCACTCACTAAACCATCGTGAAACATCACCAAAACCAACAAATACTGTACACCACTGACTTATAAAAAGCAAACAAGCAGTAAGAAATAAATTGTATCTCAAACCATTTGTGTTTGATACACAGTTATGTCTGTTACATTTGCCAAGACAATTAGGGGATGTAATCTGACCTTTCTCCCTTGGTATCGGCTAAGTGCAGTAAAGCACAGACTTGCTTCTTTCAGAGCGTAAAAGCAACCTTAATTCAGGATCATAAGGTGCAGTGAAAAATACTTTTCCATGAAGCAGCAGGATAATCACTGGCTTTTACCTGTTAATTGCAGTAATCCAGCTGCCTTCTATCAGAGTGTAATTATGGAGTTTGATTTGTTGCTGCACTAAGTATGCCTACATAGCTGGCTTTGGGTGCCAATCTGAGATCAGCTAACCTTCACCACAGTGAGAAGAAGGGCATGGCACATTTTGATCTGGGATCAGAGTTATGAGGAGGGCATCTCTACTCTTACTGTCTTGCTCCGGCTTGTTCGGGATGCGTTATATGACACATGTTTATGGAATCTGATTAATTAAAGGTTTGAGGTGGCAGCTGAATCTTGACATAAAGATTACAACTTTGGCACAAAAATCAGCCATGTTATCAGCCACACTGCATCTAGACATGTTGTCTAAAGGGTAATCACACTCCACCATATCAGGCTAAGAGGAAAATCTCTGACAATCTGGTCGAAAGAATAGGTTGACATTTTTGGAAATGTCCTTATTTGCTTCTTTTTTTTTTTGAGAGTTAAATGAAAATAGTTTTAATCCTACTGCTATGTCCCTTAAAGGAACAGTGTGTCACATTTAGGGGATCTATTGGCAGAAATGGAATATATTATTCATACCTATGATTTCATCGGTGTACTACCTTAAACAAAAGTTGACTGTCTGTAATTTACTTGTTTAACTAAATTTGCTTTCTTAAACTATCTCTGCTGGCTGAGACAATGGTCGTCTTTCCTCTCCCAGAGGTACCTGCAGGCAGTATATCAGTAGAAGGAGGAGGACAGAGGACAAAGAACGGATTGATTTTCTATCAACTTTATTCAGGAATGTTATTTATTTTCTTTACATTTTAAATTGGTTTCCTGTGAAAAATGAGTGAATGACTTTATATGGGGACTTTGCTTTTGTAAACTTTGCTGTTGCTGCTCTTGAAACCCACTTCCTCCATTGCATTGAGGTACCAGTCAATAAATTATCAACATAGAAATAAATGATCAAACTAATTGTTAAGGCAAAGCTAATGACTCATCCTGCTCTCCTACATGCTAACCATGGTTATTGCCAACACTTCTATAATAGTAGATAAACACATATCTATTACCCACCAACATCAATACAACAACACTAATAACAAAAGAGAAACTGGTCAATGTTACGTACCCTTTACCATGATTCAATTCAGTTTATTTTGTATAGCCCAAAATCACAAATACAAATTTGCCTCTGAGGGCTTCACAATCTGTACACATACGACATCCCTGTCCCGGGACCTTACATCGTATCAGGAAAAACTCCCCCCAGAAAATAATGAAAACCCTTTTACAGGAAAAAAAAAAGAGGAAGAAACCTGAGGGAGAGCAACAGAGGACGTTCCCTCTCCCCGGATGGATAGAAGCAATAGATGTCATGTTTACAGAATCAACGTAACAGAGTTACAGCACATTCAATGAATATCACAGAAGAGAGAAGAGGAGAGAGAAGCTCATTGTATCCTAAGATGTCCCCCAGCAGTCTAGGCCTATAGCAGCATATCTAGGTGCTGGACCAGGGCCGACCTGAGCCAGCCCTAACTATAAGCACTATCAAAGAGGAAAGTCTTAAGTCTACTCTTAAATGAGGTGACTGTGTCTGCCCCCCGGACTGAAAGTGGAAGCTGGTTCCACAGAAAAGGAGCTTGATAACTGAAGGCTCTGGTCCCCATCCTACTTTTTAAGACTCTAGGAACTACAAGTAGCCCCGCATTCAGTGAGCGCAGCTCTCTGGTGGGACAATATGGTACTATAAGCTCCCTAAGATATGATGGTGCATCACCAGTTAAGGCTTTGTAGGTAAGAAGAAGGACCCTAAATATGATTCTCTGTGTTCTCTGTCTCTGGATCAACTGGAGAGACCTAAGGGACTTAGCAGAGCAGCCTGATAATACAGAGTTACAGTAATTCAGTCTTGAAGTAACAAATGTGTGGATCAACGTTTCTGCATCCTTTTGAGACAAGATGTGCCTGATCCTTGAAATGTTGCGTAGGTGAAAGAAGGCAGTCCTTGAGATCTGTTTCACGTGGGAACCGAAGGACAAGTCTTGATCAAAGAGTCCGTAGATTCTTTACGGTGGTGGTTGACGCCAGAGCAATGCCATCAAGAGAAACAATATCATTCGATAATTGTTCTCAGATGCTCTGGGCCAAGCAAAATAATTTCAGTCTTGTCAGAGTTCAATATCAGGAAGTTGCAGGTCATCCAGGTTTTTATGTCTTTAAGACACACTTGAAGTTTAGCCACCTGGTTGGTTTCATCTGGCTTGATCGATATGTATAGCTGGGTATCATCAGCATAACAATGGAATTTTATTGAGTGTTTCCTGATTACATTGCCTAAAGGAAGCATATACAAGGTGAACAAAATTGGTCCAAGCACAGAACCTTGTGGAACTCCATGACGAACGGCAGTGTTCATAGAGGCTTCATCATTTACATATACAAACTGAGATCGTGAGATGATGGGGTTATAAGGCAAGATATTCAAAACCGGATCAATAAATCAGTGGTTCTTAACCTTTTTTTTAGTGATGTACCCACTGTGAAATATTTTTTTCAGTCAAGTACCCCCTAACCAGTGCAAAGCACTGGACTTTTTGGACTTAATATAGAATATATACAATTCAGTTTAGGAACTTACACTAATATTTGATGGTATATGTATTATATAACACTTTTAAAGGATTTTTAAATGGATGCTAATTTTAAATATATTAAAAAGAAATCTTGCGTACCCCCTGGAGTGCCTTCACATACCCCCAGGGTTACACGTAACCCCATTTGAGAACCACTGCAAAAAAGCATGCTCAACTTTCATAAACAAACAATGCAGCACCAAAACCAAAGGATACAAGTGAATGATGAGTGAATTAGTGATCATATGTGGTAGTGTAGAGTAAGGTGTAAAAAACATGGCAACCTACACTGAATGAAATTTCAGAGAATTGAATCATTCTTAGAAATTTGTGAGGGACAAACAGCCGGAATTACTAAATTCTCTGCGAAACAGACACACCCTAGTCAACAGGGACACCTAGTGACCTCCTCAGTTCGACTGCCTTACATCAATGTACACACTGGTTGAAAAACCTCAAACCATAAAGCCCTGGGGCTTCCTGGGTACGTTCCTCGTACCTGGCTTACTGAGTTAGCAGGATCATTTTGAGGTTAAGATTACATAACCCAGGCTTTTCGGTTCCACGAAGAAAGTTTGGCAAAATCACCATAGTAACACATCCATAAACTTGATCCTGCTCCAGCGCAGGCTTACTTCAGTGAGCTGGATAAGCTTGCCACTCACGCAGAAACAAATGGCAGCTCCTTCATCAGAGATCCCGTTGATGAAAGAGCGATATTAGTTAGATTAGCGTTTTATAGGGAGAGAGTTCTACGAGATCGTCTACATATATATATATATATATATATGTATATATATATATATATAATTATTTTCACTGCTTCAATTGATTGAATTTCTGATTATGAATCATACATACAGACAGACAGACAGACAGACAGACAGACAGACAGACATACTGATCTGCCCATAAACAGATTTGTCACACCGCGGTTACTGGCCCTCCCTCTTCCTCATGTGTCACCGGTCTGATTGTCTCCCCTGATTCCCAATTGTTTCCACCTGTTCCCCATTACCCTCATGTGCTTATAGTCTGCGTCTCCCCTTTGACTTGTGCCAAAGTGTTTCGTCCTTGTCCGTACACCTAAGCCCTGTTCCACAGCCGTTCATAGTCGTTTGCCAAGAGTTTATGCTCAGCCACGTAAGTGGTTTCCGGTTTCCTCCTTGAGAGTGATTTTTTTTGTTTGTAAAGTTTCTAGTTTAGCTTAGTCCTGTTTTATTAATTAGCCGTTTGTTTTGGTTTCCCACGAGTTACCTTGCCAGGTCCTAGGTTAGTCAGCGAGATTACATAGCCCATTTATTTTGTCACTCGTCAACGAGGAGCTGAATTCAATAAAGTGCGCTCATTTGTCTATCTCCTGCATCTGAGTCCTCATTTTAGTCCAGGCCTGACAAGATTCGCACACATATATTCAAACTCCTAGTTCTATATAATGTACACATATAGTACATGCTACATAAGCGCATACAGTACATATATCATAAGTATATATTAATTCGTATCATTTAGATTTTTGGGCTCGTTTTTATCTACTTGTTCTGAAAGAGTTGAGATATTATTTTCGTTATAAGATCTCATTCGATGATCCATATTAAGCCTATTGCCAGCAGCACATTTAAATAAATATAATCTGATTGATTGGGGTGATGAGATATTAAAATTAGCATGCCTTGGTCAAGATACCTCAAGTGAGCAGGGTCGTCTTTCAATCAGAGGATCAGCGGTTTGATCCACAACTCCGCTAGCCCATGTCGACGTGTCCTTGGTCAAGACACTTAACCCCCAATTGTGTGTGAATGTTAGTTACTCCTGATGGGCAAGTGGCCCCTTGAATGGTAGCTCCTGCCATCAGTGTGTGAATAGGAGAATGATGACAAGTAGTGTTAAAGTGCTTTGAGTGGTTGGAAGACTAGAAAAGTACAGTTAATTTACCATTCTAGGATATGGAGCCGTCTAAACTAAAAAACCTCAGCTGCAGACACAGGCAAAGATGAGACTGAAGTATTTTATACACCATATTAATACCGGCGTACTGTGCTGCGAACAGATCGGGTCCAATCTACATCCAGGACATGGTAAAACCGTACACTTCAGCTTGTTCACTCCTCTCGGCTTCTGCCAATCGGCTTGTTGCTCCGTCACTGCTTCTGCCAATCGGCTTGTAGCTCTGTCACTGCTACTGCCAATCGGCTTTTACTTTCTTGATTCTTGTTGTTTGTGCTCATGGTTGAATGCACTTGTAAGTCGTTTTGGATAAAAGTGTCAGCTAAATGAGATGTAATGTTTGTAATGTAATTTTGTACCCACTTGTCTGAACACCACTCCGTGAGCCGCAAAGGCTCCTCATTATTGCTCAATATTCAACTTCTCTGCTTGTTCATTTTCAAAGCATAATAAGCAGTCCACTTGGCCTTTCTGTCACAATGAGTAAAGCTGCTGTCACATCAGGGATTTGTTGTCCTGTGTCTGGAAGACAGAGTACCTGCCTGCTGCTTCTGACTGCTCTGCAACAGCTTTACATTCCATAGCCATGAGAATGATCTCTGTAAATCATACAGATCTGTTTCTGCAGAAGGGAATATGTATGTGTGAAAACAGCTGGAAAATATGGAAAACTACATCAACACATCGCTGTAGAGTGCATTTCTGTTGATAAAGAATGTTACACTAGTTGTTCAGTCAATGTTGCTACTGAAGTGCTTATCTTAGGTCAAATAAAGTATTTCATTTGTTTTTAATAATGCCTGAATCTCAAAGGCAAATTGAAGGTTTTCCAGATATAGATGTCACCCTCCAGTGGTTAATAACTCTAATACGTTATATATTATCACCTGAAGATTCATTTAGTAGCTCCTTTGGACATGTTGATCAGATCGTATGATCTTAATCAGTAGTTGGACTTTGGCCAGCTGTCCAAATTTCCAGAGCACATCAAAGGACCATACCAGTGTGTTTCCACTTTTTAACTATAAATAATTTATTAATATTCTTCTACCTTCCGGAGTAACCAGTTTACCTTAATAGTTGACTAAGTTATAATATAACTCTATTAACCTCTACTGGTCTTTATATCATAATTTGAACACATATTTGAAAATGTTCCAGATTCAAATTCAAATTGAATAGAGGATATATGTGTGTACTCTGTGTGGATTACATATATAGTACATGATTTAGGTATGAATCAGGCTTGGGCCAAAATTGGGCTACATACATATGGTTGAGAATGATTGCTATCTATAATTCCTTTCCTGCCATTTCCTGTAAGCATGCTTCTGCAAAGCCCTGCTGTGTGTGTGTCTTTGCGTCCATGAAAATCTGAATATATTAATCCAGAGCGTCAATAACTTCATTGGCTCCTGGTGCTAAACACTAATTGTATTTAAATCCTGTCAGTGTTACATATAAGACTTCACACAGCAGTGATCTGAACTGGTCATTACTGGTGGTGTTATTGTGTGATAGGCTTCATGCAAAAAGCATTCACAGCGGTCCCATTTCTTCTAACCGCTCCTGTAATACTCAATTAACTGTGAACATCTCCTCCAGATATTTATATAGATATAGATATATATATATATATCTATATATATATCTATATCTACCCTGGATAGACTGGCGACTTATCCAGGGTGTACCCTGCCTTCGCCCAATGACAGCTGGGATCGGCTCCAGCGCCCCGCGACCCTAAAGAGGATAAGTGGTTCAGATAATGGATGGATGGATGGATATATATATATATATATATATATATATATATATATATATATATATATATATATATATATATATATATATATATAGAGAGAGAGAGAGAGAGAGAGAGAGAGAGAGAGAGAGAGAGAGAGAGAGAGAGAGAGAGAGAGAGAATAGAGCAGTGTTCCATTTAATTACTTGAGTTCACAGTTTGAGTTGAAGGGTGATATTTTATAAAATACAGGGTTGTTCCAAACCTGTGGGCTTGTGACCCGTTCATAAGAAAGCAGCATTTAATTTACTTTAAAAAAGCATTATTATTTTTAGCAGATCAAAACACATTTTGCTGGATGAACCTGAGAAATGACTTTGATTGCATAATCTAACTGAAGAAGTTCAGACAGTTCTAGTACTTTTAGACATGAGTTGACTTTTTGTAACATCTTTTAATAGAGCGACCCCATTGGCAGAACTGTGTATTATGTCACATTTATATTCGTGTACGTCTGACGCAAAAGTGTTATCATGAAAGGGTTTCATAGCGCACCAGTGTTGAATTCTCAGGCCCCGACTTTGTGTCAGCAGACTGACCGGAGAATTTAGTATATTTTTTGTGTAGAAATGTGTTATAATTGCAGCTCGTAAATGGTAGCATGAAATCCCTATTTTATGCTGCAAAGACCATGAACACAAATACAGATCAATGACAGCAAAATGTACATGACATCACAGGGCATGTTGCTTTTTTCTAGAGACAAATATGTACAATTTGTATCGACATATTACTTGTGATATACCATAAACTATCTCTGAACTGTCAAACAACAAAACTTTGTTGTTTTGAAAGTGAAGCCTGGAAATCTCTCGTGGAAACACTGAAATAGTGTTTTGGTAAGTTGGAGGGAAGATACTGTAAGTGTCGAATGAACTCCGTGGGTTCAGCGATATGAGTGTAGAGTTTGATCCCCCTTACTTGGAACTTTAGGCCGCCCACTCTTCTCCAGAAGCCAAGTGGAAACATGTAATTTTAAGTTGTTGCAGGGATATTGTAGCAGTGTCTTAGTGTGCTGCTGAGAATAGTTACCCTTTTACATTCTATTTATACTAAGTAACGGCAATGCAATAAGGACCAAATAAATAACAGAAAGTACCAAGGGATCTCTTTCTCATTTCAGATAGCAATACTCATTAGTGTGCTGGTTAGAGTTACATAGACAACACATGCCTGAACTGAAACATTCACAGTACGAGCATTTATACCAGACAACCCACCACCAGCAGAGTGAATTAAAGTCTCTGCTCCTGCAGCAGGGGCTTCCAGCTGAACATGGTTTCAGATGAAGAACTGTGTAATGGCCGCCTGGCCTTAGAAGAAGGATGTGTCTGATGAGAAGGCACCCGCCAGCCTGAACTCCTCCCTCATCAGCACACAGAACAGGCGCTGAGGCAGCGCTTTGGAGTACGGTGCGGGCCGAGGGACACAGGTACGTAGCAGGATCTCACGGCCCGCCGGAGAAGGGAAGTCAGGCACTTTACTGCTTCCTCCAGCCGGCTTCCTGTCGCGGACCAAGTCTTCGTCCAGTGGTGCCAGGAGGGCCGCCTGGTGGGTGCGGGGGGGAGAGGGAGAGACAGCGACATGTTACTCACCAGCAATGAAAAACTAGTCAGAGGGAGGTGTGCATGAAAAGGTGCAGCCTGATACACCAGTTAAAGGTCAAAACATGCTGCCAATTTGTTTCCACAATGAATACAGTTCAAGGTTTCTAAAAGAGCCAAATCAATGAGATGTTCGTTGGTCCCTCATTTTTAGGCGTTCTTTTAATGTGAGAATGGTGAGGGATGACTAATCATTTGGAGCTATGTCATAGTTCAGTCACCTGTTCTCGAAAGAGGACTTTGTGTGTGGATTGAGTCAAAATAAAATACTTGTATTGTGTCTAATATTTAGCCTCCCCTCTTTGATGTGAATAAATATAATATTACTAACAATTGTCAGTAGAATGACATACAATTCCCCCGGCAGCACCAACAACAGCATCCAGCATGAACATCAAGCTCAACACCTCTCAAAAAGGACTTGACTAATAATATTAAAGAGGAAATATTATCGGCAAGAACAGCAATTTGAATTCAGGTTCTTTTTTTTCTCATCCACAGTGGAAGATACAGTAGTGGTATGAGCTATGGAGAGAGAAAAAGAAAACCCAGTTTTGTTGTGGATGTGGAGACGAGATCTCAACTGAAGAACAGATTATATAGAGAGTAAAGCTGCTGAAAGAAATAGTTCGTACAGAAAGCATACTGTAGAGTTGTAATAATTTATTATGATTTACACTTGTAAAAAAGAATGTCTGTGTAAATTACAATACTTATGAAGGATAATACAAATTAATATGGGATATTAATGAAGCATTATGAAGATGTGTATTGTAACATATGAATGAATAGAATGTATTTAAAATGGAAGCTGCATGCCGATAGTGTAACTGTCCCTTTAAGGGGGGACTATTTGGTTGGTTTCAGGGAGGGCGGAGTGATTTAAGCTGCAGTCGAATAGTCAAAAGGTTACCTCCTAACCACTTTTACTTGACCTCTGTGGAAAACGTCACGGGGTTAAGGAAAGATGGGAAGGGGAATTCATGAGGAGTTAGGAAAAGACAAACGCGGTGTTTAGAGGATCCGATTACACTTTCCTTAAGCCACGTAGTTAAGACGCGACGGCAGGCGGATGTTAGTGACGTCGGTCTGAACCACAATAAAGCGCATCTTAAATACTTCGTCCGTGTTCTTACAATGTTGCGTCATGCAGACGATTTAATAAACAACCTGGTTCAAAAGTATTACTTTATTAACGAGGTTGGAACAGAAATGAAAGAAGGAATATGAAAGTGAAACCACAGAGAGTACAAAGCTAAACTGTGTCTGTTCAGTTTCAAACAGGCTGAATAAAATATGTGCTCACACTAACAATGTCTCATATCCCTTTATGTTGTTATGCGGATTATAATCTGATCTGATCATAAGAAATGCAGACAATAGTTTATGAAACAACTCAGTTTAAACGAGAAGTATTGACTTGATAGTGTTTTATTGTAGTTTAAAATAGTTTATTCAAAAGATGATAATCAGAAACATGACTGAAGAGCTCGTCCAGTTTAACCCTTTCATCAAAGCTTCTGTAGCTGAAGTCAAATAAAAGAATGAGGGCTGAGATGCAGTATAACACCAGAGAGAGAATATCAATACAGCAGTTTGATCAGTTTACATGATCTGCGTTTGTTGGTCATGATCGTTTGTTCTCATGAACGGCCAAATGGTGTGCCACTTTAAATGTGTCCGTAAATGTGTCCTGTGTAAATCTGTACAGCTGCTCTCCTGTGCTTCAGGTCTTGATGCTAAGCTAGGCTAAACACGTCCTGACACATGCTCCAGACATGACACAAACATGAGATTGATATCTACACTGTTAGAAATAGAGGAAATAAGCATGTTTGGAGAAATATTGAATATTCTCTGAGATGACATTTTTGCCAATTTTTACAATATAAGTTATTTTACAGCTGCTTGTTTTTGGACTTCTAACATTTGTAAACGTTGGCTTCTTTTGTTCAATGAAAAGTTTTTTTGTAGAAAACTGTTTATATTTTATCCAGTAACATTTCACAAAAAAATCCCTCAAACAAAATACCAGTTTAACTGGTTTAACTGGTGCAACAGGCCACTTAATTATACTGGACTAGTCCACCATGATACAAATCTGCACACTACGCCTACTTTTGCGTGACATATATATATCCAGGTTTCACATCACAGTCTGCTGAGTGCTTTGTGATGAAGGTTTTGAATACCAGATCCGAGTCAAGCCCAAATCATGTTCAGTCTACTCTGGTCTTTCTTTGGGTCACAGGGAATTTGGCCGTGGTTATTTGTACATTATTCATGTTTCAACCTTTCACCTATTAAATGTTAAATGTATGCACCTTCCGCCAGAACAAATTCCTTGAATGTGAAAACAAACATGGCAATAAATAGTTCTGATTCTGATTCACTTTTATGTGTGAATCATCCATCCATCGTTTCTTCTTGAGCATGATATAACGAAAAGCTTTAACTCGGCAGACAGCAATCAGATACCTGGATCAGGTGTTTACATACCACATTAAGCCAGTTACAGAATAATTCTAGCATGGGCCAAAATAAAACTACTTTATTACAGCGTGGTTTGGTTTTCAGGGCTCTGGCCACCAGCTGACGGCCCTGGCCGAGGTCACACCTCTCAGGGTTGCCCATGACGTGGAGACACTCCTGGTAGTATGGCACTTTACTATGTGCTAGACATATATATATACTATATGACAGAGCACGGCCGTTCGCACAGGCAATGACCTCCACTATCCAGTGAGACAGGTGATGTTTAGAAAGGGCACAGCCCTTCCTAGATCCACCATAGCAGACAAAAAGCTGCTCCGACCGCCGTATGCCTGCGGTGGCCTCAACATAGGTTCTGAGGGCTCTGACCTCTCCTGCCCCAATGGGGGGTCAAACTGTGCGAGCTGGATAGACTGGTTGAGATATGAGCCTGCTAACATCTTCGGAAGAAACGCTGCATTAGGCCACAGTGTGACACCTGATCAGCAAATCGTCCAAGTACGGCAGTATCTTCGTACCCTGTGATTTCAGGGGGAAAAGGGCGGCCGCAACACACCTCGTGAACACTCGTGGGGAGAGGGAGACTCCGAATGGAAGCACCCTGTACTGAAAATAACGGCCTTGGAAGGCGAACCGAAGGAACTGTCTGTGATGAGGCACAATGGGGACTTGAAAATAGGCGTCCTTCAGGTCGACAGACATGAACCAGGCATGAAGGACGTCTGCTGTGCTCAACATGTGAAATGGTAAGACCTTAAGGAACTTGTTGAGTCCCCTCAGATCTAGGACTGGCCGCAGTCTGCCGTTTTTCTTCCTTACGAGGAAGTAGGTTGAGTACATTACATTACATTACATTTCATTTAGCTGACGCTTTTATCCAAAGCGACTTACATGCTATACAGTAGACCGTAGACACAGCAACGGTGAGCAATGAGGGTTAAGTGTCTTGCTCAAGGACACAACGACGCAGACTGCCGGAGCCGGGGATCGAACCACCGACCCTCTGATTGAAAGACCAACTTGCTAACCACTGAGCCACAGTCGCCCCCGGAGTAGAGTCGGAGTAGAACAGTCGGAGTAGAACCGCCCGGGCTGTGACCGGGGGTCCACCACTTTGATTGCGCCCTTGGCCAGGAGCACAGCTAACTCCTGGCTGAGGGCTACGGACTTTGCCGGGTCGGTGGTCATCTTGACACGGCTGAAGGTTGGGGGCCAGCGTCGGAATTGAAGCTTGTACCCCTGGGTTAGGAGGGAAACCACCCAGGGGTCTGGAGCATGAGCTGCCAGCTACTGAGCTGACGTGCTGCTGGGAGAAATAACCGACAGCCGGCCCGGGGACCTCAGGGTCGCGTTGGACACGTTGGGCGCTGAGGACGCTGGCGGCCACTGGGGTGAGCTGGGGGATGAAAATGGCTTTGGGGGGCCAACAAGGACCCCCTGGGTCTGCGGAGTGTGGGCATGTCCCTGCGAAGGTCAGATAACTGCTGTCTGGTCTGAACGGCCTGCACAGTTTGCTGAAGCGCCTGCAGGGCAGCTGAGCTGAAAAGTTCCCCGGGTTCGACTGGGACAGTATGGAGGGTCCTCCTACATGTCTCGGACAGGGGTGACTGCGCCAGCCAAACCTGGCGGTGGGTCTGAACCAGGGTTGACATCAGGCACCCAAGTTTCCTTGACATGAGCGCAAATGCCTGCAGTGAAGCATCACTGAGACTGGTGTCCGTAGCATTGAACGTTGCCTGCTGCAGAGAAACTGAGAGGGCAAGCATAAGATGCGTGCTGCCATGTTGTAAGCTTGGGAAAGCATGTTGTCCGTGATGCGACATTGGAGTCGAGGACACCTGGCTTACGGCCTCAGAGTCTCGTCGGGGAAACTATTAGAGACGCAATAGTAGGTTCGACAGGTGGCATGCGCTAAAGGTCACATCTTGCCGCGTCCGGCATGGACAACAGGGTTCGGCCATCTGCCGTGAGACGGGAGTGAGCACTGGGGTCTCTCCAACATGCGTGTAACTTCCTCAGATATTCCTCGGAGGAAGGAACAGAAAAGGTGGCAGGGGCGGGAACGCGCCTGAAGAAAGCACTAGCAGGTGCGGGTTCCGGCTGCTGTATATCCAGCTGCAGGCGTGCCAGTGCCATGCGAATGACAGACCCCATGGAGTCGTCGACTGCCCCGTCCGAAGGAGTATGGGCTGAGGAATGGGAAACAGGCCCGAAAGCATTTGAGAGAACCTCGGCACTGTATTCAGCGAAAACATTGGCGGACACTTCCAATGAAATAATGTCCTCCTCTGGGACCGGCTCAACCGGGGACGGATCTGCTGCCTCAGTCCTCCCTGCACTAGGGTGGAGGGTCAGGAGAAGCGACTGCAGTCTGGATCTGCAGTCAGCAGATCCACCCTCCGAGAGAGGATCCATACAAGTCTCGCAGCCGGCAAGGTTAAACATGACCTGACTTGATTGTCCTGTAACAGGTGGCTTTGGTTCTGGGTGCTTCTTACTAAAAAACACATATCTGTTTATTGTGGAAGGAGTGTTTTAACCAGGAAGAGCACTGAGCTGAACTACAGGAAATCAAGCAGCTAGAGCAACAAGACTAAGACTACCACAGGTAGAAGATCTTTTCTGTGCAAACCTCCATGTCACCAAAAAGGCCCTGCTTTTAAAGCAGATCACAAGGGAGAAGGAGAGGAAATGCAGATCAAATACAGACAGTTCTGTTAAGATGTGTTGGGCTTACGTGTGGGTGTGTGTGTGTGTGTGTGTATGTATGTATGTATGTATGTATGTATGTATGTATGTATGTATGTGTGTGGAGGACGTGGTTGTGGGGGATTTATACCTACTATGAATGGTTATGTGTTATACAGTACACATCTTAAATGTTTACACATACTGCATGTCTGTATATTCAATCAGCAGGGTTCATGTATGCTCATATATATATATATATATATATATATATATATATATATATATATATATATATATATATATATACATACATATATATATATACATATATATATATACATACATATATATACATACATATATATATATACATACATATATATAAAGTTAAAAAGGTCAAAGGTGACGGCAAATCCTCCAGCATTAAGCCTCTATGGCAGCCACTCAGCCAAGATATATATATATATATATATATATATATAGATATATATATATATATATATATAGATATATATATATATCTATATATATATATAATTAGTGCCTCTTTAAAGCTGTGTTCATTGTTGACCACTAGGGGGCCACAGAACAAGCTGGAAGCACATGTCGCGGTGCATCTGCATCCAGCAGACACAGCGTTAGGAGCACTCAGTTGGCGTTTGTCTCCACCGGTTTGGGCTCTAGCAGCTCCACAGAAACACGCTGCTGGAAACCAGGTGGATGTAAGTAGTTTACCAGCAGCAAATACAGGTCTGCTTTAATGCGCTGTAGAGCTGTAGAGCATTTCTGTTTTGAGAAGGTTTAAGAGATCTCAGTGAGACTTCCTGTTTAAATAACAGGCGAAGGCTAAAACCAGACTAAAGACAAATAAACACAGTTTTCCATATTTACTTTGTGCTATATCTGTCAAGATGCTTATGTGTCACAAGGCAACCCCACAACATTATTACAATAGGAGCTATATATTAGTAAAATTAATAAAATGGTTCCTTGTAGTGCATACAGACTTCTGGAGCCCAATCATATCTGCTCATTTGTGTATTTCTGTGTGTGTGTGTGTGTGTGTGTGTGTGTGTGTGCTGTTGGAATGTTGGATAGGAGAGCTGAGGGGTAGAGCTGTACTCAGAGCTATACTGGTAGTTACCTCGTCACTGGTGAAGTCAGCCAGCTTGATGTAAGCAGCAGGGGAAGAAACACACAAATACAGTGGAATGGAGGAAACGTAGAACAAAAAAGAAGAAGCATGTTTTGCTTGGCTGCCCATTACCCAAGCAAACATATGTATCGTAACGTAAAGGAGCAGCACAGAGCCACAACAGATAGTTTAAATTCTTGGTTTCTTTTCATTTGCCAAGAATCGGAACAAGGAATCAATAAGAGCTGGAATGACAATTATCTGAATAAATTGACTGTTTGGTTTCAAAAGTAAAAGCATTCCAGATTCTCTCTGTCTCAACCATGTAACTTCCAGACCCGCCCAACAGGGCTGTCAGGTGGGGCAAAGACTCGATGTGGTTCCATATGTTGCCCCGCTATACCGTGGGAGAGCTGCTACATCGTTATACCACAACACCGCTGGCTGACAGACGGACATGAAGAACAACACCCCCACATGGAGCAGAGAGAGGCTGCTTACCCTCTGAGCGCTGACAAACAGCCTGTGGATGATACTGCCGGCCGGCCCCTGGCCAGCTCCGATCACCACCACCTCTGGTTCTTCCAGCAGGGAGCTCACAAACCTAGAGAAGACATCAAACGTTGGTCACTTGAACCGCTGCTCCGAGCAAATGGGTCAGTGCAACCGACTGGTACACATGGAGGATAGTTAAGTCCCGCCTGCATTAGCTGGCATCCGCTCTTACAGTCCAATCATACATCGCCATAATGTACTTTAAATGTGTACCATATACTCCATATATGTCACCAACACACGTCCCGAGGCAGGAAACGCTGGCGCTGTGTCTCTGACTGACGGGATACACAATAAAAAGCTGTGGAACTCACTTCTCAAGCTCTTCTGCGTCCTCTCCCTTCCCGCCCTCACAACTGGCAAACTTGGCCTTCAGGGAGCGAGCTCTGGTGATGGCCATCTCCATGGCCATCAGCTGACTGATGAAATCCTACAGGTGGAGAGAGGACACACACACACACACACACACGATGCAGGAAGAGCCCGTCAGATTCTGCTCCAGCGCATTGACAAGTAGAGTGCAGTCCACATGTGTCAGCATTATTCTAGTTTGTGTTCAGTCTACATTTAGATGGAATACAATAAAGCATAACTATATTTTCATTAGAGTATAATCTCTGTACAGACACACTGAACACTGACTCCAGCGAGAGCCTTTCTTGTTTTCCATCACCAAACAGTAAGTGATGGATAACTCAGGATTAAACGGGCCTCAGTGCTAAACTATTAAAATTCAGAGTATTGGTAAGCTGACGTTACCGGTCAGTACCTTTTAATTTGTGTCATTATGATCACACTGCAACGCTAATCTACCAGTGAAGGGAACCGGCTGAAGTGAAGAATAATCGAGGTGACGACAACTTCACTTCTGGCAAAAGTGAAAAATGGAATTTCGATTTTGGAAATTCTTCATATCTCTTGTGAAAACATAATTTTACTCAGGTGGTCGAACAGTTTTGGTGTTTGAAATTGGTTTACCAAAGGTCTTAGGTTCACAAAAGCAGTGCAATATATGAATAAAATGGTAGATACATGTAAATAAATGTCTACTACCAAATTTTTTATTATCGTTTTTTGAGTAGAAGTGTTGTGTGTAACTACTTTCACCAAAATGAGAGCGGGACTGAGATAAAATGGGACTGAGGAATGACTTCATTCTACAGATCAAGCTTCAAGGGGTGAGTGCAAATGAACATTATAACAGTTTTTGTTTTCAAAATATTTACTATATATTTGAGTCAAAATATGTACTAAAAAGGAAAAAAAAGTTTTACTATTTCTTTTTTTGCAGTGTAAGGTGGGTTGGTAGGGCCTCTGACTGAAAGCCAGTGTATTTTTTGCTGTGAAAGTGGGTAGGTCCTTAGGGGTTTCCTGAGTGTTCATTGGTTAGTTTCACAGAAAATGTTGATGACACCTGAATCGACAAATCACTGTGAAAGGTGGAGCTCAACAGACTCCACAGGCTGTGAGCTCCTGTGAGAGTCACTTAGGGGTTCACAGAGCAAGGGGGCGGGAAGACTCTGGCGCATCCAGCAACAGCTGATTCATATTTCTGTGGCGTTTTTTCGCGGACCTATTAATAGAAACATCACGTAAACATCGTCAAAACACGGATCCGCGTTGGCCGGGTCGGAAGTGTTAAAGAGATTAATCAGGCTGGTATGAAGCAGAGGAACCGGTGTGTAAAGATGGATGTAGCGCCACCTGTTGGTCTGCATTTCAGGTGAGTACCATAAAAGGACTGAAGACGCATCAGATGTCTCATCCTAGTCGGCCGGAGCAGCTTGTGGAATTTACTGACCTCTATCTTCTTGTAGTCATGGTTGAGGGGGTGCAGCAGCTTGCTGGCCTGACCCGTAGCTTGCTGAATGGTCCTTTTGACGGATGGAATGTCTTCTGCTGACTCTGGGAGGGGTAAAGTCATCACATTTACTTGAATCTGCCTCTCGCAACATGAGCGAAACAAAACAGACCCCCTACAAACGACTAAATCAAAATAACCTGTTAGAACACTACATTCAAACTATAGAAATGTACCAGGTACATCCATTTGCACAGTAAGGGTGCAAACTCTTTATTACATTACATTACATTTAGCTGACGCTTTTATCCAAAGCGACTTACAATAAGTGCATTCCACCATGAGTACATTCAACAACAGCAACCAATGGTAATTACAGCCACCTATTGCACTTACAGCTTACACCCATATCTGTCCATGATGTCGTCACTCTGAAGCGATCATATGTAGCAAGTGACCTTTGACCTCCAAAATGTTATCGGTTCATTGTTTACGTCCAGATGGACGTTTATGTCAAAGTTAAGAAACACCCTTCAGACATTCCGAAGATATTGTGTTCTCAAGAGTTCTGGTGCAGCGCTTTGTCTCCAGGCGGCTCACAGTTTACTGTTGATGCACACCTTGGATGGACTACAATATTCTGTCCTCACACGGTTACTGGTTGATGTCACAACAAATCAAAGCCACCTTGACTCACCTTCCTCCTTCAACTTTAGAATAGCAGCATGCAGGATGCAGGGCAGGAGATGGCGGGTCAGGTCTGCAGGTTTCTGCACTGCTAAATAGTGCAGAACCTAGAAAGACGAGAGAAACCTCAGCGTTAGTGTCCCCCGTTCATCTTCTCTCAGTTACATCCCATAAACCTAGATAAGTGGGTCGTCCAGCTGTACACAAGTCTACCTTCTCGGCCTCCTTCGTGTCGTCAAACAGTCTTCTCTGGCGGCGTGCAGGTGTTACCCTGGCCGTCTCCCAAGCCTCCACCCACATGTTGCCTGGGATCTTCATCCTGGGACTAAGCTCCCCCTTCACCACTCTGCGCCCCGTCTCCTCGACCACCACCTCCTCCTCCACGTAATCTCGAGGAGAGTACCAGCGCACAAAGTCCTCCAAAGCACAGCCTGGGTTGGCCGACTGTAGAGAGAGAGGAAACGGAAGACGTCTGTGATCACCATGAACTGATCAGATCTGTGTCTTCACCATCAATCCTCTCAAGAGACATGTCACGAACCAACAGCTGGAAGATGTCTTCCCTACCAAGGAACTGTTAATCTTGTAATTATTTCATCTCTGTTGATCACGAGATGTAGATGTATGATTTAAAATGTACAATAAATCATCAATGGGATTGGATGGATATTGTATTTGCCCACCATGCGAGGATTTATTGTGTCATTTGATCCTCAACATTTTGGTACATTCTAGGGCTGCAACAACTAATAAATGAAATCAATTATAAAAATACTTGGCAACTCATTTTATTCTGGATTAGTTGGATCTATGTTATGATGCACGTCTCTATGGGGCAGTAAACCCATGATAGCCAATGACGGGGCTTTTGTAGCTCATGTGATGCCTTACAGGAAATGATGTTGTCTTCTTCGGCTCTGGAGAAAGTATTGTAAAAGTCTCTGATGACTGATACATCACAGTACCATAATTAGCTGTATGTATGATTTAAAATGTACAATAAATCATCAATGGGATGGATATTGTATTTGCCCACCATGCAAGGATTTATTGTGTCATTTAATCCTCAACATTTTGGTAAATGTATGTGATAGCTGTCTTTAGTAGTGTTATGTGTATTTTAATGACGACACACACACACACACACACACACACACACACACACACACACACACACACACACACACACACACACACACACACACACACACACACACACACACACACACACACACACACACACACACACACACACACACACACACACACACACACACACACACACACACACACACACACACACACACACACACACACACACACACACACACACACACACACACACACACACACACACACACACACACACACACACGAGGAACTTCCCTGATATCATCTTATGATTAATAGAAAACGTGTGTTGTAGTTTAAACTTGAATTGACTGGCTGTGCAGGACCCACAGTTAATGTGTGCACAAGTATAGATTGGTTGTGGTTCACCTTGAAGGACTCCATGTCCGACAGCAGGCAGGCACTCTGCATCCGGGCACGGAGGTGGGTTCCTTCAGCTGACGTGCCCAGTTTGGCCAGTACCTCTGACTGCTCCTCTAACAGATCCTCTGTCATTGGAGCAGGTTCCTGCATATCACACACGCACACACACAAAGGGTCCATACCTCACATAACATGCAATGTAATAGATTTACTTCATTACATATCTTCATGTTCAACACTAGAGTGGAGGATGGGCCAGGGACTGTTTGTGAGGAAATCTAAGAACCACTTGGGGGTTCTTTTTTTTGTCTTTGGGACCTCATCATCGACACGTTTTCTGATGTCACTGTGGATGTACATTAAAGCGGACTGATGTGGTTCTGCTGGGTGGAGGCCAGTACAGAGCAACAGGGATCAGGGATCTCCAAGCTTTTCTTATGAACAGAGAGGTTTGAGTGACTTGCCCCTCTTCCTGTGAGTTTTTCGCTAAAGTCTTGAATGATTTTGACCAATCAACATTTATTTAGAGGAAGTGAAATAAAACTAAAACAAACACACATCAGAAATGTATCAGAGGTGTGGCCTGAAAGGGAATATTACCGATTGTGAAATACTACATGAGACATAGTTAAGTCTTATCTAGCCCTATGACCTAGTAACAAATGTAACATACTTGTACAGTACTGTGCAAAGGTTTTAGGCAGGTGTGACAAAATGCTGTAAACTAAGAATGCTTTCAAAAATAGAAGTGCTAACAGTTTATTTTCATCAATTAACAAAATGCAAAGTGAGCAAACAAAAGAAAAATCTAAATCAATTGATGAAATTAAACTGTTAGCAGTTCTATTTTTGAAAGCATTCTTAGTTTACAGCATTTTTTCACACCGGCCTAAAACGTTTGTACAGTACTGTACATCTAAAACAGGTCTTCTTACTTCTAATTTTAGCACTTCCATCTCTCAACACGTATAATATATTTGGTATAAAGTACAGTAGTATTCCATCTGCATGGATGAACAGGTACCTGTGTGACGGGAACGTAGAGCGGCTCCGTAGAGTTCAGCAGAGTCATGTTGTTGTAGGGGTGCAGCCTTCCCTCCGCTTTACTTTTACTGCCGTCCTTCTCCTCTGTCTCCCCCTGGTCACTCAGGCACTCGAAGAACTCCTCCTCGCTGTCGCTCCACGAGTCCCAGGATTTCCCCGGGGACACCTCCCTCGGCGCCGAGCCGGACGCAGTCGCCGTTGGCGTGGAGGACTCCGGCGGGGGGCGGCCGCCGGACACCCGGCGCTCTCTCTCTCTGCTCCCCTCCAGCGCCTTGCGAGCTTCATCTCTTGCCCTCTTCCTCTCGATGCAGCAGTTCAGCATCTGCACAGCAACGTGAGACCATTTCAGACGTGGGACACTGAACATGTAACATGTCTTCCCCGTTCCGTTAAAGGGAGAGAGAATAACTACTACTTTTAGTCACATCACAGTACTTAATATTGCAGTAAGTCCTGTGAAATGACTTTATCCACACGGTTTTGTTTTTACAGTTTTACAGTTGCTGCGTTTACATTGATAGTTATTGTATAAATACATGATGAGCCTCTGAGCCCACTCAGACTGCATGTTTCTTGGTTCCGTTGACATGGTAATGGCTGTATGTTCATACTATATTGAGCTCTGGGTGGTTTATAATGATTACTTCATTTGTGATATAAAATCGTTTATGCCAGGGTGCTGGAAGGGAGGCTCCAACCGTTTGTCGAACCTCGGATTCAAGATGAACAGTGCGGGTTTCGTGGAACAGTGGACCAGCTCTTTGCCCTCACAAGGATACTGGAGGGGTCCTGGGAGTTTGCCCAACCAGTCTACATGTGCTTTGTGGACCTGGAGAAGGCTTTCAACCGGGTCCCCCGGGGCTTTTTGTGGGGGGTGCTACGGAAGTATGGTGTGCCGGACCCGTTGCAACGGGCCATCCGGCCTCTGTACGCCTGAGGTAGGAGCTGTTTTGTATTCTTGGTAGTAAGTCAGAGACGTTCCCGGTGGGTGTTGGCCTCCGCCAGGGCTGCCCTTTATCACCGGTCCTGTTCGTGACTTTCATGGACAGGATATCTAGGGGCATCCGTGGGGCGGAGAATGTCAGGGTCGGGGATCTCAGATATTCTCTCTGCTGTTTGCAGATGATGTGGTCCTGTTTGCCTCCTCGGACCATGACCTCCAGCTTTCACTGGGGAGTTCTGCAGACGAGTGTGAAGCAGCGGGGATGAGAGTCAGCACCACGAAATCTGAGGCCATGGTGCTCTGCCGTAAACCGGTGGATTGCTCCCTTCGGGTGGGGACGGAGTGCCTACCACAAGCAAAGGAGTTCAAGTATCTCGGGGTCTTGTTCACGAGTGAGGGTAAAATGGAGCGGGAGATCGACAGGCGTATCGGTGCAGCTGCAGCAGTAAAACAGGCGTTGGAGCTGAAGGAGCTGAAGGCGAAGCTTTCGATTTACTGGTCGGTCTACGTACCAACCCTCACCTATGGTCATAAACTTTGGGTCGTGACCGAAAGAACGAGGTCTCGCATACAAGCGGCCGAAATGAGTTTACTCCCTAGGGTGGCCGGGCTCAGCCTTAGAGATAGGGTAAGGAGCTCGGACATCGGGAGGGAGCTTGGAGTTGAGCTTGGAGTCAGCTGAGGTGGTTCGGGCATCTAATTAGGATGCCCCCTGGACGCCTCCCTTTAGACTCTAAAGTTTAGAGGTTTTCCAGGTACGTCCAACTGGTAGGAGGCCCCGGGGAAGACCCAGGACACGCTGGAGGGATAGTATCTCCCAGCTGGCTTGGGAACGCCTCGGGATCCCCCAGAATGAGCTGGTAGATGTTGCGGGTGAGAGAGAAACATGGGTCAGCCTGCTGGACCTGCTGCCACCGCGACTCGACCCCGGATAAGCGGATGAAAATGAATGGATGATATCAAAATTATAATCAGATTACTGATTTATACAAACATGATTTAACTATTTTGGCCTTTATTTTGATGATTCTCATTGAAATACCCAACATTGAGGGTAAACTATTGATGATACTAGATCAGTTAACCCACTTGTTTTCTGTGTTAAAAAAAGGTTTTATTAAAAGTTTTGTTTTATATAATTTCCCAGAGTGTCTTGTGTATTTTTGAATAATTTAATCTGACTTTATGGCTCAAACAGGCTGTGTGGGTTTTCTAGAAATGTGTACCTGGAACTTCTGGTGCAGAAGACAACAGCGAAGATCTGGAGGTCCAGCAGCCAGTCTGCAAGTCACAGAGGAAAAGGAGAAGATGAGGTCCATATGACTCCATATGACACCACTACTACACTACCAATTCTTCTTAAACAGTGTAGCACAGCCTTTTAAAAAGAACAAGCTTGCATGAGGTTTGTATCTTTGATGCATTTACACGTTCTGTACTTTGCTAATGTGTGTGTGTTGTGTAGATTAAATCTACAGTACATGCAAGTTCAGAGGATCAGCATCCCAACAGTGACAGCTCCTTCTTGTCCAATTGAACGAGGTGGGTGTGGCTCTGTTCTAAGATGTGAATCTTCAGATGTGAAACCGTCTGTGAGAACATGAGCTCTTTCCAAACCAGCGTGCTGAACCCACCCGTAGATGAAGTAGTTGTTTTCCCAGCGGTAGCGCAGCTCCAGGACAAACTCCTGCCAGAGGTGGGCGACAGCACGCAGCCCGCCATGGTTGTAGTTGACCAGACACGCACACAGAGCCAGCCGGTAGGTCAGACTGTCACTGGGGGCCGACTTCAGCTGGAGGAAAAGGTTCTGGACAGCATGGGGAATGATGGAGACATGTTTGAAAACTTTAATTCAGAACAGGGATCAATTGTAAGGAAACATCCAACTCTTCCACGATCAGAAGAGAAGGCACAGAGGCATCCTGATGCCACATAAAAAGAGGAGAAAACTACTTTTGTCAGAGTTTAGCAACATATCTTGTTATTGCCATTTCAGTGTGGTATTTTACAATGTTTGATGGTTAGAATGATTTAACAGTGACTAGTTATTTTGATAGTGTCTGTTAATTAAATGTACAGTTAGTGGTAAAGGGGTTCACATACATAGTCAGAGTTTTTATTTTGCTCATCTTTCCCACAGCAAAACATTCTATTCTTGCTATTCTCTGATGACTTCTCCACAGCAGCATCTGGGAAGAGATACTGAGACAAGAAAAAGACAGGTCAACATTAAATATAAATGTTCAATTCAATAATACATTTACAAAAGGACAATGCATCAGTGTCGGAATGGGGATAATGTTGAGAGGTTGAGCACTTTGAGGAACTTCTGAACTCAACCACCACGTCCTTCGGAGGAGGCAGAGTTTGAAGTCTCAGGGCAGACTCAACCATGACCCTGATGGCCCTGGTGAAGGTGGCTGAAAGGGCGTCAAAAAGCTCCACAAAGGCAAGACACCAGGGCTGCATGAGATGAAGAAGTGTGGATGCAAGCTGCCAAATTTAGAATGCCTCGGAGTTCCCCGGGAAGAGCTGGAAACGTTGTGACCCGCTCTCGGATATGTGGACATGAATGGATAGATAATTTTGCTGGAAAATAATAATATTAATAGCCCAAATGCAGTAATAAACCCTACCAGAAGGATAGAATTGAGTATATCAGTGTTGAGCGGGGACTCATCAATGCGTCTGCGGCGCCGGATGTGCTTGCGGGCGCTGTGCACCATGTTGGAGACGGACAGTTTGGAGATCGGCACTGCGGTTGTTGGCTCCGTCAGCTTCGACAAAGCAGAGCTGATGTCACTATTTTCTGGAAAGGAACAGCAGTTATTTACAATCATACTAAGCAGTTACCGACTCGTATTTTGATCGTGTTCACTGCTTCTCTGAGCACAGAGAGCTGTGGAGATGAGTAATAAGAGGCTGGATGCAAACATTTCCCCAACTGCTGTGAAAGAGGTAGTAGGCTGCTAGCCTTAGACTGATGTGTTGTTTGATGACATCACAGAGTTTAACGGTGCAGCCAGTAACCTGACCTTTGCCATCCTCGTCAGCCAATCCTCTTCCCAGAATCTCTTCTGTTGACTCCTTCCTACAGCAGAGCTTAAAGAACTCTGTTAGCAAGTCACCTGCATGGGAATATAAAAATGGGTCAAATCCTTCCAACATGTCCTTCCAACATTGCACCAATTACACAGCTCCAATTCTAAAATGTACTAACTTCCTGGTTTTGCATCTGTCCAAAGTAGCTGTTGCACCAACATTCTTGTCAACCTACAAACGCCAGTGTGTAGGACTTGTGAAGTGGATCTAAAAAGCAGCTCTGATGACAAAAGCTTTGGAGGGGACATCCACATGAGAAGCAGTTGAAAGGACGGAGCCCAGCGTCCTCACCGGCCCAACACCAGAGCTACGATCAGAAGGATCACTTTGCTTTGAGTATAAAGAGCAGTTGGATGGCCTTTGTTGTCCAGCTACTAGTCAGGCTGGGAACTGTGATACAGAAATGAATTATAATAACTCAATAGGTTACTTTCCAAAATAAGTGCCGGTAGGCATTATAATATCTGTAGTAAAAACACCAGTGGAACTTAAACTCAGCAGACTACTACAAAAAGGGCTAACTCAATAGTGTATGCCATGTTCGTCAGGGTATACCAACTAAAAACTTTTAATATAATAAGAAGATATTTCCACTTTCCAGTGAGTACTTCAATGTCTTGAAAGAAGCTTTTCAAACGTTCTTGAAACAGGATGATGTGAAACATTATCATCTTATTTTCACTGTTTCTATGAAAGAGTATCTACTGGACACCAAGGGATTCATCTTACCCAGTAGACACTGAGGGTTTTCAGCTGACCGGACTCGGACCGACCAGTGAGGAGCTTGGAGTGGGTCAAGGTCACTGCCGGGTCACACAAAGAGAGGGAGCACATGTGGTTACGTCACAAAGCCTGTTGCTGGTCTACATTTCTGGCCACATTATGGCCATTCTGACTAGTATACACACAGACTGTCGTAAACCCCAAAAAGCAGCATTCTAACTAACATTCACACACAATTAGGGGTTAAGTGTCTTGCACATGACACATTGACATGGGCTAGCAGAGCCGGGGATCAAACCACCAATCCTTTGATTGAAGGACGACCCTGCTCTGCCACTGAGCATCAGACCCTGCACGTGGCTAATTCTTCTCGTGCCTCTGGTTTGGGACACAATTTTTATTTGAGAGCAAATAAGTGTGTGCTGTGGCAGGAGCACAGACTGTATATAAGTAGAATAGTTATCGTGACGTCACTATATATACATGTCTCAGGTACCTGTCAATCACCTTGTAGCATCCCCTCCTTTATGGTCTGTTTGACTCTAAATGACCATAATTTACTAAATGAACATCATGATGTATTGGAGAAGACTTGAAACTAGAGAGTGAGACATAAACTCATGTTTACAATGTTTACTGAGGGAATACATCAAGAGAGAAGTAGAGTCATTTATATAGACTTCTATACAACCAAAGGGGTCGCCCGCTGGTGGTCAAGAGAGAGAATGCAGCTTTAAGACATGAAGCATAGACTTCTATACAACCAGAGGGGCCACCTCCTGGTGGTCAGGAGAGAGATTGCAGCTTTAACACATGAAGCATGTACTTCTATACAACCAGAGTAGTCACCCTGGTTTTCAGAAGAGATAATGCAGCTTTAACACATGAAGCATAGACTTCTATACAACCAGAGAAGTCGCCCCCTGGTGGTCAGGAGAGAGAATGCAGCTTTAGGCCACTTCCTCATTGGCTTGACACAGCAGAACTGCCGCCTGGGAGGGAGACGTTCTTTTCTTAACAGCGGGTAGCAACTTTTAGCCCGCAGATTGGATGAGGAATTATTCTTCCTGTACCGCTGCTTAGACCAGCACATAAAGTATCCATCCATCCATATATATATATATATATATATATATATGAAAGCAGGCTGTTACTGAGGATACAGAGACAGTCCAGAAAGAGAACCAGGACACCCTTACCTGTACACATCATTATCCACAACTATGCCTTCGGTCATGTGAGGCCAAGTGGTTGCAAGATGAAGCTCACTACAACATCCAAAAACAGAGACAAAAAGATTAATTTTGTTTTGCACAGAGATTTCACAGACAATGTATTATTGTGTTTATTCAGATCCATCTCAGTTTGTAGTGTACTGTAAGTACTGTACGTTTTTGGAATGTACTGTCATCGGAGTTACAATGCCTTTACCTGATTGGCTCCTCACAGGCTCCAAATGGAAGCTTCCCAAACTCCACCCCTCCCACCTCACCTCCAAGGAGTGTGTCAAAGTCTGCCGGGAGCCAAACAAAACACATCAGTAGTGTTATCGCAAAGTGACACACAGCTTGAATCAGTGGGAGGAGCTACAGCGGGGTGGACTTCATCCCATATGATATCAAATGCACACAAAGGGACTTTCAGTGTCAGCGGGAAATTTGTGCAACATGTATAATCTTTGTAGTCATTTCACAAATATTAACTGTATTTTGCAAAGCCTGTGACATGAAGACACTGTTTACAGAGTTCACTTTGCACGCCAACATCTATAACATCTATTGAATGTTTGGGATATAAACAAATGTGGACACTATTAAATGGTGATTATTGCTATGATCCTGAGATTATTTGGCAACGTGTCACCACATGAGCCCACCTGGAGGCTGCTGTGGCCACGCATGCTGCTGCCAGTCCTGGAGAATGTAGGTGAACCGGATGGCGATGTTGATTGGAGGCAGAGGGGACAGGGTACAACCCTGAGGACACAAACAGAAGGAAAGGTTGAGTGCTGAGCGAGTACCCCGTCCTCTGCATCTGTTCAACCAACGGAATTATCTGTATCCGTATTTGTTCTCAGAATAGGCGGAGAGCTTCAGATCTTTGGTTTTGATCACAAGAGAAAGAGAACCATTTCAGATGTTATATTGTCATCATATGAATCCCTACTTCTGCTGATGTGTCTCTGTGTGTCCGCCCTAATATTTAAATAAATACATATTTAAAGTCTTAAAGGAGCAGTGTGTAATATCGTGTGCCATCTACTGGTGAGTTTGTAGATTTAAACCAACTGAATACCCCTCCCTTTCCAAGCGTGGAGTTTGGTTTGTCCGTTCGGGGCTACCGTAGATGTAAAGGTCTTATTCTAAGGTAATGTAAACACGACAAATTTTAGTTTCAGCTGACTATTCACCAATGAAAACATAGTTGTGAATATAATATTTAAATCCTGCCAATAAAGCTTGCTTAAACTTGAATTACTATACTTATTAGTATTTATTTTTCAGAGTTAAAAAACATAATGAGGGAAAAAAAGGCTCAAAGGCACAAAAATAAAGGCGACAACGTCATTTCCTGTATCGCATCACATGAGCTACAAATGTATTAATAAATGAACTGATGGTGTGAAATTAGCTGATTTGTGCAAACAGACACAGCCTGTGCTGGCAATCCATAATGTGACTGGACTGCAGAGGCTGACTTTGTGTATATCATGAACACAGAAGCGAGCTGATGGAAGAAACTTACAATCTTAGACTTGAAGATGTCGAGCAGGCCAGACAGGTGGTTGTACTGGCTTGGAACCTTGCGGAGGTGGACCATCTCAAAGTCTGTGCGCACACCTGGACCCTGGCACTCCCCAGCATACACCCGCCTCCACTTCTGCTGGATCTGCACAAACATGGGCACCTGGCTGAGAGCACAAGATGCAGAGGAGCAGGCATTACCAGGAAGAACTGAATGTGTTCCACCTGTCAGACACACTATGAGTCATGATGCCTCACCAAACAGTGTGGACACACAAATCTTTGCTGAAACCGTGGCTGCAATGTTCAACACACAAACCCAGGACTCATCAATATGTTAAAAAAAGGTTATTGTAACAGTTAATCAAAGTACAGCTCATTGTGTAATTTGATGTGAGAGAACATGGAACAGATCTCTATGCATGTTGTCTCAAACCCTGTGTGTTCTATGTAGTGTCAGTTAGAGTTGGAGTTACGTTTCCCACATTGGACTGTAAAACCGGCTGCTGCCGTGATGGTACCACTCACCTGCCACTGTTGGCCAGAGAAATGGAGATGGAGCTGAGAAGCAGATTGCATTTGGACTCGCTGATGATCGCCTCGCAGTTGGCTCCAGGGGAGATGACCACAAACTCTCGGATACCATACCTGTTGCGGAGACATAGTTACAGCAAAACATAATCAGCGTCACTTCCTCCCCCCACCGTGCGTTTCAATGACCTCACACTGCAGATGCTCCCTCGCAATGCCAGGAGACCACATGAGCAGCGGGATCCCATATCACACAAAAAACATCTGGTCAGGCTTCAAGTGATACATTTCTGTCCAGTAAGCCAGAGCACGGACCAATCAGAATCCTGTGAGGAGCTGATGGCAGCTAGGGGCGGGGCTTAGGCACATGAGAGGTTAGCGTAGCTGCTGCTATAGAATCAGTTCTTAAGATCTGGAGAAGATAACGACACTGAAGGCTTTTCTAGACTCTCTCCCACCAACTGGCTTCAGTAAGAGTTTGACTAATATAAGGCTCATCCAGGCTCATCACCCTTTCCAGAGGGTTCAGAGTCGAGTCGCAGTCATCGTTCCATAATAAGTCTGTTTTTAGCATCTCTGAAGCGTGGTATTCACACATATTCAGTCTTTGTCAACAAATGACAGTAGTCGACAGTCAGACTGTAAAATGCTCTCACTGAACTGCTCCATGTAAAACATTCTACAGCAGCCAGGATTTCTGCATCACCTGATTATGAAAACATAATGCATGATGGAACTCACCATCTGACCAGACAGTGGGCTCGAGGAGGGAAGTCATTGTTCATACACAGAAGGTCCTGCATTGCCAGGGGAAAGGCATCTAGACACCAGAACAATATATAAATATACATCTATATAATATCATTGTGAGTGGGATGAATTGTGTATATTTACATGAGTGAGTGAGTGGAATGAATTGTGTGCAGAGACATCGACTCATCAGGTAACCTCCATATTACGACACACGTACCTTCCTCTAGCTGGTTCTTCGCATTGTCCAGCTCACATTCTTGTTTCAGGAAGTAATGAATGATGTGGAACTTAAAGTCAGCAAACTGAATATCCTGAGACTTCTCCCCCCAGGTGCCACTGGTGAACTCCCCCTGTGATGAAGTAACGAAGCATCACACCAGAGTAACGGGAGGAAGCTACTGGCAGCAAACTGCTCACCGGTTCCACTGAATATGGAAGAGTACAATACCTTCTCTGGGGTCGAGCTTCCAGCACAGTTCCCAATCAGCTTCCAGTCATTCAGCACTTCTTCCACTTTGGACACGAACCTTAAAGGAGATGAAATGAGTCGTCAGCAGCAGGGACTGGTTGGAGAAAAACAGAAGTCTATTCAGACTTTTGTTAAAGGAATAATCTCCAACATTCAAATTTAAATAAGTGTCTGCAGAGTCAATATGTAATGCAGAATAAAGTAACACAATTGTTTTGTACTTTTGTTGGAGGATTTATATTGTCCCAGAAATAACTGTAACTGTTACTGTCACTTTAAGACAATTCTATGCCACTGATATAATGTTATTATAGTAGCATAATAATGCAAGTACACCCTTTGAAAGGGCAATACACTTTTAATTATATAGGACAGAGGACGTCATATGCTTGTAAAGCATATGACGTCATTTGTGATATTGATCTATACAAGCTATAATTGAATTGAATGGGCCAATTATAAAAACGTGTGTTGCACACGATGCATGTTCACATGCATTAGAACCAGCAATGGCTGCTCCATACACGTCATAGAGACACAGCCTGTGGGCTGCAGGCATCCCACCAGCCCACACACCTCCGTGCTGGTGTCAGGGTCACTTCACCCAAAACGTTACACTGGCACACCAATACAATAAATCCTGGTTCTTCCAGTACATGTATGAGGCTACACTACAACTATGAATCCAAGTGGAACTGCATGTAACTCTGGAAGTTGATTTGAGACAACCAGCTAAGGAGTCTATATAGGTCTGCAGGGGTCTGAAGGAGTCTATAGAGGTCTGCGGGGGTCTATAGAGGTCTGAAGGGGCCTGTATATCTGTATATGTCTGCAGGAGTCTGTAGGGGTCTTCCACTGCAGCGCACAGCGGGGTTATATTCTAATCAAGATGTTAAGGGTGCGCTCCAACACACAGGGACTCATAGAGCCTGTCACTTATAAAGCTGGTGTGTGTGTGTGTGTGTGTGTGTGTGTGTGTGTGTGTGTGTGTGTGTGTGTGTGTGTGTGTGTGTGTGTGTGTGTGTGTGTGTGTGTGTGTGTGTGTGTGTGTGTGTGTGTGTGTGTGTGTCTCACCGTTCCCACTCGGACGCGGTGGTGAAGTCGGTGATCTCGAACACCTCGGACTCGGGCTGCAAGAGAGAGAAACGGGTTCACAGCGGACGTTAAAGCCGCTCCGCTGCTAAGGGAGACCGATACGTTGAACCGGCTAAAGAAACTCACGTCACTGTCAGCAGCCATGTCGATGTTGTTGTTATTTTTCTTCTTCCTCTTCTTCCTCTTCTTCTTCTTCTGCAGTGTGTTACCCTAACCCTTCCTGTTTCCGGCTGCCGAGACGCAGCGTGGCGCAGCAGCGTTCCCACAGTTCAAACCCTGTAATCACTCCGGGGTCCGTGTAAAACCGTGCATTGTTTAATGCAACACAGTTCGTAATATAGTTTAATCAAAGTAATTTATGTGCGTAGAGTTGTTGCTGTTAGCATCATATTTATATTTCCTCCTCGTGCTGTTTCTTGAGTGAACACAGCAGAGCCTGTATGAGACGCAGAGTAAAGGGTTTCCCCTTCCTACCAGTAGATGGCAGTACTCGTGTATGCAAACCATTAAAGTTAAATGTACCTGTGTCTTTGTTGATTAACTAGGTTATTGATACAGATGTAGATGCCGTTTATTTCCTCTGATATTTAATGTTCATGGTTAATTTGCAGCATAGTTGTATACATCATGTATTTACTTGTTATATTTACTTGTAAACATTCCTACATGAAAGAGTGAGCATGTGTTGATCACAAGGCAATACATATTGACAATTGAAAAATAAATAGACTGGTTGGTTTATTCTTATTAAGCAGCCTTCAGTGGACCTCTCTTCAGTTACCACCCAGTCAGAGCACCACCTGTGCTTCAGATTTGACCTTCATTACTACATCATCACTGTTACTGTCATCAACATCTAACCTGTTCTGTTTTGACTCTGCTGTCAGTGTCTTCGCCCCTCTGACTAAATTACATCATCATAATGTAGCACTTTGCTCTCAAGAAGGATTTAGCTCTGTGTTGTGTGTGAACACTGTTTGAGGAAGTGACTATATGAGTTATTGTATCAAACTGAAACTGATGGAGAGCACAGCCACTCTCACATTTCTAAAATGTCTCACGTAGTATATAGTAGTCAAATGATTGTTAGGTGCTGTTTTTAGCCGCATGTCTTTATCTCTGCATGTACATTTAGATAAGTCATATGCAATGTATGTGTACACACTTAAAGCTGATTCTGGAAATATAAACAACAATATATTAATTGAGTTTGGTCCATAACACCATGTTTGAGCATAAGGTGGCTCATAAGTGTACCTGGTACCAGAACATCTTAGGCCGGAGATCAATGATTGACTTTGTAATTGTATCATCTGATCTGCGGCCGTATGTCTTGGACACTCGGGTGAAGAAAAGAGCAGAGCTGTCAACTGATCACCACCTGGTGGTGAGTTGGATCAGATGGCGGGGGAGCCGGCTAGAGGGACCTGGCAAGCCCAAACGTGTAGTGAGGGTGAACTGGGAACGTCTGGCGGAGGATCCTGCCGGGAGGTCTTCAACTCCCACATCCGGAAAGACTTCTCACACATCCCGAGGGAGGTTGGGGACATGGAATCCGAGTGGATCATGTTCAAAGCCTTTAGCGATTGTGGCTCAGTGGTTAGCAAGTCAGTCTTTCAATCAGAGGGTCGGTGGTTCAAACCCCGGCTCAGCCAGTCCATGTCGTTGTGTCCTTGAGCAAGACACTTGACCCTAATTGCTCACCGTTGCTGTGTCTACGGTCTACTGTATATCATGTAAGTCGCTTTGGATAAAAAGCGTCAGCTAAATGTAATGTAATGTATCGCGGCCACTAGGAGCTGTGGTCGTAAGGTCATCGGTGCCTGTCGTGGCGGCAACCCGAGAACCCGGTGGTGGACACCGGGGGTGAGGGAAGCCGTCAAGCTGAAGGAGGCCTTTCGGGCTTGGTTGGCCCAGGGGTCTCCTGAAGCAGCTGACAGGTACAGGCAGGCCAGAAGGACTGCAGCTGTGGTGGTCGCGGATGCTAAAACTCAGGCGAGTTTGGGGAGGCCATGGAGAAGGACTTTCGGTTGGCCTCAAGGAGGTTCTGGCAAACCATCTGACGACTCAGGAAGGGAAAGCAGGGCCTTCCCCAGGCTGTTACCAACGGGGGAGGGGGGCTGCTGACCCAGACGGGGGATATCATCGGGCGGTGGAACAGTGCCCATGGACTGGCAGACCGCGGTGGTTGTTCCCATCTTCAAGAAGGGGGACCGGAGAGTGTACTCGAACTATTGGGGTATCACACTACTCAGCCTCCCGGGAAAAGCTTATGCCAGGGTGCTGGAACGGAGGCTCCGACCGTTTGTCGAACCTCAGATTCAAGTTGAACAGTGCGGGTTTCGTCCTGGTCGTGGAACAGTGGACCAGCTCTTTACCCTCACAAGGATACTGGAGGGGTCCTGGGAGTTTGCCCAACCAGTCTACATGTGCTTTGTGAACTTGGAGAAGGCTTTCGACCGGGTCCCCCGGGGCTTTTTGTGGGGGGTGCTGTGAGAGTATTGTGTGCCGGACCCGTTGCAACGGGCCATCCGGTCTCTGTACATCTGCAGTAAGAGCTGTGTTCGTATTCTCGGTAGTAAGTCAGACACTTTCCCAGTGGGTGTTGGCCTCCGCTTAAAAGATGAGGAATATCAAATAAAATGTTCAGATGGGTGATTTCTTTGTGAGTAGGAAGGTGTTTTTTCGGCCAGCCATTTGGTGGACAATGGAACGCTGCAAGTGTCAGTGTTAGTGCGGAGGGTTGGAGAGTGGCTAGAATTTTACAAGAGAGTAATTGTGGATCACAACTTTCGATTTCAGAATCCGCCACCCGCAGGCTGCAGGAGATGAAAGCAGTTGCAGTATGATGCGACCTCATAACTGATGCAAACACTGTAAATACAATAACTGATTCAAACAAGGTTATTTTATTGTCACAGTAGGAAGAGTAGATTGTAGTCCCATTTTGCTTCATAAGAAAAACACAATAGCTATATTATATGTGGAGGGTGGAGGATGAGTTAAGGAGTCTCACAGCCAATGGAAAGACGAGTCTGGTTATTCAGCAGCTGGTTCTTCTGTCTCTCTCTCCAGGCAGCAGCAGGTGAACAGGTTGTAGCTGTGGGGGTTGTAGTCCCTTAACCTCCTTATAGCTCTTCTGAGGCTCCTCTTCCCAGCAGCATCACTGATGACCATAGAGGGTACCAATGATGTTCTGGGTGCTTTTAATCTCCTCAAGATAGGAAGCTTTCTATTGCTCTTCTGTAAATGTTAACAAGAACGTGTTATATATATATATATTGCCCTCTTCAGTTATAAATACAGCCATTTATGAGCTTTCTTCACACTGGTGGGTTGTTGATATTGTTACCACCAGTTCATGTGAATTGGGATAAGTACTCTTGCTTTATGATGACACCCTAAGAGTTGCTATGGAGCTTCTACATTATAGTATTTTGTTGCTGGCATTCAAAATAGTATCTTCTTGTCACGCTCCCACACAGCTGAGTTACATGGATATTTGAGATAGTTTTGGTGTGCTCACGTTAGTACAACTGAACACCAATATTCACCAAAATGTGTCAAAAACCTATGAATGAAAACATAGTTAAAGGTGAACGTTCCAACACAAAAACATGAACAACTCTCAGACTGAATAGAGGGAATGCAGGTAAAAGACACTTCAGCAGTAACCTCACTGTCATTATGAGGAGTCTATGAAGAGTCACTCTACTGTCAGTCGATCAGATCCAATCACATCTCAAGACATCTTTTGATAATACTCCTGTATATAATACTATTGGAAACTAAACTGTTTCTTCAGTTAGACTGTGGCTTAGTGGTTAGTGGTCCATCTTTCAATCAGAGCTCAGCTAGTCCATGTTGTGTCCTTGAGCAAGACACTTAACCCTAATTGCTCACTGTTGCTGTGTCTATGGTCTACTGTATAGCATGTAAGTCTCTTTGGATAAAAGCGTCAGCTAAATGTAATGTAGACACATTTCTCTCACTTCTTTACTTAATGACAAATCCAAACCTTTCCTTCAACCTTAAATTCCCAAATATGACTTGAATTGTAAACTCAGCTATTTCCTGAGATATGACTACCATATGCTACCATAACCATTTATAAAGTCCAGAAGGTTCCTCGCCCCCGAGATTCACATGGTGTCTCTCACACATACATTACATTTAGCTGATGCTTTTATCCAAAGCGACTTACAATAAGTGCATTCTACGGTTACAAACAAGAATGGTACATGACAGACTGAGCTCTTTCACAGGGATAGAAGACATCATTACCTCACATTCATTTCTGTTGATTTTATGACAAAACACATAGTCAGAATGAAGTGATTAGAGAGAGACCTTTATTAGTCATAGCAATACACACTGGAAATATTACAATACAAGAGATGAGCATACGGTCCCTTCCTTCTCCTTTTCACTGAAATCAGCCATCACATCAGCCTGGAGTCAGCTGACCCTTCATAGACCAGATCCGAGGTCTCAGAGATCAGGTGGGCTGTGCTGCTGCTGCAGTGAGGGTCATTGGAGTCAGAGACTGCTCTTCCAGCAAAGATCCCAGGAAAGTTCACATCAGTTATGTCCACATACAACTTAGTAGTCATTCACAACCTAAAAGCTGGTTTGGGAAATGATACAACATTTACCGACACACTGAGGTACCAAAGCCATCACGTGCATCGCTACGGGGGGGGAACTAAACCCTGTGCGGTCACCAGTCCTCGCCTTCACAACATCGTGTGTTCTCACAGGAGTCGGTCATTTGTCAGCGGGGAGGACTGGGCCTGGACCCTGTCACCTTTCAGGCTGCTGTGGTTTGCCCATCAATAAGTAAGCCCTGGAACAAGTCACCTGTCTGGCAAATACAACATCTTCCTTTCTAGAAGTGTCAGTGGGATTACTGCAGGATAATAATAGTAACAGTTGGTTAAAAAACATTAATAATTACATTGGATTAGTAACAGGGCATTTTTGTGGTATTGATAATTCTTTACAACCCTAAATTAAAAAAGTTTCCCCAAGTTCTGTAAACAGCATCTATTTTATAGATCAGCATGATCTATAGAGGTCATTCAGTAACACTCCTAATTATACTACATTGTGAAAACACTTTTTTCATGACATACTGTGTTAACAGCTGCACCACATGAATCACAATGATTGTTTTTTAGAAGCTTTCCATACTTCGGGTGAGCTTTGGTTCGGCTCAGGAGACCAGGACAACAGTTCCTGCTTCGAAGAGGATGAAAACAAACAAACGAGCAAAAAATAAAACTACACGGTGTGATTGCGTCCCCTGACACACAGGTAAATAAACTCCTTTTGGACAAAATAAACAAATAATAAATATATAATTAAAATAAAACAAATTCCAAATAGTCATATTACCAATCAGTAATGTATGCAGTGTGTGTGTGTGTGTGAGAGTGTGTGTGTGTGTGTGTGTGTGTGTGTGTGTGCAGATACAGAGAGAGAAGCCACACATCTCCATGAGCAGAGCTGAGGGTCGTGAGTGGACCGTTGTGAAATAACCCCGTCGGCCGAGTAGCACAAGCGTGACAAACAGCCGACTGTGTGTACATTACTGAGCAGGAGTCGGCCTGTCATGCTAAGCTACATTATTTTCTAGTTGTTTAGGTGTTAGGAGTACAGGTGGAGCATGCTGTGTACGATATTCTATTACAGTTTAGACATGTTAATATTTGATAAAAGTTCATCACTGAATTGGTTTAAAAGCATTTGCTGACGCAGCTATTAATGCCAAATGGAGGGCTCTGTGACGACCACCGGATCGCAGAGCAACAGACGAGCCTGGCTCTCCGTATGATGTCACCCAGAAACTGAGCTGCACTGGCCTCCCACCACTGATGGATACTTTGTGACGTGGTTTGGGCATTTGTTCTGTTTACCTGGTAATTGTCTCTGCTGAGGATAAAATTATGTTTCAGAACCTGCGGAGCAGTGTTTTGGCATCTGATAAGCCTCTCACACACTGGTGTCTCCAACCTAGTGCTGTTCCTGAACAGGGGTTGTACTATATTGTGTTGGGCCCTCGGCCCACGTGCACTTAACCGAGTACCAGGTTGGTATGTGTACGTACCTAATGCAGCCTCTATCCGTCCTCATGAATACTGCCCATGTAAACAGTGACAAATGCTGAATTTTATAAAGAAATAATTATTCATGACTTATGGGGCTTTAGATGATCCAAACGGGCTGAATGAAACACATTAATGTAATGACACATAACTTAGCACTGCATATTCCATTTAGCAAACAGGAAGACACCAGCTAGGCGCTGCAACAGGTCAGTGAGGGAGTCCATTGCTTGAATTGACCAAGGAGATTTAAAAAAGGTGCATTTGGGTTGTCAGGGCGAAATGGCACGGAGCGCAAACATGCTGTGTATTATTCTCACGGTATAAAACAAAGTTGGAAATGTTGTGATATTAGTGGAAAGTGGGGGGGGTGGGCTGTGGTTGTGTGGACATGTCTAGCCCTCCCTTGTGGTGATCTGAGGCTCAGCCAGTGAGCTGTGGATGATGCTGCTGATGGACTCCACCCCCTCCCCTTCCAGGAAGGTGCGGTGGTCTCCCTCGATGACGTGGACCGACAGCTTGCCATCGCAGACCTGAAGATAGACGCAGCGCATTCAGCATTTAAGGAGACACAGATTCAGGGTTGTTTGAGGGATGGGACAGTCCAGAGGACGTGCTAAATCATGTGCAATAATGATAATAATTAAAATATATATATATATATATATTATATGTGTAATATTTGAAGAATCCAAAAAGTGTATATTTTCACACTTATAGAAGCAAACTGTAATAAAAAAGTGTGTAAATGCTCAGAGTAGTGGACTGTACAGTCAGTCATCTTATGGAGATCTTTGACCAGCATTACACTACATGTGCTGTAGTGTGTGTGTGTGTGTGTGTGTGTCAGTCGGTACTGGTATCTGTCGGAGAAAAATTAACTCTGTAGGACTCTGTCTTGTTAAAAGACCAACGTGCTTAAAGTACAGTTGAAGGGAACTATTCATTTCCACCACAGTATCAACTGAATGTTCACGTTTGTTTACACTTCCAGTAAAAATGGAAAATCCTGCACACGTGTGTGAGTCTTCGTGCTTCGTTACCTCGCTGAGCTTGTAGTCAGCTCCCAGGTTGTGTTCGTATTCGCTGCTGGTTTTGGCACGCAGTAGCGTCACGTTGCCGTGAAGTTTTGACGCAGGCACATAGCTGTCAGCCGCCTTCAGCTTGTCGTAGAAGGTGGTGGCCGCAAAGTGCAGCGAGTCTCGGCTGATGTTCTTGTGGCTGGAGGTGATGAGGTCCACCGCGGTGTTGACACGGGCCTCCAGGTCGGGCAGCGGGAGGAGAGTCTCCAGAAGCTGCAGAATCAGAAGAGACACGATAGGAACGTACGTACGTATCTATCAACCTATCTATCTTTCTTATATTTATAGCCATAGTAGTTGATTATGCTGTTGTACAAGCAAACCCGAAACTCATTCAAACGTTTGGCTTTAGCAAATGTACGTCACATTAAATCCGCTGCCATTTGAGTCCATTCAATTGTCTGATCAGAGTTTTAATGCCAACTGGAAACAGAGACTTCCTGTGTGTAGTCGAGGATCTAAACCGGAGTTCGGTTTATTCATTTCAGTGGAGCTTTTCATTTCAGGTGCAGAGCTAGTTTCATGCTGCCCTGGAGGTCATCAGTGTGTTAGAGCTCCACTTGATAAACAGAATTATGTTAAATGATCACCAGGACTCATGACTACCAAGTCTACCTTGTTGTACGCGATGCTGGTGAACTGCTGGATGAAGGCACACAGGGCTTCGGTTTCAGCCTCAGACTCTTTGCCTGGTGTCAGCTTGGCCCTGTAGCTCTGGAAACAAAATAGTGAGTTAACTTGACATGACCCACTCAAGTTGTCCCCGAACTGCACCCTTAAATGCACATGTTCTCCTTTTAACTCTGCCGTGAGCTGATCAAATCAGTGTTCACACTTTGGTTTATTTCTGATCTCGATCATGGTGAGCGGTCTTAAACCGAATGCAATAAAATGTGTAGTTAATATGGTATTCCCAGACGGAAAATCTAAATGTCATCATCATCAAACTGACTCGTGTGTGTGTGTGTGTGTGTGTGTGTGTGTGTGTGTGTGTGTGTGTGCGCGCGTCAGCTCTGTGCTCTCACCTGCGTGTACGCTGCCACATAGGAGTGTGATCCATCAAACAGAAAGAGGTACTCGACAGGCAGATTGTGGGTCTGAAGCTGGGAGCACATTTCAAACGCCACACAGGCACCAAAGGAGTAGCCAGCGATGCGATAGGGCCCGTCTGGCTGAACCTGTCTGATACAGTCCACATAGTAGGCTGCCAGGGACGGGATGCTGTCCAGAGGAGCAGCTGGGGAAGAGATCAGCTCGGTCATTGTATAATCAATCTCAGCCCTGTGTGTGTGTGTGTGTGTGTGTGTGTGTGTGTGTGTGTGTGTGTGTGTGTGTGTGTGTGTGTGACCATCTAATTAAAAGCTCTATGGTAATGTGGTCATGATCAACAAAAGAAACATAACCAGTCGGCCCAAAACAGTCAACGTTCTACTAAAATAAATATGATTCTGAATGAAGGAAATGAAAGAACAGCATTACATCAAACCATCTGTGACTCTAAATGATATTTAGGACTGAGCTATTCTGTTGTGCCAGCTCCTGAGTAGCGCAGTGATATACTGGTTGTTATTTCTGAGCCTAAACGAGGCTGCGCTGGTGAACACAGTACCTTGGGTGCACTGCAGGCCGTAGCAAGGCATGCTCAGCTTGAAAGCGAGCGTCTTAAAGGCGGAGACGGAGCCCTCGATGGGATGGACCAGGAACAGTGGCCTCTCCTGGCTCTGGACCTTGTTGAGTGGCGTCACCGTGGGGCCGCTGGGGTTCACCAACAGCTGGGTCAGATCAGCCTCCAGCAAAGAACGAATGCCGTCCCTCTTAGCTGCAGCGGTCTGAGATTCTAAATAGTTGGAAGAAGCAGAGACAAAAAAAATCATCCTCTCTGTTGGGAGTGTCTCTGTAGGTTTTTGAAAGGCCAGAGAATGCTCACGGAACGTAGAGGCGCTCTAAATCATACCATTTGATCTGCTGGGCTTGCTGTTGGCCAGCTCTCGCAGCTTGTTGATGGTGACCTGCCGGATCTCCCTCATGGCCATGACGATGTCGTAGTCCCGCTCCAGAGTCTGGCGTACCTCAACACCCATCAAGGAGTCCAGGCCCAGGTCAGCCAAGGAGGCGTCAGCGTTCAGGCTGTTCACGTCCCGCACGCCTGAGAGAGGAGCACACGCTGAATGCTTCGCTATCTGATTGGATAGAACTCAAGACATTAAAAATAAAAGCCTCTCTCTATCTCTATGCCAAACAGATATGTGACATGAATGAAGGATCTAGAACCATCATTTAGGGCATTTACTACTCTTCAAAATGCTACAGCGTTATAAAATGTACATACCAAATAGAATATACAGTAGAATGACCATGTAATAATTAGATCATTAGCCTCTGTAATTTACTACAAATAAAGTTTGTACAAACTTGTGTTACATTGGTACTCAATCCCAGTGTAACAGCAGGTCAGCTGCACTATCAAAACGGTAAGAGTTCAACATGAATATGAAGACTATATTTCATAGAAAAAAGTATGAATATTTACTTGTGTTTCAATTGAGCTGTTCTTAATTCCTCTGGAAATCAACAATTATACCTTGACAAACCTTTTCCTTTTAATTAGTACCAGATTAGATAGTTCTCTTCTGGTGGTTTTAGGAAGACATTGTTTTAGATAGAACTTTGTGAATACCATGAATACCTTTAACGGCGGGGCTCAATAGTAAACAAAACAAGGTCAAACACAGTTTGTAGTTCAGCATAGTGTTAAGAATTCTGCCACTACTGGCACTTTCAGCACCTGCAGTCATTGGTAACAATTCATATGGCGTGTTTTCCGTCCAGTACTTCAACCCTCTGATTCCTCTCAGAACACCCTTCAGCTTCCTCAAACTCAACTCCCCCCCCCAGTGAACTGCTGCCCTGCTCTTCACCAAGCTTACCAAGAATGTGAGCGACAGCGTCCACCAGGTCTCTCCGGCTTCCTGCCTCGTTCTTTACCGCCGCCCTCTCTGCCAGTACGAAGCTGGACATCACTGGCCGTTGCTGGCACAGGAAGAGGTCGAGCACCTCCAGGCAGGAAGTGATGCGCTGTGGCAGCGTGCCGCCAATCACCGCGTCGTTTCCGCCCATGGTCTCCAGCACCACGCCCACATCGCCAATGGCACCCCACTGCACTGCCAGTCCAGGTAAGCCGTTGTGGCGGCGCTGCTCACACACGCGCTCCATGGCTGAGTTGGCGTAACCATAGTTACTTTGGCCAGCGTTGCCGCGGCCGCAGCTGACTGAGGAGAAGGCCACGAAATGGCTGAGGTCGGGACACCGGTCTCTCGTCACCCTGGAGAGGGAAAGACACGAGTACGTCAAGATCCAAAGACAAGCAAAGTTCTTCCTTTCAGTTCCCCCATTCAAACAGCAGTCTTACTTGTCCAGGTTTCTGGTGCCGTCATATTTAGGTTTGTTTACATCAAGGAAGAGCTGAGGAGTCAGATTCTCCAGCATGCCGTCTTTCAACACCTGACAACGACAACGCAAACATGCTGATAAAGGTCAGTCTCAACTGGGACAGCAACAACCGCATCAGTGCCATACAGACAATAATTCAATAAAACATTCAAAACATCAACAGCAAAGTGAAGACAGCAGGTGTACACTCATGGTTTCATGTAGCCATCATCGCCATGCTAGTGTCTGTGAGGCTGCTCCTATAGACATGGAGCTGTGAGTCAATGTGTCTGAACCACATTAAACTTAGTTGTCAGAAAGGAAGTTTCATGAGGCTTCTATGAGACCATGAATGGATGCACAAATAATGGAAATCCATCCAATAGTTACTGAGATCTTTCAGTTAGTCACCAAAGTGGTGGACCGACCAACCGACATGGCCATCAAGAACTAGCGTGGCAAAAATTACTATTTCGGATTTTTATGTATTTTGTATGCATTTTGAGCTCAACAATACCTGTAGTAGTGTTAACACACTGAAGTTTAATCATTTATTATTTTGTCATGCAGACAAAGTTTGCATTTTTCATTTTACCTGAAACAAGCTCAGAGAGCTCACAGCGGGAAACACAACATACCCAGAAAGCTCAGCCACAAGCTAACCGTGAGAGGTTTTAGCACAGTTAGGTTCACTGTTTCATGGACTTCTGAGCGCTACATAAAACATTATATAACATTTGCATCCAAATGTGTTTTTTTTTTTTTAATTTTTTTTTTAGGTTCAACAGTGTTACCATGGCGAGGTGGAAAACGCCGCCTACTGGGCCCAGTGAGCCGGCCTCAGCGAGGAGTCGCTCGGTTCCCTCCAGCGTGCTGACGTCATTGGTCGACACCAGCACCTCCACATCTCGACTCTGCCATTCTCGCACTCGCTTCGCCTGGTAACCTACCAACAATTACAAAAGTAAAAACTGTAAAGAGGCAAACTATTTACAACAGCACCAATAGCCAAAGGTCATGACCCCAGAGCAAAGCTGCAGTGCAGACAGATCTGTGGTCGCCCAATCAAACATCTACAGAAAGTCATCAGCTGTTCTGTGACAGGCCACAAACACAGAGCAACTTCATTGGTTCAAAGGTTTGCGCCTTACCGTTCCTGATGCCGGATCTGGAGGTCAGCACTAGTTTGCGGGCTCCTCTCTCTGTCAGCCACTGAGCCAGCTCCAGACCGAAGCCCCCCAGTCCACCGGTGATGATGTAGGTGTGGGAGGGGGGGCAGAAGGTGCGGCAGATGGCTGGAAAAGACAACGGTGGAGCATTTTGGACTGCTGAGCCACTCTCCTCCTGACAGACCTGTGTGAAGAGAGATGCATGCTGTCGTCATAGTCACATGTGAAGGGAATCAGACAGAGGATGACCCACTTTTCATTTGCCTCTTCTATTCATTAATGGACAAGGACTTAAATTCAAGTCCTTCTGTGAACACACTAGAGTCCCCTCACACTGACTTCACAGGCTGAAGGCCAGATGTGGAACTGACCCGCAGGAGGACCTTGCCAATGTGTTTGCCCTGAGCCATGTATCGGAATGCTTGCTCCACTTGGTCCCTCTCAAACACTGTGGTCTTCAGAGGCTGGACTACACCTCCCAGAATGCCCTCCTTCAGCAGCTGGGACACTTCCTCCCACTCCCGGTTGCCCTCTTCAAAGAGAGCATCCAGCAGGATGCCGTGGAATGCCACATTCTTCAGGAACAGAGCCATGCCTGCAGAGAGAAGGACAGGACGCTGTAGATGAATCACAGCTGGGTCAACTGTGGCCATGGTAACGCTCAATGCAACGTTTGGCATCCGATCACACCAGGACGCATTAGCTGTCTACGGGGTGTGATCGGCCAGACCGTGTCGAGAAGTGTCGAGGTGGTTATTTCAGTTTTTCAGAGGATGCTGAGCACCATGAACACGGGGACACAGGATCACTCGCTTGGTGTTTTACAGAAATGTGTGAGCTCACAAATCTTTTATTGGAAAATATGCTTCTTTTAAGTATTAGTAACAACACTTCTTACACCGTGAGAGAAATGATAGACTAATTATATATGTAATCTCTCAGACATTTTTTTTGAAGAATGAAGATAATACATCCTCACTAAAACCCTCTATTCAGATTTGACTGGGTTGAGTTTAGACTCAGTGAAGGATTAAAATTGTTTTTCTTTTTAAGAGGGCAATTTTGCCCTTTATTAGTATAGCTAAACATTGACCGGAAAGTGGGAGAGAAACTTTTATTGTGTATCAATTAATGAATTGATTCTTTTTTGTTTTACTTGATCAGAAATTGAAATGGCAGCAATACCTTTCTGCTATACCTGCTGTTTCCTCTGCAACTAACTATTAGCAGGAAAAACAAGCGGGATGTTTCTCCTGGTGTATTGAGGAACATGTACACATTATCTTTTATATATCTGTCAATCTATTTCAGAAATTAAAGGAGTAACCGACACCATGGCTAAGCCTGAGTGTGTGAGCCACAGGCCTCCTACTGACCCAGTGGGGAGTTGTTGGACAGGTCGAATTTGCCGATCTCCAGGAATCGTCCATGTCTGGCCAGACAGCGAATACTAGCATGTAGCTTCTCCTCAGCTAGAGAGTTCAGCACCACATCCACACCTGAAACACAGTGTAATTAAGTGGTTGCTTGATCAACCAACAAAGACATGTCACAGCTGTTGTTTTTTTAAGAGCTGACTCTTATTGTAGAAACCCTACAGAGAGAATATGTTGAAACTGTGTGAAGCATGGTTTGTCAACTGCAACCCGTTGCTACAGAGAGAGAGATATCTGACCTTTGCCCTGTGTGTGAAGCAGGATGTGCTGTTCAAAAGAGGAATCTCTGGAGTTGGCGAAGGACTCTGCTGAGAGCTGAGGGAACCTCTCCTGCAGATAGGCCCTCTTCTCCACTGAGCCTGGTGATCCAGCACAAAGGTGAGGGTTAACAGAGCTTTTATCAGATGCTATCTCTTAATTATAGCTATGACTTAACTCATAATACACCAAGTTGAACAATTATAGACACTTGACATATACATACATATATATATATATATATATATACATATACATATACATATATATATATATATATCATAATTACTGCAATATAAGAACATAATTCCACAAAAATGTGTGTACTGTTGGTGTAGTGTCAATACTAACCGACGGTAGTGAAGACTTTACAGTTCTTGCTGAGTGCTATGGCAATGGCAGCCTGGCCGACACCCCCTGACCCTGAGTGGATGAGAACAGTCTCTCCGGGGCGGAGCCTGCCGCGCACCACCAGAGAGTAGTAGGCCGTAGCGTAGACCACCGGCACCGAGGCGGCCTGCTCCAGTGTCCTAGACACACACACACGCATTAGGAGGATTATTGCCTTTATATAGTATGAAGTAACTGCCCTTCGTGCTCATGTGAGCGCACCCACACAGAACTTATTGATATTGTACTCACAAAAATAGCTGTACAAAAAGACACATACAGCCCTTTTCTTCTATCTCTGTGAGGACACTCATTGACATGATGCATTCCCTAGCCCCTCGCCTTAAACTTAACCATCACTTAAGGTCTGACCCAACCCTAACCTTCTCTCTAAACTCAACCTCATTCTAACCTGATCCCTAAAACCAAGTCTGAACCCTCAAACAGGCCTTTGAAGAAGTGAGTACCGGCTAAAATGACCTGACTCTGAAGGTCTAAAAGTCAAACACTCTGTCTTCACAGTGATAGATGTAAAAGTACACACAGCATATTTAACCATGTGACACTGACCAGCTAGAGGGAACACCCCAGAGGAAGCGTTTGTCAGCATCCACACTTGTTGCCAGGCCTCTGGCAGGCAGCAGCCCCATCACACGCTGACCCGCGTGGTCACGACCGGAAAACTCCATACCCAGCATGCACTGCTGCAGAGCTAGGTCACCTACATGGTGTGTGATAAGCAGGAGAATTAAAGGGAAGGGGAACAGGGACGGAATTGGGCTGCTGTTATTCACGTTCTGTGTAGTTTGGTGCAACAACGGTACCCAACAAGATGCAGAGGGTTAATTTGGTTATAAGAACGCAGACTGAAGCACTACATTTCTTGCTGTGTCTCCTCTACACACTCTACCTGGAATAGCATCAGGTGGCAGTTTGCCGGTGGCCAGCATTATATCTCGGAAGTTGAGTGAGCTGTAGTAGACGCGACACAGTTGCACGTTGGGGTTGCTGGCCACAAAGTAGCAGAGCGGGGAGGCGATCCAGCGCAGAGAGGAGAGGTCACCTCGAGTCAACACATTGACGTACGCCTGCTCTGTCAACTCTTCATTCAGATCTGACCAGCACAAGACAGGGACAAAGACTTCAGTGGAGGCAGAAGCCATAAGCACATGCATACACACATTCAACTCCTCTTCTGTCAAATAATGATGGTTTTATTGACAACACATGTTGGTGTTTTTTAATTAATTAATGTTACATATTAATTAATTATTAATGTCCAGGATCCCAACTTCAGCCCGAGCTCACCAGTACTGCTGCAACACTTATGTCCCATGTAGCGTGATGATTGTAAGAAAAAAAACCTGAACCAAAAAATGATGTTAAGACCTAGGAATTAATTCCAGAAGAACACACCTGCTATCGCTCCCCTAACCTTCCTATGATAAGCTGTACAAGTTTGACAGGTAAAACCTGCTGCCTCCCGTGGAATTATTATTTCTAACTTTTTTCTCGTCTTTCCTGCCACCACTGTTCTTCAACCGTACAAGCAGATAAAACTACTAAATAGAACCAGAATGAGGAACGGTCTCATATTTTGGTACCTCGAGTGATGAGCTGGTGCCTGAAGACGCCCCACTGTCCGTCTCTGAACACGTTCATGACCAGATCTCCGTCCAGCACCGACCGCATGGACTCGTGGGACGGCTGGAGGCTCGGCACTGATGAACACTTGTTTAGATTGGAAACAAATGCACAGCTGGAAACGTAAAGAAAAAATCCATTACATTGACCATCCATGTCTTTACATGGATAAATAGCTGATGTACGAGATATGTAGTGTTATGAATGGTGTGTTATAATACCAAAGCACAGTTTTTACTTCTCAAAGCTGCATTATCCACAATGGGAACCACTAACTGAAAACAATTAACCAAAGCTAAAGAACGTTTAAAATCACTAAATAAACAAATTTGTCACATTTCAGTTAAGTCTCAGATATGTTGTGGTGGTGTGTTTTAGGGTAAAGGATGTGTCCTACTGTATTCGGTTGCCACCTGGCTCCTGTCGTAGACAATTGACCATTCCCACAATGCCGCAGTGGGATTTAGAAGCAGTCAACCACACTGGACAGTCTGATGACTCTGCCATCTTCTCCTGTAGCACAAAACCACACAGGAACACAGTTATAAGTAATGCCACATTCATAAAGGATGACTGAAGCCACAAGGACGTATTTGTCACAACACAAACTGTGCTCTCCTCCCTAGTGCTTGTCATTCTGACTTGGCGGATGAAAAACTATATTCAAGACACTGTTGGACAAAAGCCAGAGAAACACAGAAGAACCTAGAACCCACCTTGAGTGTTTCCACCCACTTGTAGTCGGTGCCATCCACAGGGAGGAAAACGGGCTGTTTGCTTGGAGACTGGCAGCGGCACAGGAAAAGGGCCGAGCCATAAAAGGACTTCCTGACAGCCACCAGGCTGAGGGAGGCCTCAGAGAACACCTTCTCCCACTCAGCCTGAGAAGAGGAAGATCATATCAGCACAACATCTCCTCACACATTCATCGTGATCAGCTCACTTCACATAGAGAGTCATGAGGTCATGTTTAAAAAGGGTGAACAGTTATCATGAGGTCTCCACTGACCTGTGTGAGCAGTCCTCGTTGGCTGCTGCTCTGAGCGGTGCTAGAGAGAAAGGCAACCGTTTCCCCCAGAGTCTCTCCCTTTAGCAGCGTGTGGAGGAGAACAAAGCCCCCTTGTTTGGCTCCAGAAGCCAGGTTGGCCACCAGGAGTCCAGGGTCTGCACTAAGAGGGCCCCAGGCGTGGTTACACACCACGAGGTCTGCATCGCCTACCACGCCTCCTGGAGCCGGGCCCGTCATGGGGTCCCACTGTGCCAAGGAGACCGCCAGCTCCTCCAGTGTGGGCTGGTGGGGGGTCAGAAGGTCCAAGTTGGTCGCTGTGGCGGTGTAGTCCACGCGCAGCATGGGCTGGATGTTGAGGAGCGCTACCATGCGAGAGAAGAGCTGGCCGTCGTTGGAGAGTGCCTGGTAATGGTCAGAGAGGGGAAGGAGGTTATACTGGATGTATTCTGAGACTTAATATTGCATCTGCATGAAATTTGGCCAATTTCTTCTTTTGTGTTTTTATCCAGTTTGCAGTCATACCTCCAGGACTTTGATCTTGCCGGGCGTGCTGTTTTCTATGGTAGTGTCCAGGCAGTGTCTGAGGGCCGGGCTGTCCAGCAAGCCCTGCAGCAGGCTATCCTGCAGCAGACACGCCCTCTCCTTCTCCACAGTCTGTTCCAGCTCGGATCGAAGGTTCCCGTTCAGCTCCAGGCCGCAGAGCAGAGCCAGCAGACGCACCAGGCCGGGCTCTGAGGGCTCGGGGCTGGGCAGCGGGCTCTGTGTCCCCCCCTCTAGTCCGGGGATGGAGAGTTTGACACCGTGAGAGGCCAACTTTTTCTGCAGTCTCTGGGTCAAACCTGGATGGAGAGAGTTGGACAAAGACTTAGAAAGACATGTGGCGACAAGAAGGAATCTCAAAATTATACATACACACGCTTTGGTTTAATTAAACAGTCAAAAGGTGTGCATTAAATCCCTTTTTTGATAGCTCCAAAACATTTTTTTTTTTTTTTTAAAAGAAGAATCTTTCAACTAAAGTGATGAAAAGGGAGTCTGTTGTACCTTTACAGAGCCTCAACTGCTCTGCAAGTTTCCCATTGGCTGTCAGGCACTCTGTGTCTACATACGGAACAAACACAAACTCCTCCAGGGTGGGGGCGCTCTGCTGCTGCTGTCGACGGGGGGCCACAGTGGCGTGAAGACCGGAGATCTGGACTCCACCAGCAACAATGCTGTCGAGGCAGCGGTTTACGTGGACATCCATAGCTACGAGAATGAGAGGTAGAAGTTACAGAATCTCTCCAACACATCTGAAAAGGGAGAGGTGAACGGAGGAGTATGCAATTCAACGCATCGTCAGCACAAGATGCCACTAAACCTCCTAACTGCTCTTTCAAAGGCAGAAGGGTTAGTGATGATGGCTGTGACTAATGGTCAACAGAGCAGCTGTGAAAGGTGGATTAACACATTTCATTTCCTATCAATTCAGACTATACAGCTGAAAGCAAACATGAAACCCTAAAATTGGTAGAAAAACATTGTCTGACTCGGCGCAGCCAAAAGTGGCAGGAAAATAGTTTTAACTGGTTCACGTTACAACATTAACCGTCACTGTTCCATCATTAGTGTGATGGTGAATATATATATATATACACACATACATACATACATACATACATACACACACTATATATCAACACCATGTGACCCACTAAAAGTTAACAATGATTAGATATTAGTTAGTCACATAACGCTGACACTGAATCAGCTGTATTAGAAACAAAGATAAACAGGAAAGCGTGTCCATGTAGACGAATGTGCAGACAATCCGTTTGAATGAGAACAATAACACACACCTTGCTCTCCCTCAGTGTGCTGGCAGACCTTCTCCAGGTGGACAGCTGGATCCACACACATTGAGCGGATCCTGGTTGGCAGACGCAGACTACGACCTGACAGCCCGACCACAATCATCTGCAGCATGGTGTCCAGAAAGGTCACCCAGTTTCCTGTCCACTGCAGTTTGCCACTGTATCCTGGAAACCGCCAATCACATGACAGCAGCCAATCAGAAAAACACTGTTGACCACCAGAGTGATGCTGCGAAAAAGATTAACACAGTGCAGTGGTAACCTATTGTCTCTTTTCTCGTTTTCTGTTTCATCACACACACACACACACACACACACACACACACACACACACACACACACACACACACACACACACACACACACACACACACACACACACACACACACACACACACACACACACACACACACACACACACACACACACACACACACACACACACACACACACACACACACACACACACACACACACACACACACACACACACACACACACACACACACACACACACACACACACACACACACACACACACACACACACACACACACCTGCATTGTTGGACTCCAGGATGCCTTGGAAGGTCTTTCCATAGTCATAGCCGCGCAGTCGCAGCTCTTTGTAGATATCGTGTGCTGTAAGCTTCATTTTGGGGTCATCGTCGTTGTTGGCAGCTTGCTGACTGATCTGATTATGGAATGAATCGAGGGCTGCGTCCTCCAGAATACTCACCTTACCTGAAAATCACATGCATAACAAGAGCAGATGGCAGAGATTGGTGGGGTTCATGATGAAAAGTGGGGCCCTGGTCTCACTAGCTAGAGTTAGTGGGACACTCTACTGGGTGCTGACGCTCACCATCATCTCATTTATAGCAACTTCTGACTGACACTTATTTTCCTGCTTATGTTCCATGGAAACATCATAGTATGTTCCACGCCAGGAAAAAACTCCTGTGACCGGCAAAGAAATACTATGAGCTTCACCAATTCTAATGTAGGCCGAAATAATGCCCAGTGTATTATATAGAAACTATTTAATAATACTATTCAAATAAAATAAAGAGTGAGTCATCAAACTTCAGATAAAGTCAGATACTTAGAACAAAGATGTGTTGTGTGGAGTATTGAGGCACCGATTATCAGAAACCTGGAGAACGTTGGAATCAACCTGTTTTATATCATATCCCACATATGTGCAAGACCAGGACAAATCACGAGACTTTAGTGTAAAAAATAAAATAAGGTGTATGAAAATGTCGACACACATGAGTGTTTTGAGATACTGTATTAATTTAGATATTCTTTTATAAATAGCTTATATGCAAAGATTGCACATAAAGTAATGCTATTATGTTGGATTGTGATAAATGTAAATGCAGATGTCAATGTACATTGTTTTAACTCAGATGTAAGACATATGGTGTGTTTTTTATACTTAATATTATATCAAAAAGAAATCACATCGCTATCAGTGTCACAATGTATTTATTGAAACATAACCCCGTATCATGATAGGTTTTGTCTGGCTAGGTTCTCTCCAATAGTTCTCCCTGTTCTTAAAAAGGTACTAGATGATGTTGATGGCATGACACATTCCAGAAGTAAACTAAACTAAGAAATTATACAGGTCTGTATAAAAACTACCCACCACTGACAGCCAGGTTTCCATTCTCTGAAACCTCAAACCGGTTGGTGGCAGGCATGAGATGCACTTTCAGCTGGACCGAGCCTGAGAAGAGACAGACAGGCAGTCAGAGAGGCCACCAGAGGCTCAACCCCTCCTCACCCCAACACAGCCCGCTCACAGCACTGCTGCTCGGCTCTCACCGCTCTTTGGCAAGATGGTGGCCCTGTGGATGGTGACGTCCTCAAAGGTGACGGGGGTGCAGTCCATGACGACCCCGAGACTTCTCACTAAGGTACGCCAGGCCAGCACCAGGTAACCCGTTGCCGGGTACAGGACACGCCCATCAATGCAGTGTCCAATCAGGTAGTAGTCTGGAGACTCTGGGTTTATGTCTATGGGACAAATGATGACATGAAATGAGACCGCACCATCTCACGGTGTCTTAACATGACACAAGGGGGCAGGTGCAGAACTGCTTTTTAATCCCGATGTACTTTTCCTCACCAATATTATAGACAGAGGCCGAATTGGATCCTCCTGAGCCACAGGAAAAATCCTCCACCTTGGGGACATCCCAGGTCTGGGCATGGTCCCACTGCACCAAGGGGGAGATCAGAGGGGTACCGACCGGCACAGGGTACTTCATCACTGGGCAGAGGCCGTTACCATCCACACTGATGCTAAAGAGGTGCATAAAAATAGAATTCTAAAATCTCTGAAAGTGCTTCCAGCAGCAGAAAAAACAAACGTCACCAAACGCACAGAGAGTCAGGCCTTTACTGACCCATTCATGTAGACTTTGCCAATGTTTGAGAGGAAGAACTCCAGGTTGTTGGTGTGGCCTCTCTTCATCAAAGGCAGGATGGAACACGTGTGCTTCAAGCTACGCTTCAGGATGGCCTGTGCAGAAAACGTGTGTGAAAAACGTTCAGGAAATGCAGGATCATCTATAATAATCACATGAATGGTGCTAAGTGGCCAATTTGTCGTGGTTCAGGTCCTGCTTTTAGGCTTCAGAATAAAGTATTCTATCAACTTTCTTGAGATGTTCACCAATGACTTATTACAAAGGATTTGGAAAAACGTGAAAAATATTTGATGGACTTTGTGCAGGTGCAAAATAGAATATTCTATGTCTACAATAGAATATAATGAATCTTAATATTACATAAAACTTTTCTGTTGTGTTAATTGACGTCCGTAGTTCACGTCTGACTGTCGAAGCGCAGTTCAGAAGCCAGGACGTGTTCATGTGCTTCGTGTCAAGAGCTTGCAGTGCGTACCTGCAGCAGAGCGTGAGGAGCGATCTCCACCACCACGGCATTTTCAGGCACCAGGCTGAGGCCCTCGTGGAACAGCACGGGGCTCACCAGGTTGTTGACGTGGTAGTCGGCAGAGCTGTACTGAGCCAGAGGAGTTTCCCACTGAGACTGAGGGATGCTGGTGCTCACCCAGCGGGGGGAACGCTGACGCGGCTCCTTGATCACCTACACACAACATGAATATCCAAACACTTTATGAGAATGATGAGAGTAATCCGACAGGGAAGACAAAGGTTTCAGATAGAAAACAGCCAAAATAGAGTTAGACCCGTATGAGAGTTTCTAATAGAAAAAAAAGATAAATTCATTGACAATAAATACCCAAAATAGTGCATTTCATATATACAACGCTAGAGGGGAGTGAGAATATGTTTCCCATTCTCCCCAGTAGGTAGCACTGTGACAGCAGGAGTCAGACTGCTGTACCACAAAGCACAGCAGAGCGTCCTACCTTCTTCAGGGCAGCCAGCAGGGTTGGAGCGATGGAGGCCATGTAGTAGGAATGGAACGCCACGCCAGCGCTGCGTACCTCCTTTGCAAACACTCCCTGCTCCTTCAGCTTGGACACAAATGTACTGATTGCTTCCTGATGAGACACACATACGGATACGTGTTAAAACAGAACACCCTGCACCTGGGAAAACTACATGCTTGCATCAGATAAAAGATTGTGTTGGTGCAACCTGCCATTGTTTTTACGTCTTTTGTGTTTGTGACTGCAATTATTATTCACAACTAGCTGTTGGCCATCAACTACATTCTTCTTTTGTCCCCTCAGAAAAAGGGGAAGTTACTAGGGCTGGGTGGTATACCGTTTCAACCGGTATACCGGTGTCAAATTTACGTATGGTATGACTTTTTCACATACCGGAACACTGGTGCCCAGCCGTAGTCACTGGCGAAGCGGTCGGAGTTATGTGTGTTACGTGCATTGAGTTAGAGTCATGGTTTTAATTTTATAACAACAATTAATAACCCGCAACTAACGCTCTTAACAAGGCACAACACCACAAAACAACAGTTTGTGACACAAACAATTTGTAACACTAATAATTGTATATGTTTTAAATTTACTCCGCCGAACTGCATGCTGGGTACAGCCCGCCCACTATCACAGAAAGAAGAAACTCCGTCGCTACATTAAAAAACGGAAAAGAGCGATGCAGGAGGAACAAGAGAGAGCAGAGACGCACCAACACAACGCGTTGCCCAGAGAGGAGCTGTGTCTGCTGGCTGGAGGGTTTGAAAAGTCCGTAGTTTAGAAAACGATGTATTGCAAAGAAGCTGAACCTGGAGGGACTTAGGACCCAGGGGAATGCAGGTGAAAAAAAACCAGGAAGAGACACACAAACGGCTGTTCACAGCTTGCTGGGCAGTTGCGAGTGAGTTGGCCAGCGAGCGGTGAACAACGAGCGGTGAACAGCTGTTCAGGTGGCCGCAGGTCCTTTTCGGCGTCAATAAATTAATGTTAATACCGTGATATACCGTGAAACCGCCAGAATCTTACAAAATACCGTGATATGAATTTTTGGCCATACCGCCCAGCCCTAGAAGTTACATATTAATTCTGACAGTAAAGCTCTTTCAGGTTTGCTAGCTATGTGCACAATTTTCCACAACACTGTTTCCAAACCTGCAGGGTTCAGTTAAAGCACTGTGAACATTGAAAGTCTTCTCATGAATGTATCAAGTACATTACAAAGTTTCTCTAACTTTATAATTTCTAGGACACAGAACAACAAGCATGAGTAAAAAATGTGAGCGAATGGAAATGGAAGAGTGAAACAGGGCTATGAAAGACAACGTCTGATAGAAGGTCTGACCTGAGGACCAGAGATGGTGACGGTGTCCTCAGAGTTGTGGCAGGCTGGGACCACTCCCTTAGGACACTGAGCCATGCACTCCACCCAGGTCAACCCTGGAAATGACACAGCAAGCACCAAGGGATTGGATATGCAATATATTTCAATCCAAGAATTGTGTTTTGTGGAGCAAGAAAACACAAGAAGGAACTGCATTTATTTTATGAAAACGAAAGTTACAAAGGTAACTACAGTTCTATGAATCCTTACTGACCACCAGAGGCAGTGTTTCACACTGGATATCTTCCGTTTTGCGCATGCTCAGTTCGAGTATTTAGAACGAAATAAAGTCATATGTAACCTCGGATGACCCCCAGCCGGGTATAACTTCCGGCATCATCCTGAGATCAGTCCTGCGGAATCTTCTCACGAGATCACAAGATTTTGAGTGACCAAGAACTCATCCTTACTGACCGCCAGAGGCAGTGTTTCACACTGGATGACTTATATCAACAATGTAACGAGGAATGTCAAGAAACCTAACTCGACTGACTCAGGCAGAGAAGTTTGGACAAAGAACCACCCCCAGTGGGTGAGGGGTGGCAACATTCACTCTGTAGTACCTGGTGAATGAGCTCAATGATGCCCATGAGGCTGCAGCATATACATCCTCCACAGGCACACCTCTCAGGGTTGCCCATGACGTGGAGACACTCCTGGTAGAATGGCCTATGCACAAGCAATGGCCTCCACTATCCAGTGGGACAGGTGCTGTTTAGACAGGGCACAGCCCTTCTTAGGTCCATAGCAAACAAAAAGCTGCTCCGACTGCCGTATGCCGGCTCTGAGGGCCCGCACCGGGCACAGAAGCTCTGACCTCTCCTCTCCCAATGGGGGGTCAAACTGTGCGAGCTGGATAGGCTGGTTGAGGTAGCTGTCAATTTGCTTAATAGGCGAAGAAAAAGAATGTAGGCCACCGCCTGCCCCCTCGGAAGAGGGGAAGGCTGCGGAGGATCTCGTCCACACGCAGACGCGACAAACAGGCCTTCATAGTGGTTGCATCCAGAGCTAAACCGATGAAGGTTATGCTCTGAGAGGGGCTCAGAGAGCTCTTCTCCGTGTTTCCCCTGAGGCCCCACAGGGTCACATGAGAGAGAAGGCAAGCAGTGTCCTGTGTAGCCTGAAGCCAGGATGACGCACAGATCAGCCAATCGTCCAGGTACGGCAGTATCTTTACGCCCTGTGATTGCAGGGGGAAAAGGGCGGCAGCGACAAACCTCATGAACACTGGTGGGGAGAGGGAGAGTCCAAATGGAAGCACCCTGAACTGAAAATAACGGCCTTGGAGGGCGAAACGAAGGAACTGTCTGTGAGTCACAATGGTTAGCCTGCTTAGCGAGAAGATGAAAAAGGACTGATCTCAGGATGACGCCGGAAGTTATACCCGGCTGGGGGTCATCCAAGGTCACAGGTGACTTTGTTGTTATAAATACTCGAACTGCGCATGCATGAGACGGAAGATATCCAGTGTGAAACACTGCCTCCGCAGGTCAGTAAGGATGAACCCCAAATAATTAGTCCGAGAATTGTTTAACTAGTATCGGAACAGTACTCGGTATAATGTTCAGCTATCTGGAGGGAAAAATGGTATTGGAGCATCTCTAGATGCAACCTTCATTTTCACCAGTTTAACCTCAACATAGGATCTTTCCAGGCCATTAAAACAGTTAATATACTCAAAATGTTATCATTCATGATTTCCTGACAGCAGCAGTTGAAATACGGAAAAGGACCTCCTACCGACAGCAGCCATGCCTCCTGGAGGAAGGTTGGCCTCCTTGATGCAGCGGCCTCTCCAGTAGGCAGCCAGGACGGCCTCAGTGTGGCTGAGGGAGCCGTCTGCGTAGCCACAGGCCAGCTCTCCCACCGAGTGGCCCACGATGCCGTCAGGCTGCAGACCCAGCTTACTGAGCAGGTCAATCTCAGCTATCTGGAAGGAGCCACACGACACACACATGTTCTATGATTTGATCATCACAAATTTGCCTCAGAGGGCACTTCTGTTAAATCTGGTTTTGCTTTCTGTTGTTTGTGTGTAACTCAGAGTTATTGTTGCCTATCTGGCCCAGGATCCTCTTAAAGAGGGTTTCCTGCTTAAACAAAGGCTGTAGAAAACAGCTGATATGACAATGCCTCAAAATTAATGTGATAAGGATTTATACATGTTACACACAGCCCTATTAAAGGTTCCAGTAAGGAAATTATGTTTTAGATAATAGAAAATATAAATAAGAAAAAAAACAGGTGGGCAAACCCTTATATCTGTATATGATTGTATTACATATGGATAAAGCCCTTGAGATAAATCATTAGAGTTATCAGTAAGCTCATAGATACGTGTGGATTCCAAATATGTAACTTTAAGTCAAACAGTCACATTAGCACTTTGTGAAAAGAGTCTTGCCCTGCAGTCTACCGATTCTCCCGGGTTCCTACACCAAACACGGTGTCTGTACTCTACCTGTATGGCGGCGAGGCCGACAAAGGCGTGAACAGTGTCCTCAAACGTGGCTTCGTCTGCGTCCATGAGAAGTTGAGAAACAACCAGGCCTGTGTCCTTCAGGGCTGCGTCCGATCGCAGGATGGACTCCCTGAAGTCTGGCAGCTGCATGAGACTGCGGCCCATACCGGCCCACTGTGTTCCCATTCCTGTCAATGCAACAGACACAGTCACACACCTTCATCCAGCCACACACTATCTGTGGAGATCTGAATTAATCAACAGGCCCATTCCGTATGGGTCCAGGATTTAAGACGTGTCAGGGATTTCTGCTTTCCCCACAATACGATTGAGACGAATGAATTTCTCCTTTCTATTGAATGAAGTCAAATAAGAATGCAAGGATCTTGCTCTACAGATGATCAAAACCCAACAACAAACTAGAACCTGGAAGTCCTCCACCTGCTTGTTTGTCCGATGACTCACCTGAACAGACATACCAGAGCGGCCGGGCGGTGGCCTGCACCTGCTGCACCTCCTTGATGTCGCTTTGGGAGCCAATCACAGCGTAGCCTCGGTAGGGCATGCTTGCAGCAGGAGCTCCTGAGAGCTCATTCAGCAAAGACAGGAAGCTGTCGTCGGCTGTGTGTTCCTTCCCCTTTTGCAGCATGGCCTCCACGGCGGCCTCCGTGCGCCCACAGGCCTGAAGCAGCCTGGGAACCGTCCTGGGCGGCGCAGTCGCGTCGGTTAGTTTCTCAGCCGGGCGAAGGATCACGTGAACGTTTGAACCTCCGAATCCAAAGGAGTTGATGCCTACGATGCCGCCTCGGACAGGAATAGGACGGTTAACCACTTGAACCCGCCCATCGGAGAGTGCTGGAATGTCAGGATTCGGACAGCTGAAATGCAGGTTGGGAGCCCAGAGTCCTCGCTCCAAAGAAAGCACCACCTGCGAGTGGGATGAAAAAAAGGCAATAAAATACAAAGAGAGCAAGCAGAATTTAAGTATGGTAAAGATAACTGAAGCTGCTCATATCCACTCCTTTGCTCTTTAACCGATTCAGTGCCTTCTTTCCTTTGTGGAAATGTTTCCTGCAGTTAAGATCCCCGTAATATATTTCTCTCATAACTTTATCATCTCCCATGACGAAATAAGGGACTAGTTTGATAGTCTGAATGAGAGGGGTTTGAACTTTCCTCTCAAGCACTCTACTCTTTCATTCCTCACACATCTACTTGTCACTTGTGAATGTCTTCCAGAAGAGGCAGGAAGTAAAAGTGTGTCCCCAATTCTACAATTCTTCATGCTGCCATGAGTGCTCTGACCAGCCAGTTACATTTATTTGAAAGGTAATCCCTGCTCTACTCTGGCATTATTTCTTACGGACTTCCACTCACAACATATCAGGAAGAATTACGCTGCAAGAGAACTAAAGGGGATGTTGTTGTTCTGCATCTTCAGAGCAGCCGATACAGGAGAGCAGTCACTCTCACCTTAGCCAGAGCAGCCAGACCAGAGGCCGGTTCTGGATGGCCCATGTTGGACTTGGTGGAGCCCATGAGCAGAGGCTCTCGCTCTGACTCACAGAAGACACTGACAATGCCGTTCACTTCCTGTGGGTCGCCGACCTGCATGCAGAGAGCAGAGAAGCCACAGAGGTGAGATCCTCCCGGACAGAGACTTTGTTGTCTTCTTATCAAGTAATCCGTCTCGTGATGCAGAGAGCAGCGCTGGAAACCTGCTGTGATCACTGACCTTTGTTCCTGTGCCGTGGGCTTCCACGTACTCCACCTGCTCGGGAGATATATTGGCCTCCTGGTACAGAGAACGAACCAGCCTCTGCTGCATCTCACCTGAAGGGAACGTTACACCTGTGGGGCCGAGAGCAGCTGGTCAGAACAGGTGTGCTGCAGCGTACCAGAACTGCTACTGTACGCACACAGTCACGTCACCGACCTACTCTCACACCTAGTGGCTCACATAGAACCCAACAAAGACCTCACGGGCTTGAAGGAAAACTAGAATGCTTTACAACATGACGTTTACTGCAGTGGCATCAGAAAGAAGCTAAAGTAGTGAGGGGACCAACAGTTCATCCGGATTCTCTACATGGTTCTGGAGTGCATGACATGTCGGTACTAAGAAGGAACCAGAGAGCTCCTCTTGCAGGTGAACTCTACCCTTTCCTGTGATGTTGGGGTTAATTCTGCATGAGAGTGATTAGGAAAACTTCTGAGGAAATCTTTTTCTACAGCTGCTGAAGAAGATTCCCTTTAAATGATTAATGTTAAAGCCCTCACACAGTTTGGCGGTCTCCTGTATTCCTACATGTTAATCCATTTTGCCAAGATGTCGTTGACTGCTTTACCTGGTGGTCCTTATTCATCCATTCATTGTTGCATTTGTTTGTGCCCTTGTATGTTCATGTTTGTCATTAGTGGCTAATTAATCCACTTATTGACAACATGGTTTGTGTGTATGAAGCATGCGTGCTCACCCTGCTCTTTGTATCCATCTGTGTTGTTGCCAGCGTTGACCACTGTGGCATAGACCCTTTTAGCCGCAGATCGCTTGGTCAGCAGCACCGCCACTGCAGCCTCAGAGCGGCAGTATCCATTTCCTGGAAAAAACATGATAGAAGTATTAACGTACACACAAGTGTAAGTACTACATAGTATGATCAGTTTGACTCAAAAACATTGAACATAATGTATGATAAATAATAAAGTATTTATGTAAAAACTAAATCAGCCAGCCAGTCAAGGTCCAGTTCAAGAACTCGGTTCACAAATTCATGAAATAAATATAATTAAATATTTACATGATATAATAAATTACACTAAATCTGAGCCACAGTTTGCAAACAAATGTCTTTATTGATAGAGGTGTAGAGGAAACAAATAGAGACCAAGGGCACCCCGCAGTTTCCTTTTACCTGATGCGTCAAAGGACTTGCAGGTCCCCTCAGGACTGAGCATGCCCAGTTTCATGAACTGCACCGAGGTGTTGGGCTTGAGCAGCAGGTTGACCCCCCCCACCAGAGCGGCATCACAGTGGCCCTGGCGAATGGCATGGAAGGCGTTTTCTAAAGCCAGCAAGCTGGAGGAGCAGGCTGTGTCGATGGCTGTGCTGGGGCCTGGAGGAGAGGAGAGGAGGTGGTCAGGAGAGGAGAGAGGAGGTGGACTAGAGCTAGAAACCACATCTGCAGAACAGGATACCCAGGAGTACATGAAGGCATTCAAACTTTCAGATCATCTTATACTGAAGAATCCATGTACACCTATGAAGCAGCTCGCATTACAGGAGCTATGAGCTCAATCACATTTCACCACATAAATCACATGGATCCAGATGTGCACTGATGCAGAAAGACCACAGAAACAGAGTTATTGGCCACACAACGACGAGTTAGAAACAACCGATACTGGGTGAACAAGAGTTAGTACTAATTGACAGTTACTACCTAACAATACTAACATTGAGTATTCATGTGTATGAGGAAGTGTCAGTGTGACTTCTGGGATGAGAAGAACAAAAAACATGAATGAACAACATTGGAATCAAACCAGGAAGAGACAGCTGTTATGACATGATGTGCTGGGTGAGAAACACAGACAGAACTCAGCAGGACTTGGAGTCTGCTGCATCATATTCCTGATTTGAGCAGAATAAAGTGTGAAGATGCCATGTGTGTGTGTGTGTGTGTGTGTGTGTGTGTGTGTGTGTGTGTGTGTGTGTGTGTGTGTGTGTGTGTGTGTGTGTGTGTGTGTGTGTGTGTGTGTGTGTGTGTGTGTGTGTGTGTGTGTGTGTGTGTGTGTGTGTGTGTGTGTGTGTGTGTTTCAGAGCCAGTCACTAGACCAGCCTCAAACTAACAGCCAGAGAAAGGGGGTGTGTGTGTTGGAGCCGGCGGTGTGTGCGTACCGCTGAAGTCGAAGAAGTAGGAGAGTCTGTTGGCCAGCATGGCACGCTGGCAGCCCGTCATGCTGTAGCCCAGCAGCTCCTCTGGATCTCTGCTGAACGCCTCGCCAGCCTCCGAACCGCTCACCCCGATGTAAACGCCGGTCTTACTACCTCGCAGTGAGGCCGGGTTCAGTCCTGTGTCACAAAGTGGTTTCGTTTTTCTAACAGTGTTGACCCACTCAGATAATAAGCGTCATAAATCACATATTTAAAAATACGGATTCTCTTGAGCTTCCCCACCTCCATCTACGATGGCCTCGTAGGCGATCTCCAGCATGAGACGTAGCTGGGGGTCCATGGTGTTGGCCTGTTTGGGGTGGACTCCGAAGAAGGCTGCATCGAAGTGGCTGATGTCCTTCAGCTTACCGTTCCTCTTTGGAAGACCGTACAGACCTGATGAAGAGCGAGAGAGGAGAAAAGTAATCTTGACAAAACCCTACAAAGCTTTTGTTTGAGGTCTATGAATAACTAGCAGAAGAAGAGCGGCCCCTTTTAGAGGGCTGTCACCCCGCTGAAGTAAGTCTGTGTTGCGTGTTATTAGGTGATAATCGGCCATGAATGCGCTGAAAACAAGTATAATATTATTAGCATTGTTTTTATTGTGGTTAAAACCAGACAGTTTGGCAGTGAAGTTGGCTGTTGGGACATTTCAGAGGAACAGATATTCGTCAGGACCCCCAGCTTACAAAGGGGACTCACTGACCTCCTGCACCCTTAACCCAGAAACTCTGATCCAGCACCGCCAACAGCCTCGCCGCTCTAAAGCACCGGACCTGAGGGGGCAATTTCTCCATTGCCCCTCCTCCATTTGATGCCTCTAGTCACACAGAACCAGCCTGCAGTACATCAGTCCTCATTTTCAGTTTGCAGGGACTCCCTCAGACTATGAACCTCAGGTTGCTTTCTCCGCTTCCCAGCCCAGTTCTCCCATGATGCCGGTGTGTGGTCTAAACTGGCACAGTCCGACTCTTTTAGCACATGAATGTGTGCTCAAGATGGTTGCCAGGCACTGAGGGAGAGCTCTTATTCACAGAGAGAGAGAGGGGAAACTGCAAGGGAGGATGGGAAAGAGTGGGGCAGCAGAGACAGGGGAGGAGAGTGAAGCTGCTAAAAGATGATTCTCAGCATTTCATTTGCACCTTTTTTTTTAGTCAAGACCAACTTTAGTTCAGTTTAGTCCCGTGTGAAAAAACGCCAGCCCCCTCCTTCATATGAATGAGTCCAGTCCTGTTACAAAGGGCTCCGGGCCTCTGGCCAGGAGCCGCAACAGCCAATCAAATCCATGCAAGCACACATTCCTGGTGGATCGCTTTGTAACTCTAACCACGGCACCGGTCAGCCATCTGACATGAAGCGACCACGCTCACACCACAGACTCTCTGGGGCATCGGTGACAACATGTCGGCTTTTGTTCTAAATTCATTTCCCTGTTTTTGCACAGAGCCTCTGTCGGTTAAATGTGTCCATACAGAGCCTCTCCAGCAGCGCTGCAGCTCAACACACCATCAACTCTATCAGGCGTCATAATTGTTTACAACTGCACCTGCTGAGATAACCATCTCATGGACACGGTGGAAGACTGTAATCATTTCATGAGTGAGAAAAAGAAAGTCCTCTTATCAACGGCACCAATAAGAGGTTATCACAAGGGAGTCAGTATGTTAGTGACTGAAGCTTAAACAGGGACTGACAGAGTAAACGCATAGGTTCAGGGTCTTATGGGTCTCATAAAACATGTGCACAACCGATGATATCTCTGTTTACCAGAGCTGACACTGGTGACAGTGCTCTATACACCAATTAGTCTAGGATTGTTATATATCCATAAATTCACAAGTTACTTATTTTCAGCTTGAGTGGTTTACTGTCTCCTCCTGATTTGTTTGGGTGGAGGGACGGAGAGCAGCTGTATAATGAATTACTTCATAACTTTATGAACTGCTCTTTTTAGCCGGCAAGCCATACTAGCTTCTGCAATTTAGCACCCCACCCGTCCAGCCTGCATTATGCGAGTAAACTTCACTGGGTACAATCAGGGTCCTGGACTAGGAAGCAGGATTTGGGGTCACGGTAACGTCAGGGTTAACTGACGTTTTCAGTGATGGGGTAGGTTGCCGTGGTAACTGGTAAAGTGCTCCAGGGCAGGTTATGTTTGAGATCAACAGTTATAAAAGCAACAACTACTGGCCAATCAAAGCTTGAGACATGGATCAGAAGATAATATGACAGATAATATTACTATTAGATGTATAATATCACTGCTTCATCTCAAGCACGATAGATCCAACTGATATTACAGATGTGTATTCTGTTATATTATATTATATATACAAACAAATTGCACTGTGTACAGTCAACTGCTGTACACCAACTGTTTACAATACTGTTTGCACTGTTATACTGTTTTTATCTGCCATATTTATATTTATACTGTAATTCTGTTAACACTGCCATATTTATATTCCACTGATAATTCTGTTTATATTTATACCGTTCATTCTGTTCACCCCGCCATATCTGCCATATTTATACTTTTTATATAGTCTATATTTGCCACTGCCTGTTTATATCTTTTAATTACTTATATTTTTTATATTTCATGTTTAATGCTGTTTGCACCGGGGATTAGAGGGAAATGCTATTTCAATTCTCTATATGTCCTGCACATATGGCATTATTGATAATAAAGTTGACTTGACTTGTTAATGTGTTCTTATGTGTCAATATTTTAGTCTTATTCATTAGTCTTATTCATTCAGCTGACTGGGGAGTGAATAAAGAAACATTATCTATCTTCATATCATACATTAACTTATATGCTTCTTGAGCTGTGTTTCACAGTATGACATGTTGAGTCTAGTCTTAGTCAGACTTTAGAAGTTGATTAGCATCTTCGTAGGACCCTTCATGGGATCGTGGCTGTTGTAAAGGTTAGCCAGGTTAGTGAAGCCAGTTAACCAAAAGATAACCTGGGTACATCGAAGTAGCTTCGTTGTACAGGGCTCTGGTCTGACTGATCCAGAAAGGTACACTATGTAGCAGTGTCGGCTGCTGTTTGCAAACACATAACATTTAAAGTTGTAGTCATGGTTCAACGAGCGAGAGAGCGCAAGAGAGGGAGAACACTCACAACTCTGCACAACCCTCCGGAGAGGTGCAGCACTGTGACGACTCACCCTGTGTGAGTTGTGTGTAGGGCTGCAACAACGAATCGATTAAAATCAATACACTTTGATTATTAAAAGAGTTGGCAACGAATTTCATTATCGATTCGTTGTGTCGCGCGACTATTACACCACTCAATAAGTCACGGAGATGTTTGAATATAAAAAATAAAGTTGAGCAGAGATAGAGGAGAGACCATCGGAGAGACCTAAGTCATCCAAGGTGTGGAGCATTTCACACTAAATAAATCGAAAAAGTGTGTATGCAAAAGCAACATGGCACGGCACGGGAGCACCACGGTGATGATTCAGGACCTAAAACGTAAACATAATGGAGTCCTTGATGAGGAGGAAGGGCATTTAACAGCAGGGTAAGTCACTCCAGAACCCTACTTTTGTTTTTTTATGTGAGAGTTTGTGAGTGTGTTCGTCTGTGGAGAACAAGTTCTGACATTCAAACAAATCCTGTTACGTTTTCTGATTTGTATTTTTTTTTTTATTGTTCTGACAGCTCAGGTCCCTTTAAACAAAATATTATCTGTGCACTTTATTTAATAAAAGCCTATATATTTGGCAGACGTAAAGCATAGATGTGTATGTTTTTTGTGTTAGTCCATTTTTTTTTTATTACTTTAACAGCTCAGGGATGTTCAAGCAACCTGTTTGTGCACATTTTGAAGATTGTTTTTGAATAAAGGGTTGGAGATTAATGCGATTGGTTGAAAAAATAATCGACTATCGATTATTAAAATAATAGTTAGTTGCGGTCCTAGTTGCGTGTGTCTGCTATGTGTACACTGATAGCAGCACACATCCAAGAGAAGAGCCCATGAGACAACCGAGTGTTCGTCAAACACCGCCCCTAGGAGGTGTCCTTTGCATCGGCTAAAGACGTCTACTGTCTTTAAAAGGCCTAAAATAGATGCAATGAATGCAGCTGCCGTTAGTGTTTGTGTTGTTGTGTGAGCACATACTGACTGGAACTACCACAGGGAAAAGAGTCTAGTGTACTTTTAATCTAACTACCATTCAATCAGAACAGTCCGTTCTATGCAGCACAGCAACTCAATCAAACCAGTCCAGCTGTCTGAGGGGTCTCACCTGGTGTCCACCGCCGGTCGTCCTCCGTCACCATGTCCACACCACCGATGAGGTTTTCCCAGAATTCCTCCAGGTTGTTGGACTCGGGCAGACGGCCCGATATCCCTGCTATCACTATCTCATCCATGCTGAATTACTGTGGAGGGAGGGAGGGAGGGAGGGAGGGAGGGAGAGAGAGAGAGGGAGAGAGGGAAAGAGGGAAAGAGGGAAAGAGGGAAAGAGGGAAAGAGGGAAAGAGGGAAAGAGGGAAAGAGGGAAAGAGGGAGAGAGGGAGAGAGGGAGAGAGGGAGAGAGAAAGAGAGAGAGATATCAACAAAATGAGCAGTGGACATTTTGTACACACGGAGACATTAGCTGGTCAAGTCCTTAATTAAACTAGGCCCACTTTTCTATACTAAAGGTCACCACTGTTTACCATCAGTGTACATCACTGGAACAATAATCAGCTCAAATGTTTTACTGAGCAGCATGCTTCCCGGGGCCTGTCACCGAATCGGTAACATGGGTGCATCAGTCCCTCTCCTTCACTGATAAAGCTCCCATGCCCTGCAGGACCCATTTATCTTGTACAACCTTTCTGCACCCTCACATTTGAAATCCAAAGTATGTTATTTATTATGACACAGTAACATGGAAACACTGTGGGTTTCACACACTGCCAGAAAAAGTAGAGTTTGACACCATGGCTAAAGCTGCATGTACAGGTAACATTATCATAATATGAATATGGAAATTTATTTATTCTTTGAGACTTGGGTTGAGGGTAAAATGTTGACAGGATGTCTCTGAGTACATACATGCTGAAAAACTAACATTTCTACTGAATAAATGTTTTCCAAAGGCCACGGACACCCATCCTCCCCCCCCCCCCCCCCCCCCCCCCCCCCCGACACACACACACACGGAATATAAATATGTGGAAAAGCTTTGAAGTAATCCAATAATTCCCACTAAACGTGTGTCGGTATTGAAGCATGTGTAATTGTGTTGCCGTTGACTGGCAGGTTTGGGAATGAGGAGTCCCTCCCAGCATGCATGAGAGAGCACTTACAGCAGACAATGTCGTCTGCTGATAGAATACTCTGTGTACATGATTGAGCATCCCCATGCTGGTGTGTGTGTGTGTGTGTGCCTCTCTCTTTGTTCTTGTTTCTAGGCCAGGGACAGACCCATGGACCAATGGGCTAGCAGCTTGGGACAGAGCCACTGGAAATTAAACTGTGTATGGAAGGTTTGGACCGCCTCACATGACACACTGTACACACTGCAGCCCGGCTCAGCACACCGCCTGAGCCCTCATGGGCTGGGTCACACATGGAGCCAAGTCCCCTAGCCTGGTCCACCTAGCCCAACCTGGACCACTTGGCCCATGTGGACATGGAGATGAATGTCCGACGTGTCCTCAGTCTTTATGGAGCTGTTATCAATGTCAACAGATAGAAACTGGTCCAAGCTAGCAGAGCTATTGGTCACTGACGGACGTGTCTAGGCAACGTTAGCTTGTGACAGCTGTGGTAACTTCCCCCCTCTCCATACTACCCGTCTCACCTGTACTACCTGTCTGATAATGGAATGCACAAAGTGAAGTACTCCCTCCATTCTAACCAGCCAACCTCAGCTTCATCACGACCATCGTCAGCCTCTCTTGTCTTTACCAACTCTTCTTGTGTGAGATTACTGACACCCACACAAATCCAGTTGAGCAACTTTAATACCTGATAAACTCGAAATAAACCAGAAACAGTAGACAAAGAGGTCTGGTTCAACCAGGGCAGGACACTGTGGTAGAATGAGAGACGCGATGGTTACATAATTGGCTGTCTTCTATATGTCAACAGAACAAATCCTGGCCATGAGAACGAGGCGGTGAGCCTGGGTAGAAGTAGGATGAGCCCGGTATGACGGGCTGTCCCGGCCCCTTTGTGAGGCTCAGTAGCTGGAGGGATTTGGCCTCCAGGACATACAGGCCAGGGATTAGAACTAATGTAGCACCTTCAGGACAACATCTAGCCTCACCTGACCCCGATCACACACTAACACCCTGCACACTATCTATTTGTCAACACGCACACAGTAGACTTAGTCAGCGCTCTATGAGGAGTCGGCCCGCTGCAGCCTCACGCTGGACCCAAAGTCAGCCCAAGTTATATTTTCAATAGGGGTGCGTGACTGCATCGTCTTCTAGTTATTACGGGCTGGTTCAGTCAGTGGTCCGCGGGTCACATGCAGCCCAGAAGTACCCTGCGAGCGGTCCAGCACACATACATCTGATGTATGACAGAGTATGTAAACTACATGTTTATGGAGGTAGAACCAGTGAGCCAGCTGGCTTCCTTCTCCTGTTCAGTGACACATGCTCAGTACCGATCAGACATGATGCACAGATCAGTTAGCCACACCACCAATCTTATCCTTAACCAATCACGGTGTGCCTCCTGTCACGTGGTTCTGACCACGCTTAGAAACACATCTGGCTACTGACAGATGGAGAGAGGGGGGGAGACAGAGGGAGGGAGAAACTGGGGGAAAGAGATACAGAGTGTTAGTGTTGACACTTGTTTTGGCTCCGTGCACTGAAAGCTCTTTTTCAGTTCTCTGCACTTTGATATGTGCCAGTTTTCTGCACTTTGATCATTGTTATGTTTGACGACATTCATTTGCATTCGCCTAAAAAGTACCATTACAAAATGTCCGGCTCATCTACATTCCTTGTTTTAAAAATCTGGCCCCATTGAAATAGTAATTGAATAGCCCTGCCTTGTTGCATTCATAGCAGCCCTGACATTCTGGATGTTAGACTGCTGAGGTCATCCTGCGCGCTTACCAACAAGACCTGACTCGTCAAGCAGCCCAAGGTGAAAACAACACCACTGACCCTCTTCCTCAAAGTGACAGAACTATGAAAACAAATCCTTCAAAATCATTCACACACACACACACACACACACACACACACACACACACACACACACACACACACACACACACACACACACAAAGTATCAATCTTCTATTATATAGATTATCAATAATCTTTAATACAAAGTAAACGTTTAGGTACTACTATTGAAAATCAACTGCTTTCAATTACATTCAAGCCACATATCGAAACGATAAAAGAACGATGGTGGACTGTCTGCCCCTCAACATTCCTCAACCACATGGAAAAGTTAGCAAACTACACTCAACTTATTCTTGAAACCAAGTCATCATTTAATTCCTGCTCTGAGAAAAAAAAAACATGTCTTAACCAGAGACTCCTGAACCAGTCAGGGACTATTCCATGTTCTAAGCTCAGTACAGTGGCCATGCCCCCACTGAAACACACTGGAACACAACAAGTGAAAGACACCTTGAAATCAGAGAAAGGCCATGGGGAGTTCTGCCATTCATTCTCACTTCACTTTGTGGCCTCAGATACCAAGTCCTCATCCCGGACCAAGGCGTAATATTCCTCATCAGGATCTCACTACTGTGACAAGGTGCCAGCAGGGATCAGCGTCTGACTGCAGCACGGAGACAACAACACGGAGCGGGCCTGCTGACCTGCGCACTGACTGCTGCGTTCAGGCAGAAAAATACACACCAATCTTTGTGTTATGGGGGTGGAGGTGGAGGGGTTCTATCCCATATTGCAATGCATAATATTCTAGATAAATAAGTATCACCAAAACTGCTGTATAGTCAGTGTTCATTCGGGTCTGAAGATGACCCAGCAACATGGATAATCTCCATCCAGTGGACGCAGACAAACTGCGTGAACAAGGTTCGAGCTCGTGCGTTAACTGCGGTAACGCCGTGACGAATACTGTGTTGCGTTCAAGTAAAATAATGTACTAAACACCATACCGGTAACGAAAGCACCATCACTTTTTGACACAACACTGTCACACACCAGTGGTAATAAAACAACAACGAAATAGTGAACGGGATTGTTGGGTATTATTTTGTTATGTACTTCACTATTGTTTCTTCTCGGTCCAGTGTAAGTGACAACGGCAACGCAGCTAATGACAGTTAGCAAAGGATAGCTTACCGGTGCTGCCCGGGCGGTGCTCCTCTGAATGTGGCTGCAGTGAGTGTCTGTCCTTGTCGGTTCCGCTTGTCTGCGAGCTGAGCGTTAGCCTCCGCGCTCCTCTCGGTCTCTTTTCTCAGATGAATTTAAATGTCTCACATTCGGCCTGGACACGCCACATGGGCTGACAGTTTGGCTTGGCCGCGCAGTCCAATGAGAAAGGAGGCCGGGCTCTCGGATCCAGCCAGTGATGGAGCAATTCGTCGAACGCCCCTTAGTCACAGAGAGAGAGAGGAAACGAACGAGCCGGGGTTATTGGAGTTTAAACAGACTCTCTTCTGTAGCCCCGCCCCGTCCCAATGGCCGACCCCACTGAGAAGAGTTCGTTTGGATAAAGTAGTGACGTGATGAAACGTTGCCGCTTATCGGCGATATATTGATATTTTATACTGTTCCTTTTGTTTCGTGTTGGCAGCGAGTGATTGGTGATGTGTCCGTGTACGTTTTATTCGTCTGCTTTCCTCGGCGGGCTGCAGCAGCACTCTCACCGCCGCGTGGATGGGTGGTTGTCTGCTGGGTGCTGAATGCTGCTCTCCAGCATACCGCCTCTCCTTCAAGGACGCTTCAAGTGTTGGTGGAACTTGCTGCACATGTTCGCGTACTGTGCGAGCAGGTGTCCTACACTCTTAGTTCAGTGTAAGGAGGCCACCATATGCTAACCAGCACTAAACACACAAATCAAAGTGAGATCTGATGAATGCATTGTGTTGGTTCAAAGGGGATCATCCTCTGGGAACACTGGTTGTCATGGTATTTCCTTTTTTTTTATGTGTACCTCATGTTGGTGCATGATTATAAGACAGTTGATATTTAATTACTCTCTTCACTTATTAATATCACTTATTGTAAGTCGCTTTGGATAAAAGCGTCAGCTAAATGAAATGTAATGTAATTATCATTAGAGCAGGCCTTGATTTTTTTGAGGAAAATTAATATCTTTACATATTTTGGTACCGTTCATTAGTTCACGATATTTCCGTCCCTAAGTGGACTGACAGACCAACACATCTACAGCCATGCTGGATGTCGCACATTTTTATTTCCATTATATCTAATGTCTTTGTGTTGTGACCTGTTCTGTTCTGAATATTGACCTACTTTCATGAATACAGCTCTCTAACTGGTGATATAAAACACAGTCACACTGTGCTTCCTCGTCCCATCCATCAGCAGATCTGTTGGGATCACTGGGATCACTACAGCACATACATGATTCTGGCTCTCTCCTGGCCCTCACAGGCTCTGAACCTTTAAACAAGTTCAGCTTCAAATCTAACCAGTGGACGTGAACCTGAGGGCTGGCGCACGCCAAAGCCTTCTGGATGATGTGCACATGGACCAATCACAAAGCGTGGGTGTGAGGCATCGTCCAATCACAGGAAAGGGTGCTGTTCGAAAATAGGGTGATTAAAAGGCGGGACCTAAACTGTGACGTAGCCTGGACCGCTTGTCTGACTTCTTGGGGGTTACTGGAGTTCATCATTTCAGATAGCACGATGTTCTTAGGGTAGTGCTTTTATCTACTGAGGCAATAGTGAGAAGCCAGTGACCCAGTGATAAATAGTGAAACAGTCAGACGGATTCTTGGACATGAAGAAGCCCTTTTTTATTTTTGTTAATGGACTGGCACATTAATGTATACCAAATAAAACACTCAAGTTTCATAGAAATAGTTTATAATTATGAGCACATTTCGTTGCAGGATGCATGTTGAAAGAGGTGACTTCATCACCTGTGTGCAGAGTACCAGAGCAGCGGACTGAGCTCTGCTGCATCATTTCAGATTTCTGAGACGTTGCACAGCTTTAACAATGTTGAGTTTCTGTTCATATCACCTGCAGTCATGACGACGATTCAAAAGTTAACAATACACACATTAACAGATACTATTGAGTACCACACACAATCTTTGTCCTGGTCCCTTAACGGCTCACACATGTGAGTTCTGATGTTGGAAGGAGCAGCAGAATATTAAGCATGTTCTCACCATATGTTTTATTCTGAAATGTAATGAAGAATGTTGTGTTTGTGTGCTTTTAATCGTGTTTGTACTCATGCCACCAGGATTATTATGAAGGAGCTACAATTAAAAACATTTTCTTTCTAAAAACAATTCTAAAATCCTTCTTCTCATAAAACCCTGCCTTTTAAACTCCCTCGTTAGTGATGCTGGCTCTCTGTTATGAATCTGTGTCTGACATCATCCTGATGACATAATCAGGGTTATTTTCTCAGACATGACAAAGTGTTCTCACAGGCTGAGTAGGACTCCACGTTGTCCTGTGTGTGTGTGTGTGTGTCTCAGTCTTTCACGTTGTAGTTTCTGATCTTGCAGGTCCTGCCGGTGGATCCAAGTCTGCTAGTCTTGGTAGTGTTTGATGGGGTTTTACAAGGGCGCCCCCTATGCTGGACCTCAGCTGGGGGATGGCCATGGATGGGAGTGCGGCTACCGTGTGCCGTCATCTGGACTCCAGCATCACCAGACTCAGCCACCTCCTTCCTGCTCAGCTCACCCTCGCCGTTAGGGGCAGACAAAGAGAGATGCAATGTGTAATGACCGTTACATTGTCTTTAACCGGTGCTAGGTTTTTTGTTGTCATAATGGAACCATGAAGCAGGTGTGGACTCAGTACCGATACTGTTTACATACCTTAACATCACAGATACTTTCTCATTGCCAGCTGCACTGACTGAAATAAAATAAAATCTGGAACCTGAACATTTTGCCTGTCCCTGTGTGTACTATGATGCAAAGGAAGACATGTGACTGGCTACATTTATATCTTTTATCCAAAACAATCCTAATGCAGCTCATTCAAACTCTCTCTCTCACACACGCACACATAGACACACATGCGAGCACACATAGACACACACACAAGCGCACACACACACACTGCAATGAACTACTTGACCCAGTGAGGACAGTTATCATAAGTGTAAAGAAACCTTGTGCAAGGTTTGTCTGGTTTCACAATTATTAGATGGCATGAATCTAATCTGGTTGAGAAACTGTTCCCTGGACAGTTGACAGAGACTACAGTCACAAATTGGGCAACGACCCTCCGTCCATTTGCCCATTGTTGATCCAACCACTGCAACCGTGTTCACACTGGGCCAAGGGGTCCCTAACACAGTATGCAGACACAGCTATTAAATCCCTGTTCACACGGGACCACTGATCATAGGACTTTGTGTCGACCATGATGGGTGATGGGTCTTTATGCTTCAGTGCAGCCAGCCTGAGACGTGAGAAATAAGCAGCTGCTTAGAGCTTCGTAGACCGTAGGGGTCCCCAAACATGCACAGAAAAGACAACGGCTGTCCACCCACCAGACTGGTAGACTGAGACCTGGCAGATTCTGGTCTTACTAACCGAGATGCGCTGTCATTGTCATATCCAGTCTGTGGGGTTGCAATGGCCGCAAAAGGATACAATGCACTCCAGTGTGAGACAGGAGATATGACTTTGAGTTCCTAACCTTTGACCCATCTTGTAATCCAAGTTGTTTTATGAGGGGTTCTTAACTGCACTGAACCCTTTTTTTTTTTACATAATACATTTTTGAAATGTACCAACTGAAATGTACCAATTACATATACTATAATAAAAAAGTTGTTATATATATATATATATATATATATATATATATATATATATATATATTCAGCCATCATATATCCATGATGGCTGATCCTGCAAGATGTAACATTACCACCACTGTGCCCTTGAGCAAGGCCTCATGGATGAAGCCAACATTATTAAAGATAGTTAGGTTAGGTAGTTAGACTGAGATGATACGATTTAGGTGTTCATGTTTTAGCACAGACTTATCAAAGAAATCCTCAACCACTTAACATGAATGCAAGCGTTTGATCTCACTTTGCCATCACTGTAGTGACTGATTTTCATCACTTGCCACTCGGCTGGTTGTGGGAGAAGATCCTGTTCTTTACTCGCTTGTACAAAGAAATTCCAGGCTGTTCTTATCTTTGGGTGAGGTTCCTGTTTAATAGTTCTTTACAACAGACAATGCAACTATTAGTGTCCTGGTCTTGTGTCTTGTTGCGGTAAAAATTTGCAATCTCCCCGTCACCCATGCATCATTACACCTGTCAGTTGCACCTGGGCCCCACATACAAACCACCTGCCACACACACCATCCCCCATGGTCAACCTGAGATCTGGTTCACTTTCAAACATATAAAACACAGACACAACAAATGGCTCCTACAATCACCATATGTTGCATGTCATTATTTAGATTTAAAAAACAATCTGATATGCAGGTGTTACAGAGATGCTTAACAAGTTATTCTGGTACGGTTACCTTCTGAGAACATAGATGGACTGAGTCCATGGTCCAGTATCTCCCACAGTTCTTTTAGGGAGCGCAGTGACGCCTCTGATGACAACCGAGACCTGGACAGACCCACGTCCATCGAGCTCTGTGACTGGCTGAGCATGTTCTCCTTTTTCTGGGAGGAGAGAGAGATGTTTTAGAAAATCCTGAAAAATCATAGAAAAATAAATATATTGTCTGTACTTTATATACCTCGCAGTACATTTTTATTATTAGAAAACTATGAAGATTTTAGAATGAACTCAGACAAAGTTTTGCACTGAAAGATATTGATTAAATATGAAAAGTATAGCGGGCAGCTGAGCCTGTTACTGCTTATCAGTGAATGCAATGATTACTCTGCTGTTACCTCAGGCCTGTTTGTGGTTTCCTGTCCCTGGGACCAAGGGTTGGCAGCCCCATCTGTGGCAGGACCTGGTTTGCTGGTTCCAGGTGGAAGTTGTTCAGCCAAAGGGCCAGCTCTCTGCCTCAGTGCGTACTGCAGCTCCTGAAGGCACAAGACCATTAGTGGACCCACAGCGCTCTCTGGAGGTCGCACAGAGAAGTACGCACACTAGGAGTCCTGTCCCTCTGAGGTCCTTCAGACTGTGTTCTGTGGTTTTGGACAGGTGTGCAGAGGACCGTGGACCCTAGACCTGTTCCCATCCTATACTGGTGTTGTGTGATTCTGGTTCCAGGTGCATTCGCTGTGACTTCTACACAGAGTTTGCCAAAGTGAATGCAGCTCATCACATACAGCAGGTTAGTGGACTTGGCCAACAAAGTCTGGTTTCAAGTGATGTCGGTCTTTGACATGTGTAGCAAAGGTTCTCCTTACCGGGGACTTCTCAGGCTCGAGCGACACACCACAGACACGTCTGATTGCGGGTTAACAGGCTTTATTGGTTGCACAGGCTTCTTGCTGTCGCTCGCTCTCATGCTCCTGACACACTGCATGCCAACCACACCGCACACTTCTCCCTGCAGCCTTTTATGGCCGCGCTCGCCCCCACACACACTCACGCACTCATCTGTTTCAGCTGCGGCTCGCTGACGAGCTGCCGCTGTTCCCCGAGCGCGCTTCTCCCTCTCCCCTGCTGCAGGTGCGCTAACCACGCCCCACAACATGTTTTCTGAATGTTGTATGGACCAGTGTGTCTTTGAGATGTTTGTTCTTTCAGAAGGTGGAGACTGCACGAAATCCTGTCCAGTCAGCACATTTTGGCCAGTCGCTGATTTAATTTAGAATGTATTTCTCTTATTAGAACGTTGAGGTTTTTTGAATGAGTACACCAGAAGGATCCTTTTCTGTATCCCCCCTGATCTGGAATGTCCAGGCGACCTTAGTCACCCTCAGTATTTGTCTGGGGTACCCTTTTATCATCTTCTCCCAAAAAGTCCTCCATCACATGATTAAATGACTACAGGCTCGTCACCTTCACGTCTGAGGTCATGAAATCCTTTGAGAGACTGGTGTTGACCCACCTGAAGAACATCACAAGGTCCTTGCTGGACCCCCTGCAGTTTGCCTACCGCGCAAACAGGTCGGTGGATGATGCAGTCAACATGGAACTACACCATATGCTGCAACACCTTGACTCCCCAGGGACATATGCAAGGGTTCAGCTCTGCATTCAACACCATCATCATTACATTACATTACATTACATTTCATTTAGCTGACGCTTTTATCCAAAGCGACTTACAATAAGTGCATTCCACGGTTACAAACAAGAATCAGAACAACAAGAATCAAGTTTGACTACAAAGTGCTATCAGTAAGAGCCATTCCAGTGCTACTAAAGTGCTACTTCCTTTATTCAAGGTATAGTTTGCGACGGAAGATGTAGAGACTTTCTGCTGTTCTGATGTCACTGGGGAGCTCATTCCACCATCGAGGAGCCAGGACAGAGAACAGTCGAGACTTTGTTGAGTGTTTAGCTCGCAGTGACGGAGCTACAAGCCGATTGGCAGAAGCCGAGCGGAGCGCACGAGCTGGGGTGTAAGGTGTTACCATGTCCTGGATGTAGACTGGACCCGATCTGTTCGTAGCACGGTACGCCAGTACCAATGTTTTGAATCGGATGTGGGCGGCCACCGGTAACCAGTGAAGGGCGCGGAGGAGCGGAGTAGTGTGGGTGAATTTCGGGAGGTTAAAGACCAGTCGAGCTGCTGCATTCTGGATGAGCTGTAAAGGTCGGATGGCACCAGCAGGTAGACCCGCCAGGAGGGAGTTACAGTAGTCTAGGCGCGAGATGATCAGAGCCTGGACGAGAAGGGTGAGAAGGGGGCGTATTCTCCTGATGTTGTGCAGCATGTACCTACAGGAACGAGTTGTTGCGGTAATGTTGGCAGTCAGGGAGAGTTGACTGTCCAGGGTCACACCGAGGTTCCTGGCAGTCGGGGTCGGGGCCAAGACTGAGTTGTTGAAAGTAATCGTCAGGTCGTGAGTGGGGGAGATTTTTCCTGGAAGGAAGTAATTCCATCTTGTCAGGGTTAATTTTCAGGTGGTGTGCGGACATCCATTGTGAGATGTCAGTCAGACAGGCAGAGATTCGTGCTGCTACCTGTGTTTCCGATTGGGGAAACGAGGGGATCAGTTGGGTGTCGTCAGCATAGCTATGGTAGGAAAAGCCATGTGAACGAATGACGGAGCCAAGAGAGTTGGTGTGCAGGGAGAAGAGGAGAGGGCCGAGCCTTGAGGGACCCCAGTAGTGAGAGGACAAGGCTCAGACACAGATCCTCTCCAGGTTACCCGGTAGGTGCGATCACTGAGGTAGGATGAGAGGAGGGAGAGCGCAGTGCCTGAGATACCCAGGTCCTGGAGGGAGGAGATAAGGATCTGGTGGTTCACTGTGTCAAAGGCAGCAGAAAGGTCCAGAAGGATAAGGACAGAGGAGAGAGAGGCTGCTCTAGCAGTGTGAAGCTGCTCAGAGACAGCAAGGAGGGCAGTCTCTGTTGAGTGGCCTGCCTTGAATCCAGAATGGTGAGGGTCCAGAAGGTTGTTCTGGTGGAGGAAGGAGGAGACTTGGTTAAAGATAGCTCGCTCCATGGTTTTGGAAAGAAAGGGAAGGAGACAGGTCTGTAGTTGTTGACTTCTGACAGGTTGAGAGTTGGTTTCTTCAGGAGAGGGTTAACTCTTGCCTCCTTCAGAGAGTTAGGGAAACAGCCAGTTGAGAGGGAGGTGTTAATAAGATGGGTGAGAAAGGGAAGAAGGTCAGGAGCAATAGACTGGAGGATGTGAGATGGGATGGGGTCAAGGGGGCAGGTGGTTGGGCGGGCAGCGCTTACCAAGGTAAGAACTTGATTGGGGGACAGAGGGGTGAAAGAGGAAAGTGAAGGGGAGGAGGATAATGTTAATGGAGATGTAGTTATGGGAGGGGGATCAGTGAATGAGGAGCATATGTCATCTATCTTTTTTATAAAGTAGTCGACAAAGTGGTTCGGTAGAAGGGTGGAGGGAGGAGGAGGACAGGGGGGGTCAAGGAGGTTGGAAAAAATGGAGAAGAGTTTTTTGGGGTTAGAGAAAGAAGATTCAATTCTGGATTGGTAGAACAGGCTTTTGGCTGCAGAGATAGAGGCAGAGAAGGAGGCGAGAAGAGAGTGATAGGCGTGCAGGTCGTCTGCGTGTTTGGATTTTTGCCATTTCCTTTCCGATGCTCGCATAGTGGCTCTCTGGGCACGGACCGGGTCTGACAACCACGGAGCCGGAGAGGAATTGCGAATCTTACGTGTCGTAAGAGGACAGAGAGAATCAAGAGAGGAGGACAGAGTAGAGAGGAGAGTGTCTGTGGCACAGTTAGGATGCATGAGTGAGAAAGAGTCAGTTGAAGGAAGGGCTGACAGAACAGACGAGGCCAGAGAGGAGGGAGAGAGGGAGAGAGGGTACGAATGTTGCGACGGACAGGGGCAGAGTCTGTTGCTGTGGGAGGGTTGTCAGTTCCCAAGAGTGGGAGAGAGTAGGAGATAAAGAAGTGGTCGGAGACGTGAAGTGGAGTTACAGTGAGGTTCGATGTTGAGCAGTTTCTGGTGAAAATATAGTCAAGATGATTTCCAGCTTTGTGAGTCGGAGGTGAAGGACTGAGTGAGAGAGCAAAGGAAGACAGTAAGAGCACCAGGTCAGATGACTTCTCGGTCTGGATGTTGAAGTCATCTAGAAGAATGAGAGGGGGGCCGTTTTCAGGGAAACTTGATAGGAGGACGTCTAATTCTTCCAAGAAATCTCCCAGGGAACCAGGTGGACGGTAGAGAACAACAATGTTCAGTTGAACCGGATTTGTAACCGTCACAGCATGAAGCTCAAAAGACAGTGGTGTAGACAATGGAAGCGGGTAGAGAGAAAAACTCCATTTGGGGGAGATGAGTAGACCCGTGCCACCACCCCGGCCAGTGGGCCTAGGTGTGTGGCTGAAGAAGAAGGCAGACGAGAGAGCAGCAGGGGTAGAGGTGTTGTCTGGTGTGATCCAGGTCTCAGTAAGAGCCAGGAAGTCCAGAGATTGCTTGATAGCAAAGCCAGAGATGAAGTCTGCCTTGCGGTTAGCTGACAAGGTGTGACAAGGTGTTGAGTTTGTGTGGAGCGGGTGGGATAAATAAACGCGGAAGGATTTTGATGTAAGTAAGAACGAGTCCGAGGTCTAAAGTATCTACGAGTTGATATGCACACAGGTATGGAAGGGAAGCACATTTTCACAGGGAAGTGTTAATGCTCAGCCGCCCCGAAGACTCCAACGAAAGACTCCTTTGTCTTTATCCTCCGAGTCTTCATACGATGAGTCTTCGCTGACGCTTCAAACCCACACCTGGTTTTATACCAGTGTTAGCGATAATTAGCTACAGCTGAGTTGACTACGCCCCAGGTCGTTAGTGTGATGGCCACCAATCGAGAGTGCTCTGGCTCAGGACAATAGCAGGGTTTCCCTTTAATCAGTGAGGTGAGAGTTTTCCAAGAACAGCTGCTTCTTGGCAAAAGTGATCAAGGACAGGATCTGTTTACCTCAAAAGTAGAAAGTAAAACTAGAGCCTAGTCCCAAGTACAGTTGGATTACAGAAGTAGACTTTAACCCTAGCTGGTTCAGTTGCGTTTAAGTCACTTGACCAAAGCAAAGTCCCGGCTCAAATGATTCAGACAGAAATGACAGTACAGATTATCCCGGAGGTACTTCAACCCAAACTCTCCCAGCTCACCGTGCCGGCCCCCACCTGTCACTGGATTACAAACTTCCTGACAGACAGGACGCAGCAAGTGAGGCTGGGAAAAATCCCATCCAGCACCCGGACTATAAGGACTGGCGCCCCCCAGGGATGTGTGCTCTCCCCACTGCTCTTCTCTCTCTACACCAATGACTGCACCTCAGGGGACCCGTCTGTCAAACTCCTGAAGTTGTTAAACTCGTCCTTCTGCACTACTTGCACTACTCTGACTACTCTGTTGTCTTTAATGGCTTTTTTTATATTTATCTTGTTTATTGTATATAATATGTATATATGTACGACGAGTGTGTAACTGGAGTCAAATTTCATGTATGTGTACACACATGGCCAATAAAGCTGATTCTAATTCTGATAAAGCTGATTCTGATGAGTTGTGACTTTATCAATCCTCTGCAGGCATGTTTTGGATGGTATTTGGATGGTTTGAATCATGTCAGTTTTCATGCATTCAATTCATTGAGAGGGAGAGTTAGAGTCACCAAACCTGCATGTCTTTAGGCTGTGAGACTGAGAGAAAGGCCACTCCAACAGGCCCCCATCAGAAGAGGTGCCGTAGTATACACACACTCAACTCACACAAGTTATGGCGCCATATGGAAGCCAACACAGGCAAAGAAGATTCTCATGTCTATCTTGCTGTTAGTATTCTGGTACTAAAATTAAACCTCTGTCCTTGGAAATCTGAGGGGGCACAATATGAGGGAGATACTTTACAACTGTGTGACGTAGAGGAGCCTCTGAAGACAGTGGGAGGAAGAGCAGTTTATTGATAGTAAACTGAGTTGGAGCAGATACCTGTGTGGTGAGCTGGTACTGCAGCTGTTCCAAAGCAATCAGCCGATCCGGCTGCTCTCCTCGCTTCTCTGTGGAGGAGTCCCTCTCTGGCTCCACCGGTTCTGTTAGACACACAGAGTTGTTTTATATTCTGCTACAGGCACGTGCACAGATAGACCCCTAGTGGTGCTCAAGCACCTGCCCTTTTGCCCTGAATGAGAAAAGTGCCCCTTCTACTGGAGCCCAATGTTTTCTTCATTCATCAGTATTTAAGAATAAAAATTACTCTCTCTGTCATCAATTCCCCCCAAATGATATCTGACGGGGCATTTATTTGAGTTCTTGTGAGAATTTCGCCCTGACATGTTCCGTGGCGCTCACAAGCCCCCGCTGTTTGGTGATAAATTAACCACAATATTAGCGCCGCTGAAAACATTACGTCACAACTGGTCCGACGTTTCCTAAAAAAATAAACAAACAAACTCACGAAATCCGTGATTTCAAAGCCTTGTCCAGCTGTTTACTGACTAGTCATGTTTAATGAAGAGAGAGAGGGAGAGATATACAGACAGGCATCTTCATTGTGTTGTATAAATGCCGTTTAGACAATTTCGAAAGTATGTTGATCAGTATGTAGTATGTAGCCAATCATCTTTATTCATAAGGAAAATGTAAGCTAGCTGTCTAATCTAGCTAGCTGTCTAGTCAGAAAACAGTAAAAAATGTGTGTGTACTGTGTTGTCAGCTTTATAGAGATTATGTAAGTCACTCTTGATTATTATGCAGTGCTTAATAATCAAGAGTGACTTACATAATATTCATTTATTTATTCAATTTGATAATTTGAGTTAGTTTGTTAACAACAATAAATATATAAGTTGAAAATATCCTACTGTGTTTTTTTTAATTTATTTATTATTATTATTTTTAATTTCATAAATAATTTTGGCGATTGGTGCCCTTTTTTTGGTTTGAGCACCTGCCCCCCAAAATGTCTGTGCACGTGCCTGTTCTGCTAGGTTGCAATCAGAGACTGATGTGGTAATTGGTCATGTGATCTGATGGGACAGGAAAATTAGTTTATGGGTTTACAATAATACTAATAACTATCATTGTTTCTTTATGATCGTAATGCTGTAAAAACCTCAATTGGAAACAGGGATAACAGAACTAACAGTGGCTCTATAGTTATTCATGTTTTTTTCCCCGAAAAAAAAGAAAAAGAAATATACATATAAATAATATATATATAATACATTAGATGTTTGTTTGAAAAATGAGTGAATTAGACACTATTAGCTAATTAGACCCACGCTAGGTGGCGTTCTCTAACCCTTTCTACACATTTGGCAACATGCTGTGTGTCGCCAGTAATTTGCCGTCACCTCAAAATGACAGTGGAGTGAACGGGCCGGTCTTGTTTGCTAAATTCAGTTCATGCATCCTCTCATCTCTCTCTTACATCCCCACTGTGAAGAGACACGATGCGAGGAAGAGGTGCGTACAAGTTAATAAAGGTAAGGATAAAGATCCAATGCCAGAAACTGGCACAAATACCAGGATGTACTGCATCCGGTCACATTTTGCAATATGAAAGCTGGTGTGCTTTTCTGACGCACAATCCTCAGTTCAAGGTGCACAGTTATGAGGAAGTAGTATGTTCCAATTGAATGCATCCTGCATGCAACAGTGTGAATTTGATGCACTAAAAGTAAAAAGAAAAAGTCTCCTCTGTTGGATTAGTGTGATAATCCAATCATCTGTGATTCAAGCTCAGCACCATTCATGGGTAGTGTGAGTAAAACAACTGATAGCGTGTTACATTACGTTACATTTCACTGACGCTTTTATCCAAAGAGACTTACAGCGATTTACAGTAGATACAATAGACACAGCAACGGTGAGAAATTAGGGTTAAGTGTCTTGCTCAAGGACACATCGACATGGACTGTTTAAAATTGACTCTTACATATCAATAAAGTGTTACATTTGGTGTCTGTGTCATTTTTTTGTTTGAAATTTGAAGGATTTTCATAATGAAGCATATATTAGGTTTTGGATGATGGAGATATAAATGGATACTTGTTGAAAGGATGTTTTACAAAATTTAAAAAGATATAGAAATGTCTTTCAAATAAGAGTAAATGTGTTTGTTAGTGTAGATGTCAGCTGGGGTACCGTGCAAACAAACAAACCCAACAGACTGCCCTATGTGTGTGTGTGTGTCTGATACTGTACCCGGTGGTCCAGCAGTGGTGGTCTGGGCTCGGAGGCGGTTCCCCATCTCTATCAGCTGCTGCTTCTCTCTGCTCAGACGGGCGATACAGGACGCTGCCCGCTTCAGCCTTGTGCGCAGCAGAGGAGGGTCGCTTCTAGCCCTCTGCACGTTTCGTAACAAACCATCAGCCATCAGACCTGAGTCCTGCTGCCGTCGCAAATACAGGTTCTCCTCATGGAGCTGTCGCAGCAGTGCACTCTGGAAGGAAGAGGAGATGGAACTTGAAGGAACCAGGTTGATGAATACACAATCTCTCCCCATCATCTCATAGCTGACTGGTGAAAGGACGCTTTTGTGAACTAGGACAAAGTTGTACATTACTGAGATACAATATAAAGGAACTGTCTCGTCCCTGTCGGCACTGAAGAGGACAGTCGGTTTAACTCTGCACCACTGGTCCCAGCAGCCACCTGGATAGAACAACCTCAACTAGTTTTCTGACTTCCTTCAGCACCTTTTCCATGACGTCGGCCAGAGCAGACTCCGTACGCCTGTCCTCCTGCTCCGCCAAAGCAGTGGTGTCGGCCCTTTTCTCCCAGCACTGACCACCTGAGGGCAACATACGAGAGGACAAATACGAATGAAAGCAAAGTTATTGGGGGCAACTGTGGGTCAGTGGTTAGCAGGTCTGACTTTCAAACCCCGGCTCAGCCAGCCCATGTTGTTGTGTCCTTGAGCAAGACACATAACCCTAATTGCTTACCGTTGCTGTGTCTACAGTCTACTGTATATCATGTAAGTCAACTAAATGTAATATTGAAAAAGACCTTTTTATAAAAATACATCCAACAAGTTACAGTTTAAGTCATCAAGGTGAACACCAAATTACTAAAGGACCTAAACTCTTTAAATATATATATATATATACTGTATTTTGTGAAATGAAAGCTGAATCATGCAATTATTTAAAGTGTCACTTTGGGTGTGTGTCGATATAAAGTGCCACAAGGTTACAATAGCTACATGTAGTAACATTATTGGAATTGATGCAAATATTTCACAATAAAAGCCTTGTTAGGAAATTAAGGTCCACTGAAATGCTACAAGACTTTTACAGATACAGGAAGTAAGAAGTTTGTATAACAGCATAACGTTGCAGCAACTACTACTGAAATATGAGCATAACAACTTAAACTGTGAGGCTGGTATCTAATATAATTGTGCTTTAAATAACCCCGGTCACTATTTAAGAATTTACATTAACTTATATGGGGGGACAAGCGTAACAACAATGGATTAATACATGTTTTCAACGCCGACATACACATTTTTGAACTGAATGTTTTGACTAATAGTTTTCCTTAGTAATGGCTTTTTATTATTTAATTACACATTTGTTCATGCAAGGGTGGTAAAGTTTTCACAGCGTTTCTAGTGAGCCATCAAAACTTCACTGGAAGAACAAACGCAGGGTACCTTTTTCAGGTCCCTGCTTCGGCAGATGTGTGTTGTCTGAAAGTAAGGGTGCCAGATGTTCTGCAGGTTTGTCTGTGGCAGTAGCCGGGCTGGGCCTTCTCCTGGCGTCTTCTAGCTGCCCCTCGAGATGCCTGCACCGAGCCTTTAGTAGGGACACCTGCTCCAGACTGTAGTCTGGGGACAGTTTCACAAAGATATTTTAGACCGGCCGGTAGCGTCAGGCCAGTCTTCATCCCTCTTCACCTACGACTGCAGACCTATGCATGGATCCAACTCCATCATCAAGTTCGCAGACGACACCACGGTGATTGGTCTCATCAGCAACAATGATGAGACAGCCTACAGGGAAGAGGTACAGCACCTGGCCACATGGTGCGCCGAAAATAACCTGCTCCTGAACACCAGCAAAACCAAGGAGCTCATCGTGGACTTCAGGAAGGAGAAAAGAAGCAAGCATGCGCCCATCCACATCAATTGGATGGATGTTGAGCGTGTCTCCAGCTTCAAGTTCCTGGGGACCCACATCTCGGAAGACCTGTCTTGGACCACCAACACCTCCAGCCTTGTCAAGAAAGCTCACCAGCGCCTCTTCTTCTTGAGGACACTGAAGAAAAACCATCTGTCTTCAGCCATCCTGGTGAACTTTTACCGCTGTGTGATCGAGAGCATCCTAACCAACTGTGTCACAGTCTGGTATGGGAGCTGCTCTGTTGCGGAGCGCAAGGGACTGCAGCGGGTGGTGAAAACTGCCCAACGCATCACAGGAACTCCACTTCCGGCCATTGAGGAAATCCAGAGGAAACGCTGTCTGCGTCGAGCTCGCAGCATTCTCAAGGACGCCTCCCACCCTGCACACAGACTGTTTTCCCTCCTGCCCTCAGGCAGACGGTTCAGATGCTTCCGGACAAGGACCAGCAGACTGAGGAACAGTTTCTTCCCCAGAGCTGTTTCCTTATTGAACTCTGCCCCATGCTGACACCCCCCCTACTCCCCAACCACCTCCACCCACAAACCCATCTCCTCGTCATCTCCCCCCACTGACCAAAGACTTTACACCTGCACTCAAACACTTTTGAACTGTCTGCACTAAAAACTGAGCATTGCACTAGTCTAGTAACGTTAGGCAGCTACTGTTTATTATTATTATGCAATATTTAACGTTCACTCAATCTGTATTACTTAACTTATCATATGCCCATTTGCCTTTTTGTAAATTATGTTTATAGTTCCTGCTTATAGTCTACCTACATTTAATGCACAAATCAACCTGTATAACATGTACATATTACCGCAATCAATCAATCTGTATATCCCGTACCTATATCACTAACTTATTATCTGTAAAATACTTATTATTATCTGTATATTGGTATTTACTGCTATTGCACTTCTGGTTGGATGCTAAACTGCATTTCGTTGCTCTGTACTTGTACATGTGTAATGACAATAAAGTTGAATCTAATCTAATCTAATCTAATTTTGACTTGAAGAGTGTTTAAAGCTTGACATTTATTAAGCTCTAAAAATAAGCAGGATTAATGCTGCCCATTTTTAGCTGCTGGCCCCGATGGCATCCACGGACCGGTGCTCAGGGCCCCGCTGGGGCAGCTGCTGAGGTCCTGACCGACTCATCCCGTCCCTGGCCCAAGCTGCTGTCCCCACATGCTTTAACACCTCCATCGTGCCGATCCTTAAACACTGCGTTTATGCTGTGGGCGTTTATTGCCTCTCAACAGTTCTTAACACAGCGACGGCTGAGCCAGGAGCTCCCAGCTTCAGGTCCTAACAGTGCTAACAGTGCACCCAACATCAACAGTGCTGACAGATGTTATCTGAGGGGGAACCCTGATCTGAACAGCTCTATCAGCTTTAACCGCCTTATGAGACACTGTGGGCATGCTCACACTCACATGCACTAAAAGCAAGCACAATGTCAATGACACACACAGGGGAGAGATACTTCCTTCTCTGCTGGTAGACATCCCTCTGCTATAGCTTTACATACACAATAGTTGTTTAGTGCTATATTGAAGACTAAAGATTGAATTTAGCGCCTATAAACGGTGTAATGAAATAAAACCTATGGGAAAAGAAAAAAAAATTGACTTTATTCATAGTCAATGTAAATGTAAATCGGGTTCACATAATACACAAAGTAGCAACTTTAACTTTGGTGTAAAAGCTCTGAGGTCACAAGGGTCGTCCTGACGTGTCTTCGCATTCTCTTGTTTGACTGAAGCATGACGCCAGTCCAGCAATAACTTCCATCTTTGATCGTTCTCATTCTAGGAGAAGAGTCTGGTGGGTCCAGGAAAACCTCATCAAACAGGAGCTTCAGGACCCAGCAGAAGGATCTGAAAAACACAGCAGACCGAGCGTTACGCTACGCTGTCATGTTTTATCCGGACCAACAGATACATTTGAATGATGGAGAAGCGTGTGTTTCACAGGGTGGGTGGTGATTACATTGGGTTTTAACAAGCAGCCTATGAAGGAAGAAAGTGATTACAGAGAACTCGTAGCTGGAGAGGCCATCATGTACTAACAAAGGCAGCTGAGCCTGTTGCATCATAAAGTTCCAAGAAAAGCAACATGAAAGAACAGTTAACTACAGCCAACCTAGTACTGTATTTAAAGGTGCATAACACCAGTTTAGGAGAATTTATATCGCTTCTCAATGGCTCTCAAGATGGCGGTGCTAACATCACTCACAGTGCATAAGTGCTTTCAGAGCTAACTGTGGGGGTCTTGACTTACATCTTCCAAGTTGGTATTGATCCATCCTTGAGCTTCAGTGAGGAAGTGAATCCTGCTGTGTTCTGGTCCTCATTGAGAAAGAATTCTCCAGTTGTTTTGGGGACATGTCAGTCAAAAACAGATGTCTTCACTTCACAATCTTCATCAGAGATGCAACAATACTGATATCAGATCGCTTTGTTGCCATGGAGGCGATAGAGACAAAGAAGCAGATTCACTAGGTACTCGGTCGGGGAGGATGGTCACCTGCTGGAGGTGGTTCTCTGGTACAGTGATCCCCATAGCGATCCCCATAGGACCTACAAGTCTAGCTTGTCGTTACACATGTTTTCTGCTAAAATGAGCAGTAGAAAAGGAGACAGGACGGTCTTTCGGAAACACACATATCAATGTTGAAAAGCCATGAAAAAGTGCATTTAGCATACTTTGTCACCTTTAAGATAGTCAAGAACTAGACAGCGTTGTCAACAGATTTCTGTGTGAAGGACTATTAGTTTTATCTTAGTCCCTGTCTAAGTAAAACTGTGTTGAAGTGGCCCCTGGAGCTAAACAATAAAAAGGTCAGTGTTGAGTGACACACAGTAATGAATATGCTTTTATTTACTGAAATGTGATGAAAACTATCAACCATATTAGTATAGAAGAGTGCTGCCCCACCTGCTGGGCTGACTTTGAAGGAGATGTTAGTGGATTGGTCCGGTGGTCCGGTGGCCATCTGAGTGGTAGCTGTAGGAGGGATGGGGCGAGCGGCAGGGGCTCCTGAATGCTGAACTGGCTGAGGAGAGGAGGCCTGTGGCTGGGCCTCAGGAGGGGGTAGGAGAGGGATGAGCTCCTCCATGTCCTTCCTCATCTGAGTAACCACGGCCCGCAGGACGCCGTTCTGCTGCTGTAGACTATAAATCTCCTCTGATGCGAAAGACTCTGCCTTTGGTGTGAGACCCTATGGGTGGATGACCACAATCAAGAGCGGTGTACTGTATACAGTGAATGTTACATGGTTTTGTATCAAGTCCCTGTTTCACTGCGTGCTCTGCATTCACCAGGAGACATAATTTGCTCATCTCCGTATTTAATGCATTCATTCATCATCACATTCACTCACTCTCTCTTTAGTATGTTTAGTAGTTATTAGTTGTGCATGTAGGTCACAGCTTTCACTACTAAATAATTTGATTATGCGTCTTGTGTGTGTAAATCCACTTTTATAGTCACACATTGTACACAGCACAGCACGCCTCAGGTATCAGAAGCAGTGGGCAGCCACAGCTTTTCTCAAGTGGCACTGCTCACTATATTACAGTCACTGTTCACAAGTCAAGAAGTTAGTAGTGTTGAGTTGTAATAGTTTATTTTAACTTGCACATGAATATAAAGAATGTGTATGTTTAAATTACAATAATTATGAAGGATAATAATAATAATTAATATGGAATATTAATTAAGGTTATGAAGATGTGTATTGTAGCATAGTAGAAAGACACTGGGTTTTATGTTACTGTGAAATGTTTAGGTGTGAATGGAATAAATTAAAGATGGAGGGCATAGACACGTGGTAAGAGGTTAAAACAAGCGTGGCATAAGAAGGGACTATTTTGTCGAAGCACAGGATGCGGAAACACCGGAAGTAACAAAGCTAGCAGGAAGTAGGACTTTTTACCTGAGTAGGACTCCGCCCCTGTGAAGGGTTTAACCATTAGCATGCTATGTTATTGTTATGTTATCTTGCATGCTGGGAAACTAACCAATGGAGAGGCCTTAAGCTCAGCGAATGAGAGTATTTAACAACTCGCGCAGACATTTGTAAGGGGTGAAATGTTCCTTCTCGTGAATCGCACAGACAGCTAACTGCTTACAGCACGACTGTAAGTGGCCTGTGGACTGCTTGAAGCGAGACACCCCCGGCCGGGAACTATATTCTGATCATCATCATCATCCTTTTTATTAAATACTTTTTTATTATAAGTAATGATATCCTAGACTCTCTCTTCATGCGATCTCCCGAGGTTTGAACTTAACAGTAGCAACCTCCAGGATTGAGACTGAAGGAATTTATTGGCCATAATTTTCACTTTTGGACGGGTGGTGCCCCAAGGTGAACCTAACATGTAAATTCAGTATACTGATTATTTGATAAGTGTTTTTTACCAATTTAAAGGAGTCACAATGCACATTTTTGGAGCCCTTAAGACTTATATATATATATATCTCTATATCATTTGGTTTGGTTCTGTTCTCATTGAAACACCTTATCTTAATCAGTATAGCTTCAATACAGCAGATGAAATGATTGCATATTATCACACAAGGTTGGAACATGCAGCCTCATTTCAACAGATATATCATGTCTTGCTATGTAGAGGTTCATTCCAGGTATTCAGCTTAATAGTTTTTGGGAGTCATTCGAGAAGGTTTGCATGGACAGGAACTTGATACACGTTTCCTCGCACAAAGGCTGGCATGTTGGCACCAAGGCAGACTCAAAGGCCATCGCACCTCTCAGGATGCAAAGGCCTTTAAGGGACCTCTGAGGAGAATATGGGATAGCAAATACCCCGATGTTATGGTTGTTCGGGAGGTTAGCATGTAATGGGTCAGGTAACCCTTATAAGGAGGGTTAAAAGGGACGTCTCCCCAACATTATTATCTTCTGATACAATGTGAGATAGGGAACAGCTGTTGGTATTTCAGTGACAGGGATCATTGCCCGGAACACTGAACTGTTCAGTCAGCTTTTCACTGAGATGTCCCGGCAGCTGGAGTATGTCTCCTCTTTCCTATGCAACAGCTAACACAGTATGCAGAGGTGACATTTTGGCCAGAGGATAATGGAAGTGGGAAGGTCATGCAATATAATCAAATTGAATGACATTTCTTCTTGTCCATGTGGAACTTTCAGCCTTATAGAAAATGTTGTCACCAAATCCAGTGTGACACATCCTCTGGAGAACATCAAAAATACATTTCAGAACAATCTGGCCGGAAGTCTCTGGACCAAAGTCGACAACGCTCAATGAATGGCAGCACAGACGATGCCGAGATCTTGATTTAACATGTAACTGTGCTACATGTGATTGACTTTTAATAGAACTGTTAATCACTGCTGTGTGACTAAGAGAGGCTCAGTACCATTTATGGACAAACAGGCCGAAGATTTCCGTTTCTGGTAAAAACCCATATTTTAGACATGGAGTATGTAACATCATCATCCTCATCATATTCATCTATTAAACAAATGGCTTTTTGTCATGTAGACATACATATCTGTAACATAAATGTAGGGAGGAGGAATCAGGGCGTAATACTGTAGGAACTACTGAAGGTATTGTTAAACTACTGGTACCTTTTCTAATATTACGAGGTACAGAATGAACTACTGAGCTTTGTAGCTTTGCACCCTTACAGCATTGGTTCGCTAACAAGCCATTTCCTCCTTAGACCTCTTTCTGTTGATACATTTGTAAACACATGTGGTTACATCAGGAGAGAAGGCTGCTTGAGGAATGATGTGAAGACCACACAGCACTCTAGTCCTGCTAATTTTGTGTGACTGGAATAAGTGTATTACATGCTGAGAGATTCTCTGTTGGTGTGCACGTGTGAAAACAAGAAGGAGCAGTTCACCACACAATCTAAAAACTCTGAACATCTGAACAGCATGCTGAGTGGTCAACATGTTAGTCTTGTTAATGGTTCTATTCGTCGGCCCAGTGTGAGGAGGATGTGTTCTCACTTGGACTGCCTGGTCTCTCTCTGTCTTTACAGAACGTAGTAGGACAGTCAAGTCCTGCAGGTCTTGTTCTTTCTCCTTCAGCTCTGCTTTAGCCTGAAAGAGACCAACATTACACTTTAGTGTTCATATCATTATCTACTGCATTATTAAAGCAGCAACACCTGTGGTTTTCTTTCTTTCTCGGGGGGGTCAGCACTACAGTGTGACCATCTTCTTCTTGCATAATGCATTGGAGGAAGATTGTGTAACCAACTGTGACTGCCGGTATAACCAAAATACAACAAGTCTCGTTATCAATTGATTATACACTAAAGAAGATTTCTGCCAATAGATGCTATTAAATGTTGTCGTTGTATGTTCTATATTTTGTCATTAAATGGATATTGTATTTGCATCTAGGGATGAGACGATATAGGATTTTTATCAGAATAGGTTGATCCCGGCGAATTTCTATTATCGGGAGAAAACGAGGACACCGTCTCATGAGTGAGTTGGAACATCGGTCTAGATCAGAATCATAGTGGAGAAGTCACACACAATGTTTTGTTTATCATTAACTTATGCCGAGGAATCTTATGATATATAATGACCGTGTTCAAGAATATTTGATTGATTGCTTTTCACAAAAGATGTGTCTCTCAACAAAATGTATGGAAAAGTGATTACAGTATGTATTATTGTCTTTTTAAGCTGGGTTAATGGGGACATGAAACTTGCTTTCCGTCCCATTCCCATTTACATCTGTAGGCCTTTTAATCTCTTTTCTCATCACTTAGTGATCCTAGTGATAATATCTTAAATCAACAATATCAGAGTCCACCTGAGAAAACTAGGACTATATTACATGTTTTAGATGAAGATGGAACAGCAGGTCTGGCAAAACTGACATGATAACCTCAGTAAATCTAGCTGAATACATAACTTTCAATGTGGTTATACATTCAATTAATTTCAATCTGATTATATTTATTTTGTATAGCCCAAAATCCCAAATCTCTAATTTGCCTCCGAGGGCTTTACAATCTGTACACATTCTCTGAACCTCACGTCGGTCCAATAAAAACTCCCCCCCAAAAAACGTTAACAGGGAGAACAGTGCATTTAACCCATCCTAAGCATTAGGAGCAGTGGGCTACTGTAATGTTGCCCAGTGCTCAGTGTGTTGCTGACGGACAGCGACCCGCTCCACCCACTGAGCTACAGCCGGCCCGTGCATAACCTCTGTTAACGTGTCTCCATGCTACCTGTACCACCCTCCCTTAAATGCATAATGCAAGGAGATAAGGAGAGAGCTGTACCTTGCCAACATACACGCTGGGGCTCCCCATGTGTATGCCTGGTAGTACTGTATACTTCTATTGTATAATGTCACATTGGTGGCATTTGACTTGCTTCCAAATAATAATTTAAAAAAACAGTTGCAAAAGTGCAACAGTAAAGCTGCATGGAAAGCTGTGCGCATCAGGAAAGCTGTATTCACCTAAAAAGCTGTATGCACCAGTAAAGTCACGGAGTCCACATGCACCAGTGGGGGAGCCCATGTGCACCAGTAAAGCTGCATGCACCAGTAAAGCCACGTGCACCAGTGGGGGAGCCCATGTGCACCAGTAAAGCTGCATGTACCAGTAAAGCCGCAAGCACCAGTAAAGACGCATGCACCAGTAAAGCCATGTGCACCAGTGGGGGAGCCCATGTGCACCAGTAAAGCTGCATGTACCAGGAAAGCCGCATGCACCAGTAAAGACATGTGTAGAGGGGGGTAGTGTCAAGCGTGAGAGGCTGACCCGGTCTCGAGCCTGGCTCAGGTCTTGTATGAGCTGCTCATTGGCGAGGTAGTGCTGGGCCTTCAATTCCTCACAGCGTCTCTGCCAGTCCACCTCGACCTGGACTTGCATTTGCTCTAAGGCCCTCTCTCTCTTCAAACCAGCACTCAGCTGCTGCTTGTACCTGAAAACACACAGAACACACACACAAAGATGATATAAATCATAACAACTCAACATAATCCGTATCTCAAATGTCCCTGTAAATTCTGAGGTCTCTTGGTACTAAATGAATGTGTCTCTACCCGTCTCCTCCTCTTCATTGCTTACTATCTTCCTCCATGCTCCTGCTTGTCTTCTCACCTCTCCGTCTCCTCCCTGCTCCTCTCCCGCTCAGTGAGGAGTTTGTTTTCTCTCTCGTGCAGGGCGATGATCTCGGTATCCTTGACAACCATCTCCCTGGAGACTTGACTGATGTACTTGTCCCAGCCAGACTGGGTTGCTTCCACCACTGAGCGAAGCCTTTGGAAAGCACATGCAGACTCACACACTGAATGAGCAGCCACATGCAGTAAGTTTGTGTTCATTGCTCACCTCTGTATTGTCTCGTCTCTCTGTTGCATGGCCTCCTGTTGCTCCTTCTGCGTGTCGCATAGCTGTGCAGCCAGAACGTCCACCTCCCCCTGCAGCTTGACACTGTGTTTCTCAGCCAACTGCAGCCACTCTGTGTGGGCCCGATGCCGAGCCCCCAGTTGAGCATCGCGCTCCTTCAGGGCCCGGACCGCATCTTCGTATCTGTTCATAAACAGAGATTCGGAGGTTCCAGTCAGATCTTTTAAGCACAAGGTGACATGGAGAGTTATTAACACGGTGAGAGAAACAGGCACAGCTTTGTGAGGCGGCTGAGGAGCTTAAGGGTGTTATGGTGGAATTATTTGTAACTCCTATTCACAAGCTTTGGATGAGATGTTTGAAATAAAGAGATTGCACAAACTTTAAGCTTCCGAGTATTTATTCTTGCAAGAAGGAACAAGTAGGTATGTTACTGTGGGGCAGGGGCGGGGTTTAGCGCGGCTGCAAGGGGGGAGAAAGAAGGGCGGCTCAGGGAACAGGTGCGGGGAATCGCAGGGAATGAGCCACACCTGTGACTGATGGGTGTGTGTGTGTGTGTGTGTGTGTGTGTGTGTGCGTGTGTGTGGGCGGGGATAAAAACCCAGCCGTAGCGACAGCCGGGAAGAGAGGTGTGGACGCGAGCAGAGCTGACGACGAGTGGAGAGCGAGAGAGCGAGAGCGAGAGAGCGAGAGAGCGAGAGAGCGAGAGAGCGAGAGAGCGAGAGAGCGAGAGAGAGAGAGAGAGAGAGAGAGGAGAGAGAGAGAGAGAGAGAGAGAGAGAGAGAGAGAGAGAGAGAGAGAGAGAGAGAGAGAGAGAGAGAGAGAGAGAGAGAGAGAGAGAGAGAGAGAGAGAGAGAGAGAGAGAGAGAGAGAGAGAGAGAGAGAGAGAGAGAGAGAGAGAGAGAGAGAGAGAGAGAGAGAGAGAGAGAGAGAGAGAGAGCGAGCAAACAGCGTGAATAAAGCCTTGTTGACACCCATCCCGACTCTGTCCTATATGATCCGAGACCCTGGACGAACATACCTGGTTACAGTTACCCAACTCCTTGGAAGGAAGGAACATGCACAGACAGTGAGTATGTAAGGGAGGAGCAAAGGTGCATCAGAGGTTACATGGTTTGTAATAATACACCTGCGGAGCACTATGTACTCCTCTGAACATAGCTGAGAACTTGTGTGCAGGATAACTCACAGAGGTTTCCTCCGGGTCATGATCCTGGTTTCCGCAAGTGTGTGTGTGGTTTGCCCTCAGTTGCAAAGAAAATATAGTGCAAAGAAAAAGGTATTTTTGCCAGCAAAAGCACAACATAGTTATACAACATGTGATATGATATTCAAACCTGCAACAATTATAATGTGCAGTATTTTACAAAAATACAAAAATAACCAATGAGATCAGCTGATGATCACATCTATTCTGTATAGACAATGGTAACGAACCTGTACTTATATAGATCTTTTCTAGTCTTCCGACCACTCAAGAATCTTTAACACTACTCATCATTCACACGTTCACACCCATTCACACACTGATGGGAGGGGCTAAGGTTCCACCTGCCCATTAGGAGTAACTAACATTCATACACACATTCATACACCGTAGGTACAGCTACGGGAGCAATTTGGGGTTAGGTGTCTTGCCCAAAGACACATCAACAGAGCCGGGGTTCGATCCGCCGATCCTTTGATTGAAGGACAAACTTGCTCTACTAGTACTGAGCCACAATTGCAACTTTTCTTCCAGCAAAACTAATAGAATTGTTCCTACCATGTCCCTGTACCTGTTATGCATGTGCATACACATGAAAAGGTCAAACCACTTTAACCCAGTAGTGAAGAGCATGTACATGCACTGGCTGACCTTCTGCTGTGGAGTACTGATGATTGGGTTTTGTAACTAACCTTGTTGTGTGTGTGTGTGTGTGTGTGTGTGTGTGTGTGTGTGTGTGTGTGTGTGTGTGTGTGTGTGTGTGTGTGTGTGTGTGTGTGTGTGTGTGTGTGTGTGTGTGTGTGTGTGTGTGTGTGTGTGTGTGTGTGTGTGTGTGTGTGTGTGTGTGTGTGTGTGTGTGTGTGTGTGTGTGTGTGTGTGTGTGTGTGTGTGTGTGTGTGTGTGTGTGTGTGTGTGTGTGTGTGTGTGTGTGTGTGTGTGTGTCCTATAAATTGAAACAAATGTCCAGCCATGACGCAGATTTCTATTACAAGGACATTGGATAAGAAAGGGATGAGTTCCTTGAATGTGAGCTGACCAATCACCTGCTGTCTAACTATGTGGAAGTTAAGCAGTTTAATCAGCCAGCTTTCTTTGAATAAACAACAGTATATTACTACATATTTGGAATATCATAGTAAACTTTAGTTGACTATATATTTATTTATTAGTTGAACATATCCAGGTCGACGTGCCACATGTCTAGATCACCCAGCAGCGTAGCCTCTGATTGGACAGTCACCACAGCTCCTGTAGCATCCTTTGTTCACATTCCAGACTGAGGAAGATGGAGCCATCATGAGCCTTGTTGCATGTTGGGATCCTATCCTCTGATGGGTAAGGTCATGTGTTGTTAGACATTCTGCAGAACGTTTTTAAGGTTCGCCTAGCCAAAATGCCCAGTCCAGAGGTGGGCAGCGCCCAGGTACCTGGTCCAGAACCGTCACATAACACCATGCAGCTCCATCAACACTGCGTTGGTATCTGCCTGTGGTGGTACACACACAGCATAGATGAATACTAGAGGGAACCCCTGAGCAAGGCACAATGGACGGAGTGAGATCGGCTAAGAGGCTCAGCGTCTTTTGGATCACACCGATTGTTGATCATAACCAGACGGACTCCACCAGCATTTGACAGCTGAACTCCTCTGCTTCGCCCACACAGAAAACAGAGATGCAGTCTGATGGTCGGACAGCTTGATCTGGCACCTGGCGGCTGAGCCCAGTCCCAGTTACACAGAGGACACGGTCTCCCAGGTCCTGTTAGGATCTGATCCGTGCGCTGAGAACATCCTAACAAAGAAAGCTGTGGTCTGGACTGCTTTTTATTTCTGCTGCATATAGCGACAGGTATTTCCCTGTAAAATATCTTCACACCTTCTACAAACAGGTGTAGAGGACACTACTGATAAGCACCAGACACAGGTCTGTCATGTTTCCTTCCTTTTGATATTTTGGCCATATGCCTAGCCTAGCAGCTGGCTCTGACTGACTGACTAAGAGGAGTTTGGGATTTGTTATCAGTGACTCACTTCTTGATGTGATCCTCCTCTTCTTTCTTCAATGTGGTCTCCATCCCTTTCAGCTCGTCCTCAAGCTCCTTTATCCTGAGACACAAGATAGTCACAAAATCGTACACACATTTGGGAAACACACTCTCTCTCTTACACACACACACACACAGCTTACTTGTGGTCCTTGACAGCAGTGAGGTCTTGGATCTCCTGCTCTTGGTGTTGCAGCTGGGTTTGTATCTGCTGACAGAACTCCTGAGAAGCTGTGAGGGCGTCTGTGGACTGATGCCGAGCCTGGAGGTGAACTTCATTCTCTTTAGACAGCAGCTTCACCTGGACGCAGGAAGAAGATTGAAGGTCAACAAGAAAATCATGTTATCTGCTGTCAATATTCATATGGATTACTTAGATTTATAACATATATCCTAGATACTAATACAAGTTGTGAATTGTGAATAACAGAAGTACTTTGCATACATGTTCACAAGTATTTCTGTCTAACTGACTGCCATTTATAGACATTACATTACATTTACATTTAGACAACACAAATGGACTTGTTGCTGCAGTAAACATACATCTTGTTTCCAGAGAAAAAAGAATCAAAAGCAAAACGAAAGAACGATCGAAACTCCTCTCGCACTTGCCGACCTGCAGCATCAGAAAAAAAAATCTCACTGCAAAGTTAACAGGTAGTATGTTTTTGCTTTGGCATCTTCGGCATCTCTTTCACTCTCCTCACCTTCAGCTCACAAGACAGCACCACAGCGCGCATCTCATCCATTTTCAAGTTGAACTCATGTTCCCGCTCTCGGAGTTCATGATCAGAAGCTGCTGTCATCTCCTGATGGATGGAGGAGAGTGAGCACATTGAACTGAACACAAACACAGCATCCCTTGGCATTGTCTGGTCCTAGCAGCCTCTTCTTTTTGATGCGGTGTGGTGTGGGACTGATGCAGACTCTGCTTGGTTGATACACAGTGCACACACAAGCACAACCAAGACGAGATCACTGCTCTTCAACATTCCCTGAGCAGTAACTACCTTTGTAGTAAAGAGAAACATAGATCTGTTGGCTCAGAGAATTCATGATGAAACAGTTGACATACCATTAACACTTCTTTTGTCAGACTGATGTTATTTATCGATGCTTGTTATTTTCACAGTCAACACAATTTTATTCATTGCTGTTGTTTTGTGCCTCTGTTAAGTTCTAATAGATTAGTGAGCCTAAAATTGACTGTACATGTGTAATAAAGGATTGTTTAAGTGTACATTACAATGCATAAGAAGGATATGATAAATAATGAGGGACATTATGAAGGATGTGTAATTGTATGTATTAAGAAAGTCACTGTATGTCATATTGTTTAATGTTTAGGTGTGAATGGTTTTTATAATGATTCTATAGGAGTTAGGAATGTGGGACTGTCTCTTTAAGAAGAAGTAGTTCCTTCAATTTGTTGCTAGGGAAGGCGGAGTGAGACACTGAGACTATTGGGACTGGAAGATCACGCGCATGGAGATGCTTTGAAGATGGACAATTCCTTTGTCCCACGCAAACTCAGGTTGAACGAATGTTTCGTGGAGCACTTTGTACTGATATGAAAAAGGTTAGACATCTGATAAAATCTTGCACAATCTGTTTGCGCTACGACACAGTGTTCAAACGAACTTAGCAGAAAGTAAAAGAAAATACAGTACAATTAAAACAATTGAAGACAACAAGTCTATTTTTGTTTGTCCTTTCAAGTATTATTATTATTTAGCATAGAGTAAAGGGAGGATGCTAATGAATCTTATACGCTGGCATTAAATAAGCACAAGATAAACTGCTGATTCCCTTCTAATTATCCCCTGGCAGACAGATCACACACACAGTTATAACTTAAAACAGACACCACAGAGCCTGTAACTGTCAGAGACGTGTATTGTAATGTAAAGTGGTAAAGTAACATGCCACACCCAGAGTGGGTGTGGGCATATTACCGTGGCATTGTGGGTTGTTTTTTACATTACATTACATTTCATTTAGCTGACGCTTTTATCCAAAGCGACTTACATGCTATACAGTAGACCGTAGACACAGCAACGGTGAGCAATGAGGGTTAAGTGTCTTGATCAAGGACACAACGACACGGACTGGCGGAGCCGGGGATCGAACCACCGACCTTCTGATTGAAAGACCGACTTGCTAACCACTGAGCCACAGTCGCCCCCCCTTGTTTAGCGCGGAGGGAGAAAGGAGTGAACGACCCCATGTTGAAAGGATTCTGCACGTGGTCCAAGTGGTGCACACGGTAAAGTGTTTATTTATATATCATTTTATGTCTATTGTTGTTGACCTGCCTTTATGTTTACATGTGTTGCATTTTGTGTACTTTGTGGTTTGTGTCATTATTAATGTGCTAATATGTGCTAGCAACGGACATTTGCTTGAGAGACTCCCAAGAAGAGCTGGCAATTTATGCACAAATGTTTATGTTTGTTATAGTTTTCACGTTGTCTGAGGTGACTGAGGAGCGGAGAGAGAGAGAGGGAGAGAAAGCAAGACGAATAAAGTTCATCAGACATCAGTACGAAGCATCACCATTTTTGCTCGACCAGTGTAGCTACAGAGCCCTTTTATCTGGGTTCATCCTGCAGTAGATTCCCTCTGAATATCTGACAGCTCTACCGGTTATTTCAGTCCTCTCCATTCTACAGGGAGTCAACAGTACCACAAGATATAGAGTTGCTCTCTGGCAGAGCAGCGCTTATCTGTCAGGAGCCCAATGTCATTTCTACAGAGCCACATACAGAGGCTGTCATGGTTTTATTCACAACAGATATCATCATGGCCAACATTATATATATATATGTATATATATATATGTATATATATATATATATATATATATATATATATATAGACATGGGACATTCAGACTTTCAGAGGGATGAAAGTGTGTGTGTGTGTGTGTGTTTATGTGTTTACCTGTCTCTGTAGGGTCAGCTCTCGTTCCAGCTCTTGTATCCTGCACCGCAAATCCCATTTCATCCTTTCATACTCCTTTGTTAGCTTTTGAATTTCACCGGCCATAGAGCTAAAATCCAGACAGACACACACACACACACACACACACACACACACACACACACGTTGATATCCATTACCACTGATCTCTGCCTTACAGAACCAACTCATTGAGCAGCTCCTTGCCCTGACTCACCGCTTGAGCTCGCCCAGCTGCAGGCGGCTTGCAGTGAGCTGCTCCTGCCTCTCCTCAGCCTCTCTGGCTCTCTGCTGCTCCAGCTCAGAGACATGCACGCGGAGCCGGTTCAGCTCCCCCTGCCTGCAAAGGAGACCAGGATTACAGTATCGGTCCATCGAGGCTGGGGACATTACTTAACCTGAAGGGTTAAATATAACACACAATGCACGGAAGTATTGCTTCTGCTGGAATCAATCAACATAAGTAATCCATGAAAATGTCATAGTTGGTTTATGATAATAACAATAATAATAATAATAATAATAATAATGATGATTATAATACACTTGATTTGAAGTGTATTTCACACGATGAGAACAGTATCAGTTTACATCCATGTCTGTCCAACATGTCATCACTTCATAATTCTGTTCTATTAGGCATTTGTGTCAAGTTGTCAACTCTTGTTTCTCACACTCGCATTTCTTTTCATTTATCATATATTGCATTTCATTTGCTCAATGCACATTTTGTATACTTTAGTTTTGAGTGAATTCCTCAGTCATTTTCTCAAATGCCTTATATGACTTAAATGACTTAAATGACTTATATTTGACATGCAGCTATGTTCCTATTTTACTTTATTTCCATGTCATCTCAGTGTTACACGCGATCTACCCTTGCCTGTACCTGGATTTGACGAGGGCGAGATGCAGCGTGTGTACCTGTCGAGCCCCGCAGTCAGAGCTCTGGCTGTCAGGACATCGTATCTCTCCAGCTCTTGGTCTCGTTCATCTACGATGGCCAGGTTGAACTGGAAATCTTCCCTCAGTTGCTGGTAACGTTCTCTGACAAATGAAGCGTGACAAAATAATTCAGAGGCTCAAATAGAAAGACATCGTCTTGTGTGTGTAAAGTCAAGTAACTTTCAGTCCTAAAAAACTCAACGTTCCACTAAGTTCTCTCAGAGAGAATTTAACCACACTGGAGCCAAGGTCAGAGACGGGAAATATATTTCCCTGTCATTGTGTACTCACACAATGACAGGGAAATCTATTTCCCTGTCATTGTGTGAGTACAATGATCAATGCTATCAAAAGCTGCACTGAGATCCAGGAATAGAAACACTGGTGTTGAATAGGAATCCAAAGTAAGCACACGTTCTTTAGGGAGTGCAGCTTCAGTGGAGAGGAGGGAAGAGGGCAGAGTGAAGAGGTTCAAAAGGAAGACTCTTAGCTCGATGGGTTAGACACGGCTGCATATTTATTTAGAGGATCTCGGTGTGGTTTCCTCAGTAAAGGTTCAACCACTGCAGACTTAAGGCTCCCAGGGATAAAGCTATTTGTAAATGACAAATTAACTATGTTCTGCGTCACAGGAAATGAGCCGAGACCTTGAACAGGTTTAGCTGGTCGGGGTCGAGGAGGCAAGTGGTTGGTTTAGAAGCTAATGCTGCGTTCCATTTTATTTTGGAAGTTCAACTTGACTTCTTCTCTTTTCAAGGCAAGTAGTTTGAATCACTCTCATGAATAGAGAAAAAGAGAAATAAACTATTAATTCGCTAAAATAAGGAGCGGGACACATAACACGTCTTTTGCGCCCTCAAATCCATTATTATTAATGTAGGCACATCTCCGATGGTGCAACTTTTTTCAAATGCAGCAAGAACAGTTAGCGTTAACTAGTCCGATGCCCTAGACAACGCATTTCACAGCTGATGGACATTGTCTAAATTGAATATCCAGATTGGAGGTTATATTGAAAATATGTTTAGCAGCCTGGGCCACACAGGGATTGGTCAAGTCGGATGGAGAAGCTTCATGAACTGGTTTCACATAAACCACTCTGCTGGATCCCCCAGCCTTTTGAGCAAACAGGTCCACATGGGACTCTGCTACACCTGAAAGGGTCCTGTTTGTTTTGTTCCTGTTTGTTCAGCTCAGTCCACAACACCATCCGACCAGAAGTCCTCCATTATAATCTCTCCAAGCTCACTGTGTCCACCGGTTAGTGGCTCAGTGACTTGATGGCAAAGGAAGCATCCGAAGATGCTGGGGGAAGAATCATCCCCTGCTTTATGGTCTGTTTGACTTAAATGGACCATAATTTACTAAATGAATATCATGCTGTATTGAATAAGACTTGAAACTAGAGATTGAGACATAAACTCATGTTTACAATGTTTACTGAGGGAATAAATTAAGAGAGAAGTAGAGTATCATAGACTCTTCATAGGTTGACTTCATGCTCATGACATGACTTTGTTTGTCACAGTACAGTCATTATCATCAGTGAGTGATGGACGACAAGTCTGTCAAGTTGAGAGTTTGGTGACTCTTGAAGTGCTCGCACCAGCAGACCTCCCACAAAAGAGATCTAGGGTGAGGATACGAAAATGTTCTCGCGTGAAGTCCAGTTGTTTATTTGAACAGACAGAGATACAGCTAAATCAAGGACAACAAATTAAACATAAATAACTATTGGAACTATTATGTGCATACAAGTAGCTAAAGAAATAGACGCGCATCTGAATTTAGAAAAGGCCTGAGCCACTCAAGACTTTCGTTCGTACTTATAGTAAAAGATAATAGGCCAGTGACACAGCATCTCGCTTGTATGCGTTGCTTTAGAACAAATCTGTTCCTATGAGTGACTCTTGCATGAAGCCCAGCGTTTTAGTTTGTGTCCAAAGACCTCCATTGTATTGAGCTGGAGGCCGATATCTTCTACACACATTTCAAAACCTGTGAAAATAAGCCATCTGCATGCATAGATAGCATTACAGGTAGGTGAGGAAATATGCTCATTTTGTTATTTGCTGTAAGAGTTCAAATGTACTAACTGTTGTCATGTGTTGAGGAAAAATGTCTTTCTGGTCCAATTCTGTGGCTGATTTTTATTCACTGAGCAGTGGAGACAGAAGTTCACAACAAAGCTGTAGAATTCTCTCTGACAGAGAGAGTTGTGGTCAGGGTTATATTCAGAGTTACAAGAAATATCAGTTAAACAAACACTTCTCAGGAAGGACACACTCTTAGAAGGAATGTGTCATTTTTCCAACACATCTGCTGTGTCAAGGGCATGTTAACACATGTTGTGTTATTTATGTATCCTTTTAACACACACATGTGTAGTATGACGACGGATCAGCCCACACATTTGTGTGTTGTTGAGCACGGCAAAATATGTTTTTTGAAATTCAGTTTATACAATTTGTTACATTTAATGTATGAAAAAGTGATCTGAAAATGGACTTGAAATCAAATTATTGGTTCCAAATAAATAAAAATAAATAAAATGTGTGGTTACACAGTGGACTGCCTTGTCCAATCGGTTGAGCGATTTCAAATGTTTCAAGTTGCAACCGTCAAACTGCCCTTTTCGCTGCTGGCTGCCGCTGAAGATGGACGTCTCAGAGGAGGACAATCCAGCACTAGTGGTGAGTTATCGGCATTGGTTATATTACTAAAACAGTGGCTTAATGTTTTAGTAGAAGGAACATTTTGCCAATTTTTAACTAACTAATAGCTCGGTGTCTTTGCGGTGTGTGCCGGCCAAACTGCTCTCGGACCTCCATGCTCTCATGCAGAGCAGGATGGATATTGGTACAGATTAATTTAAGTGAGTTACATTAACATTTGATCTCTTAAAATAGTTTTCCAACATTATCTAGCCATCTGGTTGTCATTAGCTATCAGCTCATATTAAGCTAGCTGAAGAACTGAGTTGGTGTTAAAGTTAACGTTAGCTAATGTTGGGTAGCTAGCTAGCTTCTTCATTTAGCTAACTGCCTGGGTCCATAAATTATGTTCTGGTTTAGAACACAACATGATTAGCTATGTGATAGAAAGTTGGTTCATGTTAGCATTCATAAGCTAGCAAACACTTGTTGGTCATCTCAAGCTAACGCTATATCTTTGTTATATTGAATTCATTGTTCTGTCAGAAGTGGCGCGAAAGTGCGTAGTTAACGTCAGTGTGTAGCTACGTGTTGAGATGTAACGTTAGATAGAAAGAGGACTTGGCAAGGTGCCAAGAATCGGCGAGCCGCGCGTGCATAAGCGTCACCTGTTAAAATGGCGTAATGTAAACGTTACCCGAAAGTACACGCATTTCACCATGTATTAATTACTTAGTTGTATTTTCGTGTACTTTGTACTTTTGTAACTGTATGCACTGCGTAAATGTGAAGCGCTTCAGGGTCCGTCTCTCCCTCACTTTCTTGCGCCGCCGTGCGCATGCGTGCAGGATGAGACGAGACGCGGCCCGTTTGAGAGAGAGTTCAGCTTTAGTGATTTGCCCTGACACTTTAGTGCGTTAGAACGGTGCACTATAGTATAAGCCCCATAGATCTCATGCCATTTGTATTTTCTTTGTTATTTCCTTCCCTTTGTAGATTTCCTTTCTTCAATTAAACAATGTCCTTTTAGTAAATGTGTCATTATTTGCCTAAAGATTACTGGTGGCTTGAGGTGATATCTCCCATTCTGGGAATGTGTGATGCAGCACCCTAACCATCTAAAAGGGGAAAACACTGGATAAATAAATACATTTAGTCAATATCACAATTAATTAGATTTGTACTTAACTTGTCTTTGTTTATGTCACACCGTGACGGCGGGCCCTCCCCCTTCCTCAGGTGTCACCTGTCTAATTGTCTCACCTGATCCCAATTGTTTCCACCTGTGCCCTGTTTCCCTCATGTGTTTATAGTCTGCGTCTTCCCCTTGTCTGGTGCCAAAGTGTTCTCGCCCATGGTCAGGATTACTACAGCCAAGCCCACAGCTTCGATCGTCACCACCGTGTGTATGTTTTCGCCATCCTCGTTACGAGTGATTCTCAGTTTAGTTCTTTTTGTTACGAACTGTTTCTACTTTAGGTTTTCCTCCGTAAGGAGTGAGTTTACGTTAATACTTTGTGTCCTCCGTTGGAGTGACTTTGAGTTTATACTTTGTCTGAATAAAGACTGTTTTCTTGACTCCGCTGCATCTGAGTCCTGTTTTGAGTCCCGGCCTGACAGTACACTTTGGCCAGAGATGGACTCAGCAGCGGCTGACCAGTGGACAGCTCGGCTCCAAGCCCAGGAAGCCCGCCTCGCTCGTCATGAAAAGTACCAGACGGCGATGGTGTCACAGCTTGGTCAGCTCGCGTCCCAGGTAAAGGAGCTGACGGACCACCTGAGGCAGGCAGCTACGCAACCCACGGCGCCGGAGTCCGCAGTCGGTACAGCGACCCAATTCCAGGACACATCCATGATTGGGCTGGGTGTCAAGTTGGCGCCCCCAGAGCGTTTCTCGGGGGAACCAGGACAATGCCAGGCATTTTTAGTGGATTGTGCCATGCATTTTGAACTGTTGCCACACACTTTTTTTTCGGACAGATCAAAGGTGGCCTTTACGATCTCCCATCTGACCGGAAGGGCCAGAGCTTGGGCCACAGCCGAGTGGGCTCGCGACTCTCAGTTATGTTCTTCTTTTCCAGAGTTTCAGGCGGCGTTACGGAGAACATTCGACCCAGTGTCCACGGACCGAGAAAAGGCAAGGGAGCTGTGCGGCCTGGCGCAGGGCAAGGAGTCCGTATGCGACTACGCCATCCGTTTTCGCACCCTGGCGGCAGAAAGCGGGTGGAATGAGACCGCCCTGCACGACATCTTTTTGAAAGGCTTGGCGACCTACGTTCAGGAGCTGTTGCTGCCCCTAGATCTGCCTTGGGACCTGGATGCGCTCATCACGCTGGCCATCCGGACGACAACCGGGTCCGGGAACTCCGGGTTCCACAGATCGGCGGTCCTACGGCGGCATGGGCTCCACATCCTCCAGCCTTGGACAGGCGGGAGTCCCGGGAATCGCAGTCGAGGGGCAGTCTTCTCCCTCGTACCACCAGGGGGGAGGGACCAATGCAGCTCGGCGGGACTCGGGTAACCCCGGAGGAGCGACGACGACGTCAGCTGGAGGGCTGCTGTTTTTACTGCGGCCAGCCTGACCACCTCGTCGCCGTGTGTCCAGCCAAGAAGCGCCGGAGGGGGGTCCAACCCCCCGTCGCTGACCTCGCATCACGCAGTCTGACAAAGGTTAAGGTAACGCACCATGACATAACCACGGACATTGAGGCCCTTTTAGACTCCGGGGCCGATGTCAGTTTGATGGACTGGGGCCTGGCAAAGTTCCTGGGGGCGGGAGCGGAGCTGCTGGACAGACCCCTCGGGGCAAGGGCCCTCGACGGGAAAGGGTTGTTTAGGATTACTCACGCCACGGAACCTTTGACATTGCAGGTTCTGGACCATAGCGAACTCATGCGATTCTATCTGTTTGACTCAACTTCTCAGGCATTAGTTCTGGGTAGCCCCTGGTTGCGGCAACATAATCCCCACGTGGATTGGAACACTGGGACAATCATCGGATGGGGGGGTGATTGTGTGGACCACTGTGGGCCGGATTCGGCCCAGGGGGGGGGACTAACGTGCCGTAACTCTGTTTCCGCCACAGAACCCGAGACCTGCGACCTGAGGGGCGTGCCGTCCTGTTACCACCACCTCCGGGAGGTTTTTAGCAAAGCCAAGGCCGTGTCACTGCCTCCGCACCGACCCTATGACTGCGCCATAAACTTGATTCCGGGCGCCGCCATCCCCAAGGGTCGGTTATACTCCATCTCCGGGCCAGAAAGGGTGGCCATGAAGGAGTATATCGACACGTCTCTGAGGGCAGGGCTTATCCGTCCTTCAACGTCGGCAGCAGGGGCCGGCTTCTTTTTTGTGGGGAAGAAGGACGGATCACTCAGGCCTTGTATTGATTATAGCCCACTGAACGCCATTACAATTAAGAATCGGTATCCTCTGCCACTCATGTCCTCTGTCTTTGACCAATTACAACAGGCAAGGGTGTTTTCCAAGCTAGATCTGCGCAACGCTTACCATTTGGTCAGAGTTAGAGAGGGGGATGAGTGGAAGACGGGGTTTAACACACCCTGTGGGCATTATGAGTATTTAGTCATGCCGTTCGGGCTTACCAACGCTCCCGCAACGTTTCAGGCCTTAATCAATGATGTGTTAAGGGAATTTTTAGACCAGTTTGTATATGTGTATCTTGATGATATCCTCATTTATTCACCTGATCTAGCCACGCACACGGACCATGTATCCCGGGTTCTCCGACGATTGTTGGAGAACGATCTCTATGTTAAAGCAGAGAAAAGCGAGTTCCATGCCGACACCATCTCTTTCCTGGGTTTCATCATAGCCCCTGGAAAGGTTCAGATGGATCCGGCTAAAGTCAGCGCTGTGGCCGAGTGGCCTCTGCCTGATAGCCGCAAGAAGGTTCAGCAGTTCCTCGGGTTTGCTAACTTCTATAGGCGGTTTATCAGAAACTTCAGCACCATAGCAGCCCCGCTCCATGCACTGACCTCCACGAAGGAGCGGTTCCTCTGGTCCCCGATGGCGGAGGCAGCCTTCCAGCACCTCAAGTCCCGATTCACCACAGCACCCATTCTCACGATGCCGGATCCTCGGCGCCAGTTTGTGGTGGAGGTGGACGCCTCCAATGAGGGGGTAGGGGCGGTCCTGTCCCAACGGGCAGAACGGGACGGGAAGATGCACCCCTGCGCCTTCCTGTCGCGGCGTCTGTCCCAGGCGGAACGGAACTACGACATCGGCAATCGGGAGCTGTTGGCAGTCAAGCTGGCCTTGGAGGAGTGGAGGCACTGGCTTGAGGGGGCTGAGCACCCGTTTGAGGTCTGGACGGACCACAAGAACTTAGAATACATTCGCAATGCCAGGAGATTGAATTCTCGCCAGGCGAGATGGGGGCTATTTTTTAATCGCTTCTCTATTTCTTACAGGCCGGGATCCCGGAACGTCAAGCCCGACGCCCTGTCACGCCTATATGATCCCGAGCCTGTTGCCAAGGAACCCGAGCCTATCCTTCCACGGACCTGTGTGGTTGGGGCAGTCACCTGGCATATAGAAAAAGAGGTCAAGCAGGCGAATGGGGAGGGTCCAGTACCTAGCGGGTGTCCTGAGGGTCGGTTGTTTGTCCCGGTTGGGTTGCGCCCGCAGGTGATTCATTGGGCTCACGCCTCGCTGCTGACCTGTCACCCGGGGGTTCGGCGGACGGTGTTCGCCATCTCACGGAGGTTTTGGTGGCGGTCCATGGAGAAGGATGTCCAGGAGTACGTCAAGGCTTGTTCGATCTGCGCCAGGAACAAGACGACCTCGGGGCCACGGATGGGCCTGCTTCAGCCACTCCCCATTCCCTCCAGACCATGGGCCGACATCTCCATAGACTTCGTCACGGGGCTCCCGGTCTCCAAGGGTAATACCACAGTTCTTACAGTTGTAGACCGCTTTTCAAAAATGACAAGGTTCATAGCCCTGCCTTCACTGCCATCAGCAAAGAAAACAGCCAGTATCATGATGAACAATGTTTTTCGAGTTCACGGTTTTCCCAAGGACATCGTGTCAGACCGGGGGCCCCAGTTCGTGTCCGGTTTCTGGAAGGAGTTTTGTCGGCTCATTGGTGCTACGGCAAGCCTCACGTCCGGCTACCATCCGGAGGCGAATGGGCAAACGGAGCGGCTCAACCAGCAGCTGGAATCCGGCCTCCGGTGCCTGGTGCCAGCACTTGGTCTGGGTGGAGTATGCTCACAATTCTCTGCCCACCTCGACTACAGGAATTTCCCCTTTCAAGTGTGTGTTTGGTTATGACCCGCCGGTCTTCACAGACCAGGAGCTGGAGGGGGCGGTGCCATCCGCCCACGCCATGGTGCGCCGTTGCCAGCGCATCTGGGCAGCCGCCCGGCAGGTCCTCATCCGGCAGGGGGATCGGGTCAGGAGGGCCGCGGACCGGCGGAGGAGACCTGCTCCGGCCTACCAGCCGGGACAGCGGGTATGGCTATCAGCGAAACACCTTAACCTCAAGGCCACGTCCAGGAAGCTGGCACCTCGTTTTGTGGGGCCATACCCCATTTCCAAGGTTATCGGACCGGCGGCGGTTCGTCTTCGCCTGCCCCGGGTCCTTCGGGCCCATCCCACGTTCCATGTAAGCCAAGTCAAGCCAGTCACTGACAGCCCCATGGTCCCGGCCCCGCCTCCCCCTGAAATGGTGGACGGGGGGTCCGTCTACAAGATTCGACGTCTAGTGGCAGTACGCAATCGGGGTCGGGGCAAGCAGTTTCTGGTAGACTGGGAGGGGTACGGGCCGGAGGAGCGGCAGTGGGTCCCGTCCCGGTTTATATTGGATAAGCCCCTCATGGCGGCCTTTTTGAAAGCCCAGGCTGGGTCGTCAAGAGTCGACCCTTGAGGGGAGGGTACTGTCACACCGTGACGGCGGGCCCTCCCCCTTCCTCAGGTGTCACCTGTCTAATTGTCTCACCTGATCCCAATTGTTTCCACCTGTGCCCTGTTTCCCTCATGTGTTTATAGTCTGCGTCTTCCCCTTGTCTGGTGCCAAAGTGTTCTCGCCCATGGTCAGGATTACTACAGCCAAGCCCACAGCTTCGATCGTCACCACCGTGTGTATGTTTTCGCCATCCTCGTTACGAGTGATTCTCAGTTTAGTTCTTTTTGTTACGAACTGTTTCTACTTTAGGTTTTCCTCCGTAAGGAGTGAGTTTACGTTAATACTTTGTGTCCTCCATTGGAGTGTTTTTGTTTCCTCCGTTAGGAGTGAGTTTACGTTAATACTTTGTGTCCTCCGTTGGAGTGATTTTGTTTCCTTCGTCAGGAGTGTGTTTACGTTAATACTTTGTGTCCTCCGTTGGAGTCATTTTGAGTTTATACTTTGTCTGAATAAAGACTGTTTTCTTGACTCCGCTGCATCTGAGTCCTGTTTTGAGTCCCGGCCTGACAGTTTATTGTTTACAGGAAGGGAGACATGAGCAGCAGGAATCTGTCAAAGTCCTTGCCACTACATTTAAGGATGGCAGAGAATTAAAAAGAACAATTTACATTGTCCACAGCACAAACCAACTTATAGAAAAAACTAGCGAATTGGGATTTGTCCTTCAAAGGATTTTAAAATTCAACACAGAATTCCAAGAGTTCACTGATGTTGACAGTAGTGTAGAGATAAGGAACCTGGACAGATTTCAAGTGCACTTTTCAGAAGCCCCCCATTGTCAACCTGTTGCTAGAGAAGTGTGTCTAACTCAGGTACATTTTAGTTTATATATTTTTTGGTTATATGTACATCTTATTCAAAATTCTGCTTTGATCCACGTCACTCTTAATTCTCTTTTCAGCCTAGTAAAGAGCCTGATGTACAGGATGGATTGAGGCCTCTCCTCGAAAAGAAAGTTCCAGAAATATTTGAGGAAATCCAAACTCAGGGCATTGTCGTAGAAAAAACAAGGCTGAAACTCGTCAAAGTTTGCATCTCTGACTTGGTGGAGAGGCACGGATTGTAAGTTTTGCAGTTTATAATAAGAGTGGTTTAACAAATATGCTCATTTGTCACGATTACACTTTTAAAAGAATGTACATCATACGTTTATTGAGTGTATGAAATGCAAGTTCTCATTTGCTTAATACAGGGCACATGTTTTTTTAGCAGTTGCTTTTTAATTATACTTTTGACCTTAATAGCTTCTCAGGTCCTTTTTTAAAGTAAAGGAAACACTGTTTAAAATAGGTGCACTGGTTGTGGTTTGTTTCTTTAGTTATCCACCCGCTACTGAAAAGGTGGTCCTTGCAAAGAATATCATCACCATCTTCCCGTCTCTTAAAGTCCAAGTGGATGGCAGAGGAGAAGGCTTTGTGAGTATATAGTTTCTTTGTTGAAAAGTTATCCGAGTCAGCTATGGGTATTGCATGGTTACATATTGGAACAGTAAAACTGTCTTATGTCTTTTAATAAACATGCAAGCAGTTTTTGTGCTATGACTTTTTTATGCAAGCCATGTATAATCATAAATGTTACATCTTACAATCCAGCAATCCATCTTACAAACTGATAGTGTTTTCTCAATTTCACTTTTGTTTTTTGCATCATCAGACTCTTAAATTCAAATGTCTCAAGCAGTCATGAAACTTGCTTTGTTTAATATATTCTTTTTTCCCTCCTTAAATCAGGAACATTTCTATGATCCAGTATCTCATACTGGATTTTTAGAGATCAATCAAATCAAATCAAATGAACTTTATTGTCCCGCTCAGGGAAATTTGTCTTGGACTCTGCGGTGCGTCATGAATGCCTTTAACAGTCACAATGATAACAACAATACATCCTCAGCCATACAGCATCAACAATTACATAACAGTATTACACATATCCCATAACATAACACATACAAACACCTCATAATAATACGTGCTAAAAGATCACCGTAATAAAAGGCACTATAAAATTGATTACATAGACTTCAGCCTCAAGCAGCATTGTTAAGAAGTTTAATGGAAGTTGGAACAAATGAGTTTTTAAAACGGTTGAGCTTGCAGTAAGGGACTCTATATCGCCTCCCCGAGGGTAGGAGGTCATACTCTGAATGGAGAATGTGAGAAGGGTCCCTTACTATTCTTTGAGCTCGCCCAAGAACAGATTGTTCATAAATAGACTGCAAGGTCTGGTAGCTGCTTTTACCAATGACCTTCATGGCCGTGTGCACCAGACGAGCGAGTTTAGTTTTTAGTTTTGCGGTGAGGTTGCCATACCAGGATGACATCCCATATCTGATTAAGCTCTCCAGCACTGCCTGGTAAAATAAAGCCATGATGCTTTTGTTCACCCCATATACTCTTAGTCTACGTAGAAAATACAATCTCTGCTGTAGACGAGAACACAAGATATCAACATGCACATTCCAACTAAAAGTGTCATCTAAGTGAACTCCAAGATATTTATAGGAGCTGACCTGCTCAATGGGTGAGTCGTGTATAATGACAGGGCTATGATCCCCTACTGATCTTGGGTCTAAGACCAACTCTTTAGTTTTGTTAACATTCAGAGTGAGGTAGTGAGCGTCACACCATTGCACAAAGTTTTCTATTTCAGAAAAATAGGCTGAAGTACTGGAATCTTTGTGCAGTAGACTGAGGATGGCGGTATCATCAGAAAATTTGAGACAGAAGATGAGACTACGTAACATCCGCCGTAAGCTAGAGGAAGGTCAGCGCCGCTACAGCAGACACAAGAGGTGCAGTGATGTTGGACCAAGCTCTGAGGACGGTGAAGCGGACAGCAGTGAAGTCCGAGAGCTCATCAACATGATGAAAAGACTGAGGCCTTCTGCAGACAATATTTCATCAATCAGAACGGCAATGGAGAAAACTTTCACTTGGCGCAGATCGTGGATAGCCAAACATTCACCGACCATGGAGGAAATATTTCAAGAGTATCCACGCTTCTTGGACATACCAACACTGGTAGGTGTCTTTTTATACACTTAGCTTAAACTATGCTCACATAAAACCACAGGATATGTGTAGCAGTAATCAAACTAATGTGTACACATAGATTAAAGCAATTATAAATAAGGCATTATTCATCTATGCTATTGTAAAATACTGGTCTTATTTCAACAATGTTGTATTGTGTCTCTTTCCACTCTCTCTGTCCTCCCAACCACCCAGCTTGATACAGAGTTCAGCAAAATGTATGAAGGAAAGGGGGACCTGTTCTTAAGGCGCTGGGAGGGCAGCATCATGCCAAAGCTGAAAGCGGTTGCCGCCAGGGAGAAGGGTGATATTTCATCTGTAGTTGAAGGGATGGAAGACCAGACTGATGGTAAGTACCGAATGTTATGTTGAATTTCTTCAATTTATCTTCACAACTATTTATTTTGCTAATGATCATCTCTCTTCGTCTCCAAACTGCAACCCCTCCCCCTCGCTTCTCATTTGCAGATGAGAAGTGCTATACGATGCTGGTCGTCCTCACTCATCTCCTTCCACCAGTTGCAGCAAGCCGCTGTAGCGTGAAGTCTGCGATTACACGACTTCTTGACTTTGAACCGGTATGTTTGTTCTAAACACTAAAACATTCATTATCAACAATCACAAGGAGCTAGTTTGGGACACATTGCTGCTTAACTTCACTTATTTCTATATGTCTATAGTCTGATTTCAGGTTGGAAGTACTATTGCTTCCCTCTACAATGCATCGCAGGATCCAGCACACAGCCACAACTAGTCTGCATTGGAACTCTAAGGGGAGGGTCACAGCAGTATCTCATTATGGCCAAGTCTGACAAGATCGCTATTCCCTTGGATGAAGGATTGACATGCGCTGTGGACAAGCTTTTCAAGCTCTACTGGGTATGCAACTTGGCCTATCCAGCACCGCTCAGCTCTGTGTTCTCGTTCTTCGAGTACATCTACGACTTGACCATGTCAACAAACAGGAGAGCAAAGGTATTGGACCTCATTTCAAAAGTTAAGTCTGTTAATTAGATCATATAAAAATGTACACTTGTCCAAAATGTTCGTCACAATTCACTCAAATAAAGAAACTAATTTGGCATCTTCAGGAAAGTCAGCCATGCACAAAGATTTCACAATTGGTAGCATAATTTATGTTACACATTCACTGACTGTAAATGGCCAGACATACAGAACTGGATCTGTGCTGCCACTAAAAACACACTATCATGGGGAGCGCTTATTTGGTCAGATAATTCATGTTCTACCCCAGGAGGAGAAGTTACTCGAGTAATTAGAGTACTTGAAGTTCAGTGCTTTGATCAGCATTTTTATGCATATGTTGTGCAACAAACTAAAGATTTTGAAATGATAAATTTGGACAATGTTGCAGATGTTCAACCTCTTGACATTATGTCCAATTTTAGCAATGACAAGCTCTATCTCAATCCGAGGTACAAGATTTTGTAGGTGTGGTTCTGCACTGTCATGTTCAGTAATAACATTTAATGCATTTTTTGACTTGTATTACAAATGCATGTAAAGAAAAGTTGACAATTCTAAATTAAATATTTAATAAAGCCTCTTGATTGTATCCTTGCTTTTCATTATTATTGAAAGAAAAATATGAATTAGTCACCAGGTATTCCAGTACACATTGGTGACACATAATGTGCAGAAATAACACATTTATGTGTTTATCTGGGTTACACATGATTTACACATAATGTGTTAAACACACACATTTATATGTTAAGCCATGTAACACAGCTGGTGTGTAGAAATGGTTTATACATTTGCTGTGTTGAAATTAACACAACATGAGTTGTCCTTGAGCACACTCTGTAGATGTGTTGAAATTCAACACATGTTGTGCCATTTCTGACACATTCCTTCTTAGAGTGCAGGGGACCATGAAACTATCAGCACCCAAAATGAATTTAAAGACGCCCCCTTAGGCCCTAGAAAATTGTGATGGACAATATTTTATATAATAAAAGAATATTCCCAGCTAACAGCTGAGGTCACATTTACTGTGTCTCTGATGTGAGGGGGACAGAGCAGGTACCTGAGGGAGAAGCTCTCCTGCTGGGCCTTATTGAGGGAAGTCTCCAGCTGGTGATCCCTTGCAGCCAGCAGATCCTTCCATTCCCTCTCTTTGCTGGCCAGCTGGGTCTCCAGTTCTCCCAGTCTGCTGTCCCTGTCTGACTGCATGGTGGAACTGGGATGCACCTATGGGGCCACAGTATAGGTCGTCATGCGTCGCAGCTCGTAGGGTCCATGTTAATAGTCATGTTGTTTCCTGGAACAACATTGTTTCTGTCACACCATGGTGACCTTCATATCCATGATTCATAAAGCATACACTCACAGGTGCCTCATTACAGACCTCTTCTTATAACGACCTCCAACTCCAACTGAGGATGACAAGTATCTACAGCAGCAGCAGAAAAAAGACTAAACACAAAACACACGTTTTGGGATTTAACTTTGTTATGTTGACGTTGCACATTTTATTTGCAAATAACAGGAGATGTGGTCAGTCTGCGGTGTGAATACACGCCGACGAGGTTAGCGCCAGTACAGGTGAGTACAACCAGACAGCTAGCTAGCTAGCTTACCATAACACAGGAGCTCTAGCTCTGGTACCGGCAGACTCCCGGTCCGGGCTCACGAGCCCTCATACGTCACGACACCAAGCGTAGCGGTCAAACAAAGAGCCCTTTCCTGCTCACGACGTCAAAACACGAGCAGAGTTTTCGTCTAACCAGACAGCTAGCTAGCTAGCTTACCATAACACAGGAGCTCTAGCTCTGGTACCGGCAGACTCCCGGTCCGGGCTCACGAGCCCTCATACGTCACGACACCAATCGTAGCGGTCAAACAAAGAGCCCTTTCCTGCTCACGACGTCAAAACACGAGCAGAGTTTTCGTCTACCGAAACTTGGCTTGTTCCTGCGGGACGCAAGGGTTTGCCATGGCAACCGTGCCTCTGTCAAACCCTTCCCCGGATACAGCGATGAGACGGGTTCCCCGCACGCCGCCGCATGTTAAAAAGCCAGCTACGGAGGCGCGCTCACGCGATCCTGAAGAAGCACGAGTGGAGGAGGGAAGCAGCATCTCGTCAGGTAACGTCAGTCACCGTGTGAGGACTTTTCTCTTTTGAAAGCGTGGTTGTTGTTTGTCCGTGCTACGGTTTTCTTCATCTATGTCCGGTGTAACAGGTGCCACCCCGCTGATCTTTAGTATATTAGTGTATTAATGTGTTATAATAAATGTCCAGACAGTGCGCGTTATGAAAGCATGTCATTACTGCTGGTGTCGCCTGATGGTCGGTCACACTGGACCTTCTCGGATCAGGCATGTGGTCCGCTGGGAGGCACTTTAGGACCTACACCTCGGTCCTCACGTAGGCCATCGAGGTCTGTCCGCGCGCACCGCGAACAACATCTGTCCGTCCGTCGCGTGTCACCGCGGATGAGACGCGACCCCGCCTCAACAAGTGAGAGAAGGCAGAGGTGTTTAAAGCGGACATAAAACAAGTCGGAAGCGTCCTCAGCTGGAGGAAAGGTTCCTTTATAAAGCTCTAGAGCGCTGTGTTTCTGTTTTAAAGGTGAAGGCTGGCGCAGTGTCCACGTACTGTGGCTCAGAGAAGAGAACACAAACCATACCGGTGCCTTCAAATACTAATTTGTCAACTAATTAGGCGACACACCAAGACCAAGAAAAGTGCAGCTGTTATTGAGAGCGGGCTCGTGGTGACGCAGGAGGAGGCGAACTGCCTACGTGCGCTCAGCGGCATATTGGATGCTGATGATGATGTCACGATGATGACCACGTCTCTGTCTCCCTATAGCCCGAGACAGATTATACCGTATAGTCACGTGATAGACGTCGTTGTTAAACACTTGAACGCTGCCACCATCCTTTGGCATCCCGGTCCCGTATCCGAGGCCAGATAATATTAAGATAATAATAATTAATAATATATATATATATATATATATACGTCATGATTTCTGGAAAGAGCTGTGTTTGTATATATATATATACACATATATATACGCATATATATACGCATATATACATATATATACACACACAAACATATATATGCATATACACTCACCTAAAGGATTATTAGGAACACCATACTAATACTGTGTTTGACCCCCTTTCGCCTTCAGAACTGCCTCAATTCTACGTGGCATTGATTCAACAAGGTGCTGAAAGCATTCTTTAGAAATGTTGGCCCATATTGATAGGATAGCATCTTGCAGATGGAGATTTGTGGGATGCACATCCAGGGCACGAAGCTCCCGTTCCACCACATCCCAAAGATGCTCTATTGGGTTGAGATCTGGTGACTGTGGGGGCCACTTCAGTACAGTGAACTCATTGTCATGTTCAAGAAACCAATTTGAAATGATTCGAGCTTTGTGACATGGTGCATTATCCTGCTGGAAGTAGCCATCAGAGGATGGGTACATGGTGGCCATAAAGGGATGGACATGGTCAGAAACAATGCTCAGGTAGGCCGTGGCATTTAAACGATGCCCAATTGGCACTAAGGGGCCTAAAGTGTGCCAAGAAAACATCCCCCACACCATTACACCACCACCACCAGCCTGCACAGTGGTAACAAGGCATGATGGATCCATGTTCTCATTCTGTTTACGCCAAATTCTGACTCTACCATCTGAATGTCTCAACAGAAATCGAGACTCATCAGACCAGGCAACATTTTTCCAGTCTTCAACTGTCCAATTTTGGTGAGCTCTTGCAAATTGTAGCCTCTTTTTCCTATTTGTAGTGGAGATGAGTGGTACCCGGTGGGGTCTTCTGCTGTTGTAGCCCATCCGCCTCAAGGTTGTGCGTGTTGTGGCTTCACAAATGCTTTGCTGCATACCTCGGTTGTAACGAGTGGTTATTTCAGTCAAAGTTGCTCTTCTATCAGCTTGAATCAGTCGGCCCATTCTCCTCTGACCTCTAGCATCAACAAGGCATTTTCGCCCACAGGACTGCCGCATACTGGATGTTTTTCCCTTTTCACACCATTCTTTGTAAACTTTCTTTGTGAAAATCCCAGTAACTGAGCAGATTGTGAAATACTCAGACCAGCCCGTCTGGCACCAACAACCATGCCACGCTCAAAATTGCTTAAATCACCTTTCTTTCCCATTCTGACATTCAGTCTGGAGTTCAGGAGATTGTCTTGACCAGGACCACACCCCTAAATGCATTGAAGCAACTGCCATGTGATTGGTTGATTAGATAATTGCATTAATGAGAAATTGAACAGGTGTTCCTAATAATCCTTTAGGTGAGTGTACATGTGTATATACATACAATTCGGTCTCAGTCCTCTGTAACAAAGGACTGAGATCGAAACCTTTAACAAGACGGTAGGCCTACAATCGTGAAACATGAAAATGTAAAAGTCAGACTTAATTTGCCCCGATCTAGAAAACATGACAAAGGGCCCTTTAGTGTAACCCTAATGGGGGCCCTTAAATGGAGAAAACGTGATGTGGTAATTGCTACAGAACCTCGCAGACTTAGATACTTTTCGGATCAAAAAAGTAATGTAGTGTTGTAACAGCTGTTAAAGCTCCACTCGATAATTTCCCAGAGATCAGAATGTTATAACCCACCCAATGATTCAGTTCATCTCATGGCAGAGGCCAGAATCTACCACACAATGCAGGACCGCGTCCAAGTGCCTTTCATCTGCATATCAGTGTGTGTGCCGGGAAGAATGTCAGGGTCTTATTTTAGTGTGACTGCTGATAGGGGGGTCTCGTGACAGAATGCTGCATGGGTCACACTGGGGTCATGGAAAGTGGATGATGGGAGTGGGCCTTTGGGAGGACACTATTTATCTGCTCCAATCTTCAGGCTGTGTAACTGTTTTGTGGGCTCCTGATTTTTTCAGGATTCCTTCCACAATCACTCAATACATTCAATAATTCTAATTGATATATTTGTGTAATACATACAGTGTCATTCATTTGATATTTGACCCAACGTAAACTCTCTAGCTCTCACTAGGAGCACTATAAAACATACTTTTCTTACATCATGAAGTCAGCAGGATTGGCAGGAAGTTGGTCAAAACAAAGATGGAGGGTCAGTCAGTCGTCTGCTTGACTGACAAACCATTGTCAGAACTTTCTCAAACTCAACTGCAATAAATCCGAATTACTCATCATCGGCCAAACTCCCTTACCCGCTCAGCTCAGACCTTCTCTCTAAACATTGATGACTCCATCATCCCCCCCTCCACCCAGATCCGCAACCTCGGTATAATTCTTGACCCCACCCTTTCTTTCCTACCCCATGCCAACCACATCACCAAAACTGTCTTCTTTCACCTCAGGAACATTGCATGCCTCTGACCCTCACTATCCTCTACCACCACCGAAATGTTCATCCATGCCCTCATAACCTCCAGACTTGATTACTGCAATAGCATCCTCTACAACAAAAGTATCAATAAACTCCAATATGTTCAGAACTCTGCCGCCCGCCTGCTCACCTCCACCCAGCGCTATGAACATATCACCCCGGTCCTACGCAACCTCCATTGGCTCCTGGTCAAATACAGGATTGACTTTAAAATGTTGCTCACCACCTACAAAGCCCTTAACAAGCTGGCCCCGCCCTACCCTTCAGACCTCCTCCCCCTCGACGCCCCAACCCATTGCCTCAGGTCCGCCGATGCGAACACTCTGAAGATCATCAGGACCAAGCGCCGGACCTGGGGTGACCGGGCCTTCTCAGCTGCTGCACCCCCCCTCTGGAATGCCCTCCCCATCCACATCCGTCAGGTTCCCACCCTTTCATTATTTAAAAAAGCCCTAAAAACTCACCTCTTTAAACTTGCCTTCACCTGCTAATCCCTCCACTCTACCCTTCACCTGCTAAACCCTGCACCCTGCCCTCCACTACAGGACTCGTTCCGCGTGGCTTCCCCGGTTTTCTTTTGTGTCGGGGATGTTGTTTGTTAGTTTTGTTTGTTCCATTGTCTTTCTGTGTTTTGTTTTTGATCCATTTGTCTCAAATTTCTTTGAAGCGTCTTTGAGTACTTAGAAAAGCGCTATACAAATTAAAAGTATTATTATTATAATTATTGTTTTGCAATAAAAAAGATCAGTCAGATTATCCAAGTAAAAAGATTATCTTATTAGATAAAACAGATGTTGAACTGAATCATTTGCAGTAGAAACAAAATGTTTAAAAATCGCAATAAGATCTTATTGTGATATTGTACCGTGAGAATATGGTGAGTCACTGCTGTAGGGCCACACTCAGGCCTCGGAAACTAAGAAAACAGGATCAAGTTTCACCTGATTTCACCTTCAGCTGACAGCATCCCACCTGTACTGGACAAGAAGGAGAGAGAGAAAGCATGGCCTTGTGTTTACCGTGATCATAGTAACATAATATGGTCAAACACAGCAGAGAGTAAACTGTAGTACTCCACTTTCCTACACAGAGCTCACACTTTGAACACACTTGTCAGAGCACAACATGAGAGACAAGCGGGGGGAAGCAGCAAAGATAAAGGGCTGTGGAGGAAAAGAGAGGATGAGTCTCTGCATGTCTGGTGTGTTTGTGTGTGTGTGTGTGTGTGTGTGTGTGTGTGTGTGTGTGTGTGTGTGTGTGTGTGTGTGTGTGTGTAAGTTTTCTGGCTGAGGGAGCTTCAGCTGTCCTGACAAGCTGTTAACATGCCATGTTCTCATATTTACACCCTTCACTGCACTGACCACGACACAGCCTTAAAAAGAAGTGTTCTCACTGTAAATAAGACAATGCTCTCTGAAGCAAACCACTGGGCTCTTGAGTGTGCTTAATGCGTGACTGTGAATGGTTGTGTATTAGTCGATGCATTGGAACCTCATCGATCTGATCCTCTCTGCCCGCATTCATGCATGTCTGTTGTTTCACTTTGCTCAACTTATGTTTTAAATGAAGAAAGACATTTGATTTGTGGTTTGTGTTCAGTTGTAGTTCTCACATCAGCAGATGTAACTAATGCCCTGCCCTGCACCGATGAACACACAGACACACACAAATAATCCTCAAAACTGAGGACACCTGAAAGTCATATGAGTGACAGCACAAGGTCAAGGATAAGTTTGTCTTGTTTACCACAGTGTTCATAGCAGTCAGAGAGCATCATGGGAGGAGCAGTGGTGGATGACGGACCTCCCGGGGTGAAGGCACCGGACGGCGGCTGGGGCTGGGCAGTGTTGGGCGGTGGCTTCGTCATCACTGGCTTCTCCTACGCCTTCCCCAAGGCCATCAGCGTCTTCTTCAAGGAGCTGATCCGAGAGTTCGACGTCGGCTACAGCGACACGGCCTGGATCTCATCGATCCTGCTCGCCATGCTGTACGGGACAGGTAGGGGCAGGACACAACACGCTGTGCACGCACCGTCCTGTACACGTGCGTGCTAACGGACTGATCGTGCTTCCTCAGGCCCCGTGTGCAGTGTGCTGGTGAACAGGTTTGGCTGTCGGCCAGTGATGATGGTCGGAGGGCTCTTTGCCTCATTGGGGATGATTCTGGCCTCCTTCGCCACAAGCATCATTCACATCTACCTCTGCACCGGAGTCATCACAGGTACGTGCACATGAATCAGCAGCTGATCAGCTGACACTCAGTACAGTAACATGCTGCTGATTTAGCGACGCGTAATATAATAGTTTGTTCGTTTCTCCATCCGTTCATACTGGTCCATATTTATGCTGGTCCACACACACACACACACACACACACACACGGAAAATAAATATGTGGAAAAGCTTTGAAGTGATCCAATAATTCCCACTAAACATGTGTCGATATTGAAGCATGTGTAATTGTGTTGGCGTTGACTGGCAGGTTTGGGAATGAGGAGTCCCTCCCAGCATGCATGAGAGAGCACATAGGCGATAAATATGTTACTAATAATGACCAAAATCTAAATTGAGCTTAACCTCACTCATCGCTGCCTGTCATTATGAATCTTATGTTTTAAATGAAGAAAGACATTTGATTTGTGGGTTGTGTTCAGTTGCTGTTCTCACATCAGCAGCTGTAACTAATGCTCTGCCCTGCACTGTTTGAACACACACACACACACACACACACACACACACAAATAACCCACCTGAAAGTCATATGAGTGACAGCACAAGGTCAAGGATAAGTCTGTCTTTTTTACCACAGTGTTTATAGCAAAGTATTCATACCACAGTGTTCAATATTATTTATTTAGGCTCATATTTCCTCATCACACACTGTGGAGCTATTGGGGTTGTCTCTCCATCACTTTTTTTTTTCACTCTAAAAATGGCAACAACTCTCTATCATATTCAAACATTACTGGTAATTGAAAGTATGCCTTATAATTTCAGTTTTTTTAATTGGATTTATGGGAATTCTTGAGCACAACAAAATAACTACCTTTTTAAATTACCCAAAAATATCTAACCATTTGACAGTACAGACCACCGCGCTTTTATACACCGGTCTTTCCTGTGCTCTCCTGAGCACATTCATGCTGTAAGGTGTAATACCTGATTTTTTGATTTTTATGACAATAGGAATAGCAACATTCTCCATGGAGTATATCGACACAGAACCTGCAGCGAGGCAATCCCACTTTACTTTCCCCTATTGAACAATGACTTCCTTCTCTCCAGGTTTCCTGTCTCAAGACGTGTCTGTGTTCTCCCGGTTCATCCCCCCTCTGATTTCTTCACAGCATGGAAGCCCAAGTGGAGATTGATGAGAACGCGTCTTTGTCGCATGTTAATATCGAGTAACGCTGAAGGTCTGCCTCTCCTCAGGTCTGGGTCTGGCGTTGAACTTCCAGCCATCCCTGATAATGCTGAATCGCTACTTCAGTGAGAAACGCCCTCTCGCCAATGGCTTGGCAGCGGCGGGCAGCCCTGTGGCGCTGTGCTGTCTCTCCCCACTGGGACAGATCCTCCAGTACAAGTATGGCTGGAGGGGCGGGTTCCTCATCCTGGGAGGCATACTCCTCAACTGCTGTGCCTGCGGGGCCCTCATGAGGCCCCTGTTGCCCCCTAAGAAGCTGGAGGAAGACCCTCCCATGGCTGTAGAGGAGAAGAAGCCCCAGCCAAAGAAGAAACTGTTGGACTTCAGCGTGTTCAAGGACAGGGGCTTCCTCATCTACACCATAGCGGCGTCCATCATGGTGCTGGGCTTGTTCGTGCCCCCTGTGTTCGTGGTCAGCTATGCTAAAGGCCTGGGCTATGAGGACACAACGTCCGCACTGCTGCTCACCATCTTGGGATTCGTTGACATGTTTGCTCGGCCCGCGGCGGGGCTCATAGCGGGCTTGAAGTGGGTCCGGCCCCGAAGCGTCTACCTGTTCAGCTTCGCTATGATCTTCAACGGGATCACCGACCTCGTAGGATCTCAGGTACCAGTGCAGACTGATGGTGTACCTGGGCCAGGTCCCTGTATGCCCGGAGCTCCATTACTTGTGTGTCCTCTGTAGACCAATGCTCAGGAATCTTTTGTTCCTCTCCGTGCAGGCGACGGACTATACGGGTCTGGTGGTCTTCTGTATCTTCTTTGGTATATCCTATGGTATGGTGGGGGCGCTGCAGTTTGAGGTCCTCATGACCATCGTAGGGACGGAGAGGTTCTCCAGCGCCCTAGGCCTGGTCCTGCTGATGGAAGCCATTGCAGTGCTGCTGGGACCTCCTGGAGCAGGTAAGAGCATGAGAGCGTGAGACAGTAGGAGAAGCCAAATCATAAACCATGTTATCTTCAGACTCATCTGTTTTTTACCAATGGAGAGCTAGATGCAGCGGGGGCGGCTGTAGCTCATGAGAGTGGTTGTCCTAAAACCACAAGGTAGCCAGTTCAATCCCTGGTCTCCCCATAGTTCACATGTTGAAGTGTCCTTGAGCAAGACACTGAACCCTCAGTTGCTGCCTGGACACTTCACAGCAGCACACTGCTCCTTAGGATGGGTTAAATGCAGAGACCAAATGTCAAGTATGTATGTATGTAATATGACGAACGGAAACTAATAAAAAAAAAAGTGAATACATTTGAACAGAGGAAACTGTGGTTCAGAGTCACAGTCTTAACCCAAGTCAACTTGGTGCCTTTTAGTAAAGTAACCAGGCATGCCAAAATATACAATGTGTTTGTTATAGAAATCACATTTATTTATGAAAGTTTCACCTGATGTGAAAGAATCTAAATGAACAAATGTCCCATAATGAGTGGTCTAAATCTAGTCTGCTGAGTGAGCAACTAAACCGTAGCCCAAGACAAAGACTCGGAGCGAAGGTTCCAGGAGCTTTCAAGCCAGAAGAAGTTGGTTGTTGCTTTTCAGTCTTATTATATTATTATGTTTTACTTATAGTATGTGGTTCACTTCATGAGTCCACAAACCAGAAATCACGCTGATATCCTCGTTCTCTTCACCAGGTCGCCTCTTGGATACCACCCATCAGTACATGCACGTCTTCCTATTGGCGGGCTGCGAGGTCACGCTGTCGGCCATCGTCATCGCCCTGGGTAACTTCCTCTGCCTCCGTGGGAGAAAGGAGGACCCAGAGGCGAAGATGGAGATGGCGGTCACTGCTGCAGAGAAGGAGGGGTTGAACTGTGGGGTGGAGGGCGAGGAAGATCATGAAGGGGAAGAGGAGCTGGTGGAAAAGGAGAAGGCCAAATACAGTGCTCCGATGGCTGGGGAGGAGGTGATGATGGTGAAGGAGATGGGAGAGAACGGGGGAGAGACAACAGATCGCTAAGAAGAAGACAAGGCTCTGTTTGTAGAGCCAACGGAGGGTCATGAACAATAATACATCTGTAAAAGAATAAGAAAATAAATGTGGAAAGTAAGGAGGAAGAAAAAAAAGAACAAATACGCAAGTATAAAGATAAATATATGAAATAATTTATGTGGCAATATAAGATAAATGTCAAAATATGAAATCATTATAAGCACTTTAATTTTCTTATGTATTTATTTATTTTAATAAGAAAAATGCTGACAAAAAGAGCTATATATATATATATATATATATGAAAAAAGTACTAATATATAAATAAATAATATACACAGAGGCGCTCCTATGACTTCATAGACCTGATGCACACACAGCAGAGCGATGAAGACCTTCACTATGAGGAACTGGTGTTGGCTGTCTCACTTTACTGGCAACAGATACTTACATTTACACTGTAAAAACTTGGATTTGCATTAATTAATATCTGCTAAATAAATAATAGTAACCTGTACATAATAAAAAAGAGTATGCACTGTTTTGAATTACATTGAGCTGAATTCAAGAAATGTTGTTTAATTATTAATTACATTTTACTTAATTTTGTGTGAATAAAATCAGCTGTGAATCACTGACTAGATTTTAATTAGATTTCATCAGTAAAGCCAAAGATGCAGGAAATTGATGAATTTGACTCATTTGGAGGTGTTGAGGATTATAATAAAACCATTAAGTTTTAGAAAAGGCCCAAAGTCATTTCAGGTCAGAAAAACAGCTCCCCATTAGTTATGAGCACATATCTGCCGGCATGCAGTGTTCCCTCCACCCACAGGTACCAGGGTCAAGATGCCCACACTCCCCGTTTCGCAGTGTTCCCTCCACCTACGCAGAACTCAGGGTCAAGATGAGCATACTTCCCGTTTCTCAGTAAAAAGAATCAGTTTGGGGCAGATAAGACTGGAACACCTGCTGATAGCTAGAACCACAATAACTCTGCTTTGCACGGCTCACTTAGCTTATGCCCTTAGGGAGATAGCCATAGGCGCACATACCCTGCACAACAGTGGCGATTCTAGAAGATTTTACATGGGGTGGCAAGTTGAAATTCAAGGGTGGCATATCACACACACACACACATGCCTGGTGTCTATATGTATTTATTTATACAAATCCAGATAGTGAAAACAGACCAGAGCAATGTCTTGCCAAGAGTCTAAATATTGTTACAAAAAGCCAAAACAAATATTTGTCTTTTTTAATAAGACTTAAAACACTGTCAGAAATTACATATATTTACATATTCAGCAGCAAAACAATTCAGTTTTATTTAATTTCACAAACAATTAATGTATATTCAATTCTAAACAGCAGGTCATGGAGCTAAAAAAGAACAATACAGCGATTGCCATGTTCGACAGCAAATCGTCTCACAAACTCATCCAAATCAAGACACTTAGCACGTGCTGACTCTATACTAAGTACAGCTAGACTTGACAATCTATTTTTAAAAAGGATCTGATATCTGAACAGTGCCATCAGTTTGATTTACAACTGATTTAGTGCTTACTGGCATTTGGATGGTAAGTTAAATAGACTATGGTCTAATGGAGCCCATTAGATGTGTGTTAACACTTACATTCAGTTTTTTTTTCCAAGTCCAACTTTGATTTCTCTAAAAAATTAAAGAAAACTGCATTCAGAACCCACAGCACAAAATGTTCATGACATATTTCCCTTCATAATGACAAATACTTTTCTAAATGGCCAAACTAATTTCTAATGGCTTGTTCTGTATGTATTAGGTTATCACATACACAATAATTTCTACCAAAGCTAGACTAACTAGCTAGCGAAAGATAGGGTGGACAAAAGAACACACACTTTTTACTGTTACTGAGTTTATTGTAGGCTACATGACGGAGTACCTTTAAAAACAGCCAGAAAAAGGCTTTTTGTGAGAAAACGGCTAGTGGTATCTAAAATGTGATTTCGGAATAGCTTAACAGTTAAGTTACATACGTAATGAAAATAAAAACTGAGAAAAAACTGCTATAACATTTTCTGTCAGTCCACCTTACTGTACTAAATACGTTAGTAAGACGTTGGTTAGCTAAGCTAACAGTGGTAACTTCAAGGCTAGCTAGCACAAGCAAGCTGTATAGCGAGCTAGCTACTGTATGCTACCGACTTTTGCAAGCTAGCAATTAAATAAACGATTAAAATTACAACGGAACTGTCTATCACATATGACCACCCATCACATTTTTTTGATTCACGATTCAGCAGTACTGTACCTTCTTTCATCACTGGAAGCCTACAGTAGGCTTGTCTCCAGTTAGTTGCGGGAGATGGGCAACCACGGTGACGAGAGCAAAGCGGACTCATGGACTCAACCATTTTACAGGGGAGGGGGAACTTAAAGATTTTAGAACAAGTTACCAAAGAGATCAACAGCTTAAGTAGCAAAAATATAATACCATTATATAAATGTATAGTATATTATAGGAGACACTTCTGACAACCTGGGTGGCAAGTGGGGTGGCAAGCAATTATTTTAGGGTGGCAGCTGCCACCCCGGTGGTTTCGCCACTGCTGCACAACATGCATACACACTGATAGGCGGAACCAGATGCAGGGGATCCAAGGACGGGAGCCGGTGGGGTTGGATTATAACCCGTGCTCCAATAAGGGCCCTCAAAATCTAAACCAAGAGCCGCCCCAATTTAGTCTGCACCATTCACAAAAATGCTCTTAGAGATTATATAAAGTTATGCACTTTTTATTGGGGTCAGTCTTCTTTGGATGTTCAGCCATGTCTGACGCCTCGTAGACCCGTGCACGTATTTTGCCTGCTGTTAAAATACTCTGTTGGAATAAATACGATCTGCTGATCTAATATAGATACTCCCCTCGTCTGAGCTTCTCTTCTTAATGGCCACACAGTCTACACAGACTCTTTAATACAACAATTTGGTGACCCCGGACGTGTCTTGATTAAAAGAAGGAGAAAGCCAAAAAACCAGAAGACGGGAGGGAGGACCGCCGAGTCCGTTCCGGTCAGTGCCGTCGTTGCACATCGGGAGCCGCCGTTCTGCTCATCCACTTCACCTGGTCTAAACAGCGCTGTACAACAAAAAAGGTAAGCAGAACCTATTTAACTAAATCTGCATATTGTATCATAGTCTAAACCCAAATTAAAGACCAATGGTGAATGTGTGAGTAAAACTGCATACAATCTGAGACTGTTTGTAAAGCTAAAATATATAAAACTAAATGATATGAATTCAACAGTATTATAAACGCAGTGTGTTGTGAATATATTTGTTGGCAATAAGTGGTTACCGCGACGGTGTAAAACAGAGTTTTCGGCACAAGCATAGTGACCAGATAGTGGTAAAACAGAGTTTTCGGCACAAGCATAGTGACCGGATAGTGGTAATACAGTTTTCGGCACAAGCATAGTGACCGGATAGTGGTAAAACAGTTTTCGGCACAAGCATAGTGACCGGATAGTGGTAAAACAGTTTTCGGCACAAGCATAGTGACCGGATAGAAGATACTGACGTTCGTCATAAAAACTGAGCCTTTGATAAAATTCATAGAAGTGAATTAAATCTGAAGGTTGGCGTACGGGCTGGGTATTGAGTGTGAGTTGTTGCATTGAATTATGGAGAATATGTACATTTACCTGTGTATGAGAACGGAGAAGAGTGGTTCGCAGTCCTATTGGAGCAAAGTCTGATTGTTGGATCAGTGAATAGAGCTGTGGAAATAGAGTGGACTGAAAGTTTGACCCGTGAGACTGTGAGCGAAGACGCTGTTGCTGTTACACATTCACACACACAGACACATACATTAGACACCCGTATTTCCACACCTCATAATTCAAGGGCTCCTAGACCCGTGCACAAATAGAAGATTTAGCGGATACACTTTGGAGACTGCAGGTAGTAGTGACATCTTTAATGATCTTAATAGTTGGTGTTGCAGGAGTGCTAGTATATTTAGTAGTGAGAGTGAACAAATAAAGGACAGAGAAGGAAAGAGCACACAGGGAGTAGGAAAGAAAAACATAAAGGGAGTGAAATAAAAAGACGCCGTGATGACGAGCGTAGTGGAGTATCTGACTCAGCGAGTCAAAGACAGGACAGATAAGAAAGAACAAGGTAAAGATATGAAAGTATGGGAAACTGTAAAGAATAGATGGATTACGGAAGGGTGGCTGCGCCCTGGTGGAAAGTTGCCCCAGATGAAAGACATTGCAGAGATGGAAGAAGACATTGTGGACCAAGACAAAGCAGCTAAGAAAGAATGCGAGGAAAAAACGTGTTTGAAGTGGGGAAAGAACAAGAAAAACAGCCGTGAAGCAGAAGAACAGTTGAGAATTGGAATGAAAGGAGTGGATGAAGTACGGAGACTGGTGCTGGAAATGAGCAGCAAGAATCCATTGATAATGGAGCAGAGAAAGGAGGGGCAGGAAGAGGAAGACAATAAACAAAATGACCAACAGACGGAGCCTGAAAGATGTGAGCATGCCCCCACCATATGCCCCGCCTACACATGGCATGCCCACAGCACCAGCAGTGATGGCGCCTGTTTTGGCAGTGCGTGGAGGTCATCTTGACATAGACCAAGATGAAACAGAAATCTCACGTTCCAACTCATCTGGACTCCTGAGGCTAACAAAGCCTTTACCACAGTCAAACAAGCCCTGTCCCAAGCTGCAGCTCTCGTCCCGCCTGACTACACTTTACCATTTCACTTGGATGTTTCTGAACAAAACTCATTTGTGAATGCAGTTTTGTATCAGAAAAAAGGGGGAGAGAGATATGTACTATTATACCACTCTTCAAATCTTGATGTGGTTGAAACCGGACAAGCAACGTGCACAAGATACGTTGCAGCAGTGGCAAAAGCAATTGAAAAAACAAGTCATATTGTGATGTGCCACCCATTGGAAGTACACACCAATCACGGAGTAATGGCGTTCCTCATGAGCAAAGAATTCACCTTCAGCTCTGCAAGAAAAACAAAGATCCAGAGCCAATGCACACAAACACATATCACATATGTGGATTCAGCCATAAATATGGCAGGAAAAATCAGAAATGGAGAACCACATTGCTGTGAAGAACTGGCTGCCAAAGAGACGAAACTAAGAGTGGACATACAAAATGAACCACTAGATGGCTATATAGATGCTTGTGTAGTGAATGTGACCTCATAATTCACCCTTGTTGTTAGTGTGGTTCTACACACTGTTGTTTCATGCAGTTATTTAAGTAATGTGTTATTCATGTACGTACGACTGTTTCGGGATCGTGGTCCCTTTTAAATATTCTGTTGTTGATGATGTCAGCCCCATGCTTGTGAGATTACAGGGCAGCGCCATCTTGTGTCCGGTTAGTAGTTTGGCATGTAAAAATAAACGAGACACACACTTGTGTACTCAACTTGAGGAATTGCCTTTTGTGTTTAAATGCAACTTCCACACTTGGATCTATACAGACTGTTGCTGCTACAGAAGTAAAGAAGGAAACGTGGCCGCATATGCAGTGGTAGAACAACTACCGGATGGAAGTCACAAAACAATCAGATCAGGAATCATTCCACAACCAGCATCAGCGCAAGTAGCTGAAGTAAGAGCTCTCACAGAAGCACTCAACTGGGGAAAAGGAAAAAGAATCAACATCTTCACTGACTCAGCTAGGGCTGCAACTAACGATTATTTTAATAAACGATTAATCTGTCGATTATTTTTTCGATGAATCGGATAAAAAACAAAAGCATTACTTTCCAAACCTTTATTCAAAAACAGAACTGACGGTGCAAAAATCTTCAGAAAGTGCACAAACAGGTTGCTCCTTGAACATCCCTGAGCTGTTAAAGTAATAATAATTAAAAAAATAATAGACTAACACAAACATACACACGTATGCTTTATATCTGCCAAATATATAGGCTTTTATTAAATAAAGTGCACAAAACATTTTGCACAACATTTTGTTTAAAGGAACCTGAGCTGTCAGAACAATAAATAACTTAAGAAAAATACTAATCAGAAAACTTAACAGGATTTGTTTGAACGTCAGAACTGGTTCTCTACACTACACTCAGATACACACACTCAAACTCTCACAGACGCACGCACATACAAACGCACACGCACACTCAAACACGCACAGACGCACACACTCACAGACACGCACAAACATACACTCACTCAAACACTCACAGACGCACGCGCGCACACACTCTCTCTCTCTCCCTTTGTTCAGACACAATGTTCTTACGAGCTAACGCTAACTTGTCAAGCTAATAACGAGTAAACAGCAGAAAGCTGCTGGAGGGACGTTACGTCTTCACTTCAAAACGGAACACAACCTGCCGACTAGCCGCAGCACCGGAGCCTCAACCGGAAGTGCCTCTACTAGCTGCCTGTTGAACGGCCTTGCCTCCGCGATGTGTTTCAGTCAACGTTACGGTCTCAGCTGGTCTCTCCTCGACCTCCGCTCTGCTCCGCGCTCAACTCAACTTTTCTTTTCATACTCAAACATCTCCGTGACTTATTGAGTGCCGTAATAATCGCGCGACACAACGAATCGATAATGAAATTCGTTGCCAACGCTTTTAATAATCGAATTTTATCGATTTTATCGATTCGTTGTTGCAGCCCTAGACTCAGCATACGCCCATGGAGCAATCCATGTGGATGGACCGCAATGGGTCAGAAGAAATTTCCTGACGTCAGCAGACCAACCAATAAAACACCGACAAGCAATGGAGAACATGATACAAGCTGTGGCACTGCCAAAAGCAGTAGCTGTCATGAAGTGTAAAGGACACGACAAAAATAAGACCAGAATCAGTGAAGGAAATGATGCTGCAGATCAAGCAGCAAAGAAAGCTGGACCATTCCAGACTCCTATGGGAGCCTACCCGGTACCGGCTGCACCCTTCCAAGATATAATATAGATTATACAGATATGGGACAGGACAATGTAGTGCAGGGAAAAATGTATCTATTGGTAATGGTAGACAGATTCTCAAAATGGGTAGAAGCCATACCCACCAGAAAAGAAGATGCACAGGCAGTAGTAAAATGGTTAAAAACAGAACTCATTCCCAGATACGGAGTACCTAGACGCATTAGGTCCGACAATGGAGCACATTTCAACAACAAACTGCTAGAAAAAGTAGAAACAGCACTGGGCATAACCCACAAGTTTGGGTCAGTGTATCATCCACAGTCGCAAGGGTTGGTTGAGAGAGCCAATCAAACGATCAAAAGAAAGATTGCTAAAATGTGTGATGGAACAAAACTCACGTGGGTGGAAGCTCTTCCTCTGGTGTTAATGGCTATGAGGTCATCACCGGGAGGAAAGACGCATGTGTCACCCCATGAGATTCTGACTGGCAGGAACATGCCTGGGCCACCCAGAGATGGAGGTCATATGCCACCTCTGGATGTGTGTAATATTGAAATGGATGAGTATGTAAAAGCATTAACCTCTCTCATTAAAGCTCTCTCAAACCAGGTTGTTCGAGCCCAGACGATCGATCCGGAAGCCCCAGAGCATCCAAAGGTAAAAGTAGGTGACTGGGTCAGGGTTAAAGTTCATAAGAGAAAGTGGACAAACCCCAGGTGGACTGGTCCGTACGAAGTGAAGGAGGTTACTTCACACTCGGTCCAGGTCAAAGGCAAATCAGGAGCGCCTTGGCACCATCTGACACACTGTACCCCAGCATCTAGCCCAACAAGAACGTTGGCCGAGACCAGAACAGATTTGAAAAATGGCCGTCCAGAATAGAATAGCGTTAGATATGTTATTAGCAGAAAAAGGGGGTGTCTGTGCCATGTTCGGTGACATGTGCTGCACATTCATCCCCAATAACACAGCCCCTGATGGGTCAGTATCAAAAGCCTTAGAAGGCCTGCGGACTCTATCAGACCAAATGAAAGAACATTCCGGGGTAGACAACCCAATGGAGGAATGGATGACTAACATGTTCGGAAAATGGAAAACATTAATAATGTCAATTTTGATGTCCCTAGCCATCTTCGTAGGAATCCTAGTCACCTGTGGATGCTGTTGTATCCCCTGCATCCGCACTCTGATAAACCGCTTAATTACTACTGCCTTAACCAAAGAGAAACAACCGCCCCCTTATGATCAGTGCCCCTTATTAGCATATGAAGACCATGCCACAGGAATAGATCAGGAAACGGTATTCCCAGACTTCGAAGTTGCAATTGAGCCCCTGGAAACTCAGGAATAAACAGATTAGGTCACACCTTAGTAGGTGTGAAAAGGGGGAGAGAATTTTTTAGGACCAAAAGTGTATTCACACCTATCAGGTGTGAAAAGGGGGTGTTGAGGATTATAATAAAACCATTAAGTTTTAGAAAAGGCCCAAAGTGATTTCAGGTCAGAAAAACAGCTCCCCATTAGAGCACATATCTGCCGGCATGCAGTGTTCCCTCCACCCACAGGTACCAGGGTCAAGATGCCCACACTCCCCGTTTCGCAGTGTTCCCTCAACCTACGCAGAACTCAGGGTCAAGATGAGCATACTTCCCGTTTCTCAGTAAAAAGAATCAGTTTGGGGCAGATAAGACTGGAACACCTGCTGATAGCTAGAACCACAATAACTCTGCTTTGCACGGCTCACTTAGCTTATGCCCTTAGGGAGATAGCCATAGGCGCACATACCCTGCACAACATGCATACACTGATAGGCGGAACCAGATGCAGGGGGTCCAAGGACGGGAGCCGGTGGGGTTGGATTATAACCCGTGCTCCAATAAGGGCCCTCAAAGTCTAAACCAAGAGCCGCCCCAATTTAGTCTGCACCATTCACAAAAATGCTCTTAGAGATTATATAAAGTTATGCACTTTTTATTGGGGTCAGTCTTCTTTGGATGTTCAGCCATGTCTGACGCCTCGTAGACCCGTGCACGTATTTTGCCTGCTGTTATAATACTCTGTTGGAATAAATACGATCTGCTGATCTAACTTAGATACTCCCCTCGTCTGAGCTTCTCTTCTTAATGGCCACACAGTCTACACAGACTCTTTAATACAACAGAGGTCTTTGTTTTAAATCAACATACACATTTAATTAACGTACACTTCAGCCTAACGCATTCTCCGCCACACTGACATCTTCTGCCACGTGTTGAAGGGGCTGCCGTTTTCCCAAAGGTAAGACCTGTTTAATTATTATTGGATAACGAACAAATTATAACCAAGTTGTTGCAGCAGTTGAAAATTGTTTTGCGCTACTGAAAAGTTAACAAATATGTAAACCTTAATGTGCTGTCACTTTATTTAACTTAACGTAAGTTAACTTAAGTAAGCTAATGTTGGTGATGTTTTGTTTTTTTTAAGTTGATCTACGTTGTCTTTGAGCCGCTAAAGACATGGCAAGGACTGAAGTGGTGAATTCAATGCCACAATTTCACGACGTTCCTCATTTATAATGTTATCCTGTATATTATGCTCTTCTGAGATACCCCCACCGTAACCAGCTAATGTAACAAGCTAACTCAGTGGTTCTCAAACTTTTTTTGTCAAGCCCCACTTTGGAGGACGAAAAATGTTCGGGCCCCACCGCCCCTACAAAATTGTAACAAAATGGTCCATTTTATTGAAATAACGACATTTTGTGAGTCCTCTATCTGTGCTTTTATTAATAATAGAATGTAGATAGATGTCACTTTCATGTAAACCAGATTGCTCCATCGGACAAAAACAAATAAAACGTGCAATCACTTTGTTAGAACAATACAAAGTTGTGCAAAAAAAGAACTAATATTTGGCAAAATTGTAATAGCCTAATTAACATTATTTTTTTTGTACTGAATATCTTTTCAGGATAATAACAATAAAGTTCAACCTGTGAAAAACTAAATAAAACCAGTTAAAAATATTTGGCAATAAAGAGTTTTACACTGCATATCTTTTCAAAACAACAATAACGTGCAACTGGTGCAAAACAAAACTAAATTAGTGCAGATATGAGCCTGCTTTCCACTACAAATCTTTGTAAAACAGGGTTGTAGATTTGATACAGCCACTCTCAATTCATGCTCAAAGTTGAGCTTCGATCTGTATTTTGTTTTGAGAGAGGCAACAGCAGAAAAGCCGATCTGCGCGTCATCACAGCCGTCCGGCCGGTGCTGTTGTGCGGCTACGGATGATATTATGAACCCGGACACGGGGGCGTTTGATGGTCTGACATTAGAGGGACTTCCACAATAAGTTTAAAGCAGAACTAGTAATTAGTTTAATGGTGGATGGGAGATAAGCCACAGAGATAAGCCCCGCCCCCTTCAAGGGGCGAGTAAAGCCAGTAGCGAATGACGCGAATTAACCACATAAAGTCGAGCGACTAAACTCACGCGAGTAACACACCATTAGGTCTACACGTGTGAGTCGCAACTCGCAAAAGGATCTGTCGCGGTCGCGCATGCGGAACCGTAACGGCGTAATTTAAACTACAGATTTGAAAATGCAAAATGCATTCTGGGATATTGGCTGTCTCAAGTACGCACAAGTCTCATCCTATGCATCCCCGGTAAAATGGGCGGATCAAATCACATCCGGGCATTTTAACAATTATTTAAAATAATTAAAAAAAAAAAAAAATCTACATTTCCCCAACCCTCTCGCGCCCCACCTGTAATACCTCCGCGCCCCACTAGAGGGTTGCGCCCCACAGTTTGAGAACCACTGAGCTAACCTAACTAGCTAGCAGAAAAAGCAATGTAACAAGCTAACGTAACTAGCTAGCGGAAAAAGCAGCAGAATTAAGATAGCGCATTAAGGTTAATGCAAATGTAGGAACAGACACTCTTGCTCCCAAAGGTTAGTAATGAGGCATACGAGTTATATTAATATCACTGCATTTCGTTTTGTGAAGTAATGTTTACCTAACATGTTGTTAAAAGCAGTTGGGATAGACCATGCAGCTTTAATGGTAAGGTACATTTCTGGAGAATAGTCAGTGAAACAAATTAACTAAGAGTGCAGTTTCCTCTTTAATTTTTATTCACACAGTTGCAGTCTGCGTACATGGTACTGAGAGGCCGCAGCAGGAGATTCAGATCGCCATGTTTCTGTTTTCTCTATCGGAGCTCGTGCTGATAGTTGACGTTGCAGAGAAAGCTGGTTTGAGGTCAGTAATTTAGAGCACGGTGCGGACTTTGAGCTGCGAGAGAGACTGTTGGCAACTACAGTAATACACATTTAACTTTGTACATATTATGTTAAAATGCTATTGTTTTTATACTTCATCTGCTTATTCTATTCCAGAATTGTTTTGTTTTTGCTGCATTACATGGTTAGACAGTTTATAACTTCAATCATTGAAAGTATATGTGACTAACATGAAAGATTGTAAAATGCTTGTCAAAACATATGACATGCTGTACAGTCCAATGATTTAACTTAGAATGTAAACACAAACATGAAGGTCATACAATTATATTACAAATTATTATCAGAATTAGGTTGCTTCCTGCTTTTAAAAATGTAAGAACCATATGTACACTTGTCATATTTGTTGCTTTAAGGCGGCTTTCATTATTTGTCTTACATTATTTGTCTTTCACAGGATCACAACAGTGCACCTTGAGACAAAGTTGATGTCCATGCTGGATGAATACACTCAGTCTTCTGAACCTCTTCCACTCCAAAGGCGGAACATGGGGCTGAGGTTGAAGCCTATCCTACTCAAGGTGTCATTTATTAGGGTCCGAGCGACTGTCGAAGACAGTCCTGCAAGGACCCTATTGTTATTGCTTCGTCTATTATTCTTATTCTTATGATTTTTATTTTACGACTTTGGCCGCACTTTTGGCGTACTTGTCATACATGAAAAGTCACCAAATTTGGAACGGCTGTCAGGCTCGGCGAAAATAGCGATCCGACATAGGCGTCGATTATGTCTTAAAAGAAATGGCTCTCTAGCGCCCCCTCAAAGTTGGCCCGGCGACGCCCCTCGCCCAGATTGTCCGATCGACTTGAAAAGATTCACACATGTCCAACTCCACCTGCTCTAAAAAAAAGCCTCTCAGACCCATAAAGTCCGCCTACCAAAATTTTCCGCCATTTTGAATTTTGTGAAAAAACCCGTTTTTTTTATTTTTCCAACATACTTGGTCCGATCCATACCAAACTTGCTGTGCATCATCAATGGAGGTGTATAGTCATAGCCCAAGTGAAACATCTCGGATATCTCATTCCGTTTAGGAGATATCGACCAATGAACCTCTTAGGGGCGTGTCCTAACTTGCAATGCTCATAACTTTAATTGAATATTATGTTTGCAAATATTTCATTTTAGAGATTGTATAATCAAAAAGTTGGAATAGCAGTTGCTTATTACTTAAATCTACAAGAGGCAATGTTTACATTTGATTTTCTATAAAAAAAAAAAAATTGATCTAACTGCATACATTTTAGTTTCTATACACTCGGGTCACACTTTATTAGGTACATATTTATTAAAATGAAGAATGTTCAAAGTTAGAATGTCTTGATACCAGTGTTTATGTGATTGACCTCCTGGAGTCACAGATGGTTCTGTGGAATTAATGACAGGAAGTGTCTCATTGGGCTGGATCCTGAGACAGCACATCAAGGATCATTGATAGGTTTTTTTAACAGTAATAACCTAGTCAACTAGTTTTAGATCAGTTGATGATCTTTACTCATAATGTTTATTTTTGTCATTTTAGGCTCCATGCAACCTGAGGATCCACATCACCAGAGATGCCATCATTCGGTGTTTGATGGTGTACCTTGGGGAATCCACGGATCACCTCTTAAAAGAGTATGATGTAAGTTGAAGTACATGTTGAAATATAAAGATCATTCGTTCAGATCATTATCTCTGGTTATTGTAATGTTATGATTTGTTGTTGAACTGATTGTACACTTTTTAACGAAACACTTTTGCAAAACATTATCTCTGAAATGTCCAAATCACTGATGTAAATGGGGTGCATTATGTGCAACAGTTACAGGTTTTCTTGTCCAAAGGGTTGGAAGCAATTTTGTAGATGTTCAATTCGGACCTTATCTTTTGGCTGTACAGTCCGTAATACACAACCTTCTTGCTATTTCAGGATGCTGATGAAGACGGTGTATCGCAGGACCTTGCCATGCAAAAGATGAAAATCTATAGGGCGGAGGGTCCAGAAGATGTCGGTATCGTTATATAAGGAATACAAGTTCTGACTGCTCTGGATAAGATTTGAGGGCTTGTTGCATGCTGGTTGGGTTGGTGTATGCAGTCAACCTTGCCTATCTCAAGGAGCTCCGATACACATTCAAGGTCTTCCAGAAACTTCTACCGGAGCTGGACTGTTCAAAGCTGTCCCCGAAAGTAAACAGCCACAAGAACAAACTGCTTACTTAATAGAATGGACCCTCGCAAAAAAAGTGTTATATCACTTTTCAAACTCTCATCTGTGATTAAGTTCAACTCGTTCAATGCTTGAGTTTATAATTGTTTTAAGAATCCCAGTGAGAAGTGTAGTTTGCCTCTTCAACTGAGTTTGCTGCAGGTGGTCGTTCAATATACAAACCACCCTCATTTAAGGAGAGTGCCATGTTATTTGATGCACAAGCAGCTGTTCGTGTATTGTTTCAACTGTGTACACCAGGATTGAAAATTGTGTTTTTATTGAGGAGTTGCACATGGAGAATCTTAGATAAATGTAACAAATTTGCACAAATAAATGTTTACCTGCTGTACTTTGTATGTATGATGATCTGTTGGCTTAAGTTAAGTTTACTGTGACACCAAGATGGCATAGTATTGAGTGAATTAGACATAGGAAAATTATGGCAACAAAGTGACAAGTAATATTATTGAATAGATTTCATGTCATGTGATACCAATTCAACCTTGGGTTTAAACAATTAATTTAGATTCAGATTAGCATTGGCAATGTGTTGAATTAAGCAACAATGTGCTAAAGTGTGAGTTGATATAATTAATTTTATTCAGTAAATCCAACTCAATTTCACCCAGATAATCAGTAAATGTAAATAAATTTTACCTAAATATTCAGTAAATGTAAATCAATGTTGATGATATTCTAAGTAAATATAAATAATTCTCCTTGTGAAATTAATTTGTATTTACTAAATATTTTTTTGTCTATATAACTCATCATTTGGCCCTCTATTACTAAATCCAACACATTTTAACTGTTGCTTTTATTATAATTTACATACTTTTTCTGTTTAGATTTAGTTAATCTATTCAATACTTTTTATTAATTGTCACTTTGTTGCCATAATTTTATTAAGTTACCATTGGTCATATTTTTTAGAGTGTACTTCAACTCACACACATCACATTTCACTACAGTCTGTGTTCCTGTTCTCAGCACCGTTTTCCACAGATGGATCCTGTTTGACTCAAGCTATGCCACTATCACCTGAATGATGATGTCACAGTGATAAAGACTTAAGCTCCACTAGCTACCACTACTGGCCTTTTTCTTAATCTTTCAGTCAAACCTCACAGCCTTTGTCACCAGATGGGGTATTTCTGGATGACAACTCACACTGAAAAAGGTCGGAAGAATAAACTATTTCAAGGTGTGTAGGAGTGAGGGTCTATGGGCAGAAACAGTGCATACACCATCTGTAACGACCCACCAAACACTGGCTGTAGTATAGGGGCACCCTGGCAGCTGGATGTCACATTGCTGCTTCAAAGAAGTCTCAGGCCCAATCCAAGACTCCACTCTCACGGACTCACAGGCCCAATCCAAGACTCCACTCTCACGGACTCACAGGCCCAATCCAAGACTCCGCCCTCACGGACTCACAGGCCCAATCCAAGACTCCACCATCACGGACTCATAAACCCAATCCAAGACTCCGCCCTCACGGACTCACAGGCCCAATCCAAGACTCCGCCCTCACGGACTCACAGGCCCAATCCAAGACTCCACTCTCACGGACTCACAGGCCCAATCCAAGACTCCGCCCTCACGGACTCACAGGCCCAATCCAAGACTCCACCCTCACGGAATCACAGGCCCAATCCCAATCTCCACCCTCACAGACTTTGAGACGTGCTCCCGCAAACTCCGTGAGGGTTTAGTTCTGTCCCGCTGTCATATTGAGTGTTTGAGTGCATTTTGAGCCTTTTATGAACCCTTTCCGTATCATCATTAGAAGCCGATTACCCACAATTCATTGCAATGTGACGTTAAACACACAAAAAGGTCGACAAAGAGGATGAAACATGTCTAGCCCGATAAATAACATTTACACAACAACATTAAGGACTAAAGATGGAACATAAAAACATATGAAATCGGAGGAACGCAAGCAGAAATTATTATATATATATATATACACACAAGTAAATATATTATTTGAAATGACTTCTCATCTTGTGAGGAAGGAGCCTGAAGACATTCATATCAGGGACTAAAAAGTATAAAATAAATACCCACAATACACAACATTTCTTTATGTAGTCCTGGGCACGTGGTATGTTGCAGCAGTGCTGTCTCATTCATTTTCACACCAGTTGAAGCCCTCACAGCCAACCAGTTACCACCTGATGTCAGCGAGTCCCTGAGGGTTCTGGGTTTGAGGCCAAAACCCACTGGGACTTTCTGTTTATTGTTTGTTCCGACTGCTTTAAGACGTCCCGCTGCTGCCTGACACTTTTGTCTGTACTTGAACGAGTGTGTTGGTCTCGGTGTGCTGTTCTCAGCTGATTAATGTACGTCCTATGTTGACTTGACCCCTCTGGTCTGCTTTACGGCAGGCACACTGGGACGTGTTGTGTGATGCTGTAATCTGTGTTTGATGCCCTCTGTGTATCTGTTCTATCCCACATTCACAGAGCTGGCACAGCCTGCTGCACGTCCGCAGCTTTTTTTTCAGAGTGATGTCCAACACAGAATAGCCATGTGATGCCTGTTTAAATAAATACATATATTTTCTGTGGAGAGATGTGACTCAATGCCATTTGTTCCATTCAGCAACGGGCTTACAGCCACACATCTGAATGATCAGTGTTATTAGGACTCTGCAGGATCAGACCTGGATTCAACCCTAGAGCTCCCCTCCCACTCCGAGACCAACCGCTTCATTCACAAGAACCGTTAACAAACGAGGTACAAGTAATTCATTTATTTACAGTTTAAGTACACAAATACAGTGGCAAATATAAATGTGAGAAAGTGAATCTTGCTGATCTGGTCGCTTACAGAATTCACTAGGTGTTGAGCGGCTGACCAAAGAGGTCAAGGGTCAAAAATCCAAAACAAGAGAATGAGCGGCAGCAAGACTGAACTACTACAGGCCACTTCAGTCTGGTACACATGGCAAAGGTATTAAAGCCAGGAAGGTCTGACCAGTTGTGTGAATTAGAAAAGAAAACACAGAACTAAAACGCTGCTGCTGTGAAAGGATGTTAAGCTTTCCTCTCAAAGATCATTTCCAAAAGAGTTTAACAGGATTCACAAAGGACGCGTTCCCACCCTGGTGCAGGATCACGGAACCTCCAAAACGGCGCAGTGACGGCAAAGCAAGTCACAAAATGTCTTTCACATTTAGTGCAGCATCTCTGCCCCCCCCTTTCTGTAATGACCCCGTGGATCTGGAGGGAGCAGACTGACGGAGCCGACAACATTGAAGGCAGCACCTCGGTTCCTGGACCAAGCATCGAGGTCCTGTTCAAACCCGCCCCAAACATTTACACATCAATATTACAAGTTACTCACAGTTTCCAAATGACAGAAATAAGAATGACAACGCTTTTCTGTACACGGTGAACGAACACCTGGTCCCACATGTCAGACAATGCCCTTGACCCCCCCCCCCCCCAACATAAAGTGCACTTCCTTTGTACAGAACACTAGCAGGAGAAAAGGGCTCATTGGACAGCACACCAGGGCCTGGAGGTGAACAGACAACATCCTGCCCACTAACGGGTGAATACACAGACCTCCTCCCAAGATATCAAAGCACTTTGTTGGTACGTCCATGGGTTCAACAGGAACTCGAGCCTCGCACACCTGACGCTGAAGACTCGCCTCTAAAATCATGCAAAGAAGTACTTTTTTATTTAATATACACATGGCTATATAGTTAATGAAGAGAGCCATCAGTGGGGATGACAACTAAAAACAGGAAGAATGAGAAGGAATGAAACCTGCAAATACCAGTGTAAAGCATCCCACTCCAAAAAGTACCCATACATGTATATATTTATAGAAAATGAAGAGCTGCTGCTTCAGCTTCATACACTTGCACAAAAAAGAGAAAAACGTTTTTATTGATCAGGTATGAAGTAGCAGACAGTGAAATGTAGGGCCATCGATGACATGTTTGGGCAGTCAGTGTCCTAGAAAAGAGTGGCTGCCATGTTTGCTCTGGACAAAGCACTGTCCATTCAGAATCTGGTAGCGGGGGCGGGGGTCCTGAGGGCTGGTGCTATTTAATGTTTTGGTAGGTCAGACCAGCACACATAAACAGGAAGGGGGGGGGAAGAGAGAAAGAGAGAGTATAAGTCTGAAGGAGCAGTTGGGGCGAGCCAGAAGCTTGCCGTGGTAGTGGTAATAAATGGTAGTATTAGTATGTCAGATCACTTCTGAGTGAACAGGGCTCGGTCCGCCAGGGTGCATTGTGGGGGCTCATCGAGGAACTAGGAGATGAAGGCCAGCAGTCGGTACGGCAGACACCATCTAGAGGAAACACAGGACAGGAAGCAGAAGGGTCAGAACCAACAACAGGCTGCATCTGCTCCAGTCACTGGATGCAACAGGCTCTCATGCTCAGGACACTGCCGCTCAGTCAACTGGAACGTAGAACCTTTTAACGCACCTGCAGTCGAGATGCATTCGCAAGCCAAAACAAAATGAGAAAAGCGTCTAGCACTCATTATCAGCGCGTACACTACTCTATCAAACACGACACTCTTTACACCTAGCATACTGCTGCAGGGAGGTAACTAGGGATGGCTGGGGGGTGCGTCACAATATGTCCTAGGATTGAACGAACCGATTCCACTTCTTTTCAATGTTCTGAATTTGACAGTGAGGACAGAAAAGAGAAATATGGTGTGGTAGTGATGAAAGGAACAAGCTTACAGAGGACTGACAGCACCGGGCAGGAGAACTGCAAACACATGAAACATAAAATACAGAGTAAAAAGAGTCAAGGGTGTGACGATAGTGGCAGAGCCATGAAGCAAATGCATCACATCATACCCATGACGTGGTGCGTCGTTAGACAGGAAGCTAGCACCTGAGAGGTGGACAGCACTATTCATGAAGCCTGTTACAACCAATCACAAACACTCTGGAGTTCTCTCGTCTACACACTAACAAGGGGAGGTTGTGTATCATCTGAAAACAATAACACCATGTCTCAGGTTATTGTTCTCCTCTCCATCACTTGCTAGTAATCACTCGCTGTGAAAACGCTAATATTAGTCCTTCTCCACTACAGGACCCCGTAGCAACCTGGAGCTTCCCATCTTACTTACGGGGTCCACCCCGTGGCAACCCATCACGTCTAGGTTCTGCTTTGTTTCCCCACTGTGTTTTACAAACCAGGAAGGTTTGAACGCATACTTTGGGAAGCAGGTGTGCAGTGGAAAAATGGCACCAAGATACACTGCCTGGCCAAAAAAAAAGTCGCCACCAAAAAAGAATGTCACACACTCTAATACTTCGTTGGACCGCCTTTAGCTTTGATTACGGCACACATTTGCTGTGGCATTGTTTCGATAAGCTTCTGCAATATCACAAGATTTATTTCCATTCAGTGTTGCATTCATTTCTCACCAAGATCTTGTATTGATGATGGTAGAGTCTGACCGCAGCGCAAAGCCTTCTCCAGCACATCCCAAAGATTCTCAATTGGGTTATGGTCTGGACTCTGTGGTGGCCAATTCATGTGTGAAAATGAGGTCTCATGCTCCCTGAACCACTCTTTCACAATTTGAGCCCAATGAATCCTGGCATTGTCATCTTGGAATATGCCCGTGCCATCAGGGAAGAAAAAATCCATTGATGGAATAACCTGGTCATTCAGTATATTCAGGTAGTCAGCTGACCTCATTCTTTGAGCACATACTGTTGCTGAACCTAGACCTGACCAACCCCAGATCAAAGCACTGCCCCCACAGGCTTGTACAGTAGGCACTAGGCATGATGGGTGCATCACTTCATCTGCCTCTCTTCTTACCCTGATGCGCCCATCACTCTGGAACAGGGTAAATCTGGACTCATCAGACCACATGACCTTCTTCCATTGCTCCAGAGTCCAATCTTTATGCTCCCTAGCAAATTTAAGCCTTTTTTTCCCGGTTAGCCTCACTGTTCAGTCCCAATCCCTTGAGTTCCCTTCGCATTGTGCGTGTGGAAATGCTCTTACTTTCACTATTAAACATAGCTCTGAGTTCTACTGTTGTTTTTCTTCGATTTGATTTCACCAAACGTTTAAGTGATCGTCTATCACGATCAATCAGGATTTTTTTCCGGCCACATTTCTTCCTCGAAGATGATGGGTCCCCACTATCCTTCCAGTTTTTAATAATGCGTTGGACAGTTCTTAACCCAATTTTAGTAGTTTCTGCAATCTCCTTAGATGTTTTCTCTGCTTGATGCATGCCAATGATTTGACCCTTCTCAAACAGACTAACATCTTTTCCACTACCACGGGATGTGTCTTTCGACATGGTTGTTTAAGAAATGAGAAGCAACTCATTGCACCAGTTGGGGTTAAATAACTTGTTGCCAGCTGAAAGATAATCGCCCATGCAGTAATTATCCAATAGGAGGCTCGTACCTATTTGCTTAGTTAAATCCAGGTAGCGACTTTTTTTCCTTTCTTGATATTTACATGCACAGAATTGGCAGGCTGCTGAAAGGTAACATGAGCTAACAATAGTCAAACTCAACAAACTGGCTACACCTGAAGTTATGGGTCGTCAAGCGCTTTTCAGGGGATCCAGCTAGACGAATACACTGGCCTGTCCTACTCCTGTCCTGGTGGTCGCGTGGAGGGTCAATGCCAGCGGTTTATTCCAGCAACAAATCCAGATTACGTCCTCTGACGTGGCAAGGAAACCACGTCTGCTCCTTGTCTTTGGGTCAGAAACCTTTCTCCTTCTGAACTACTGATAACATGCTTTGAGCCACAGCTGTGACAAAGCTGAACGCTGACTTCCAAATGAGTAGCTTCATATCATGCAGGTGTTTAGTGTGAAAGACCAGGGAGGCAGAACTCTGCAGGCAAAAGAACAGCAAAGTGCACCAAGCAAGGCTGGAGGGCTGGGTGGAGGGAGGCACATTCCTTTCGGATGCTCTAGCTGTCGGCCAGCCGTCTGAGCATCACACCAACCGTGCAAGCAACAAGCCACAGGCACTGATTAAAGGGGCATCACGTCAAACCCTGAGTGGGCAAAGAGGGAGTAACATTCTCAGACTCTGCACTGTGATGCATGGTCCAGTCCAGTTCTCAGAGGACCCTCCCACTCGGACTGTTCAATGAGACGTGGGCTGGCTATGATGTCATCAACAGCAGAGTGGATGTGATGGCATTGTGCAATATGACATCAACAACTGTTCGCTCAGGCCAAGTCTCATGGTCAGCTCACTGCTGAATGACTGGTGTTCACCCGATTCCAGGCAGAACAACGGCAACTATCGATGCTGCTCATCTAATCTCAAGCACACCACGTGGTTTTCTTCCCTTTGTCTGGGAGAGAAACATGCTGGAACCGGAGCTGAACGCAAGACTCGGAGGCAGCCCAGTGGAGAACTGGAATCTGGACCCATGCATCCCTGGTGCTTTAGGGACAGGACTCACCCAGTGTTGCCGCCGTCACACAAGGACGTGGCGAGCGTCTACTTGGCATGATGCTCGTAGGGAATACTATTCTGAGGTTGGGGGAAGGGAAAGAGAAGGCCCAATATGTCAAGTCAGAACCCACATCCTGCAGCAACCACACAACTGGAGAAATGTGTCGGAATAACAGCAGGAGACGGAAACAAATGAGTATGAAGACTTTCTTCTGCTACGAGTCCGATAATAAACCATGTGACTAAAACTCTCCACTAATCAGAGACTAATGTCTAATGATCTTATTAAGTAGCAAATACAGACTTCAGTCCAGGAAGTTTAATGAATGTAAAATGTGATTTTACTGTAAAACTACCACCTGCATACTCAGAACAGGGCTGCTGCTTCTTGGTGAGCTAGAGTCTTCTGCGCCAAGTTTGCTCTCTCTGCTCATTAGTGGGTGAAGAGATACTAAGAGAAGAGAGCGAGTGTGTCGTCAGTCGGGTCTTTTACCTGTGAGGTGGACATGCGGGACGTGTCCTGCCGCCCTGTTAGATCTGACGATGACACATTGACAGGAGCGCCGCGGTGCAGTCGCATGCTGACCTTTCGTTCACGCTCCATCCCAGACACTTGTCGAGGGGACGTGTTCGCTGTAGACCAGAGAGCAAAAACTAAGACCACCATCAGGAGGGAATGGATATGTTGATATAATTTAGAAATACTACCCTATGTGCATTATATTCCATTAAAAAAGGACTGGCAATGACATTGTTTTAAAATTAATTGGAATGTCGACAGTCGAAACAAAGAACATTTCGTAAACCCTGGATTCTATCTTAGAAATTTTAAAATCTGCAATACTGATGTTTTTTTTTTTACAGCATTTGCATCAGGATCATGTCACAGTGACAGACGGCTGGAGAGAACAGACCTGTGTGTGAGGTGGGCGTTAGAGGGGTGGGCGGGGCTCCGTCCTGGGCTCCTCGTGGTCGTCCTGATGCAGCAGGTATTCCTCGGGCCACCGGGTTCCTGCCGAGCCTCAGCCGGTCCTCGCGGTCCCGGCGCTCTCTCTCCGCCTCCTCTGCTGCACGGTTGGCTCCCTGTGTACAGCAATAACAGGGTCAAGAGTTAGGCTAGCTCTGTGAGGCTGATCTGAATCAAAATCACACAAACCCCTCCCCTCAAGTCACAGGAGGTATCTACAAATACTTAGAAACATCTGAAGTACAAATTGTAGCAGATGGTTCAAACCCAGAGATAATATGATTTGTACTCACAAACTTGAGCATGTTCCAGTCAAAGACATAGTCATAAGAGAAGCCCTGTCTGTGGAACAGGTTCCTGAAGAGCTGCCGGAGGTACGAGTAGTCTGGCTTGTCATCGAAGCGCAGTGAACGACAGAAATTCAGATAGGTTGCAAATTCAGCTGTGACAGAGAGGGAGAAGACATTTCTCAGCTGACGGTTCATAATTATTATCTGTAAATATTGATATAAATTATAAATAAGTTGAGACTCACAGGGGTATCCCTTACAAAGCACCTCAATGGGGGTGGACATTTTCTTCTCACTGATCCGTTCATACTTCTGCCTCTTGGTGGCTGCCTTGAGGCCTTGCCAGGGCAGCGAGCCCAGATTAAAATACATGAGAACATAGCCCAAGGACTCCAGGTCATCACGCCTCGACTGCTCTGTAGCGGGATAGGAGCAGAAAAGAAACGTTAAGGTCATGACTGCAATCACAATTAATTGCAGTGATGCGTGCAAGTCAAACAGGCCAGTTCGGTGTTTTTTTTATTTTACCAATCCCCAGATGTGTGTTGATTGAGGCATAGCGGGCTGTGCCAGTCAGGTTCTTGTTCTCGCGGTAAGGGATGTGCTGGTGTGTGCGAGCGTCACGATACTTTTTAGCCAGACCAAAGTCGATGATGTAGACCAGGTTTCCCTTTTTGCCCAGTCCCATCAGGAAGTTATCAGGCTTCACATCTCTGTGGATGAAGTTCTTGGAGTGAATGTACTCAATGCGACTGATCTGTAGTGAAAAGAACAAAAGTAATTAGGTCACTGCACCGCGTTAATATGAGGGTATTTTGAAAGCGCCAGCCTAAGAGCTGTGCACTCACCTCTGACAGTTCTTTCTGTACACAAAGTCAAGTCACACTTTGATAACCAGAGCAGATTAATAATGCTACGATGCTTATGTTTACCCGTGGGCGACCCTGGGTACCCCATCATTAAGTGTAAACTGACAAGATTGGCGCTGTGGTTTAAGTGCAAAAAACAGCTGTGATGCATGTGCAAAGCTGAGTGGTCGGGAGAGTTCGCAGCCACAATGAGAGCGAGAGCGTGTGTGTGTGAGGAATAAAACGTTAGCAGTGCGTGCATTTGTGTGAGAACATAGCAGTACAGTGTGTGCGTGTGAGAGAAAACGTAGCAGTGCAGCGTAGGGCTGAGCGGTTCAACCGGTATACCGATTTCAAATTTCCATAAGCTTTGAATTCTTCCATGTACCGCTATACCGGTGAATAGCCTTAACAACTGTTGTAGCTCTTCGGCAGGCAGCGAAATATATTGTTCACCGCTGGGGGCGCAGCGGTCGGAGCTACTTGTCTTATGTGCATCGAGATGGAGTCATAGTTTAAACTTTATAACAATGAATAACCCACAGCCAACGCTCTTTAACAGGGTAAAACACCACGACACAACAGTTTGTGACACAAACAATTTGTAACACTACTAATTGTAATAAAATGGATGCTGGGTACAGCTCACCCACTATCACAACAAGAAACTCCGTCACTACATAAAAAAAACGGAACAGAGCGATGCAGGTGGAACAAAGAAAGAAAGAAAGAGAGTGCGTGTGTCTCTCGAGTGAGCACTCATCACAGCCGCGTGCTTACGGGACCACATTCATGCGCTTGTATCACGCGTTCTGGTTTTTAAAAAGCTTACACAGCACTGCTGCAGATTGCATGTAGCCGGTCATTGCCTTTTGAGTCGGACCAGCAGTTTTCAAATATTTTTCATATATTTGATCAGCGTGATTGAATAATTATTTTAAGTTCCAACACAACTCTATGCCTGAATAAAAAACATGGAGTTGGATGAGGAGCTTCTGTGCCTTAATTAATAAGCAACATTGTTGTTGTAACAGGATGTGAGGCAGAAGTATAAATCTGGCACAATTAAAAACGGCATGTGTGTGTAAAAAGGGTAGTAGCACTATGCACATATGTCCCAATGACGTGCCCATATAAACATTAAAGCCCTTTCTGCTCTCATCGTCAACAGCTCTGGATTACTGCTAGAAAGTGTGATACAATCTGAGAGGATGATGTGCGATGTGTGCAGGCAGTGGTCTTGCGTGCGTGGTCTCACCATCTGATCAGCGAGCAGCAGGACCGTCTTGAGGCTGAACTTGCGGGAGCAAAAGTTGAAGAGATCCTCCAGGCTGGGCCCCAGCAGCTCCATCACCATCACGTTGTAGTCACCTTCTGCGCCGCACCACTTTATGGTTGGAATGCCCACTGCAAACACATGGGAGGAAACGCAATGCCAAGGGTAAGAACACCAAAAAGGAACAGCTCCTTGCTGAAGGCCAGAGAAATCCCCTCACTCAAGCGTGAGGTGAAGCCACCTTCATCACTAGGGAGGATACAAGCATTTACAGATGTGCCTGACTTTTAACAGTCTGCACTGACAATATTTTCTGTTCCACTCTTCTTCACCGTGGCAGGTGGCAAACAAGCAGTGCTAGCAATGGAGCCCCCATTCCACCACATATTCTGTGATAGGGTTTGAAATATATATGTACACACACATTTTGGTTGCCTAAAATATGTGGATTATGTAGAAAAAGGGCTACAGTTCAAGTTAGTTTACCCAACTACCTCAACTTTCTAGACCGTTTCACCCTCAGCTGCTGATACTCTTATGAGTTGAGTGTACAGTTCATGAGCCCATGCTTTCAGGATTAATACTTGTTTCAGGATTATATCATTGCCTTTAACTACAGGTGTGGCTTCAGGATCAGAATACCTCTAATGCTGCGTTCAAACCAGATGGCGCAAATTTTCGTGCGGGATCATTTGCGTTTAATCGCGCCGTGGGGGTTCCCGCCGAGTCGACTACGTTTCATCTAATCGTGGCTGAAAAAGACGCTTTTGAACACTTGGTGGAAGTTCCAGACATCCCGGGAAACTAAACGCTGGCATGTCTCCGTTTATGAAATAATCCGGAGGTGCTCTGTGAATTCCACTGAGCTCAAGTCACTGTATATAGAGAGCCACAAGGCGGCTGGGAGACTACAGCTGTAGGAACCTAAAATACACTATTTTGCTGTGATTTAAATTGCAATAAACTGATAAAACGGATGCCAAAATAACTAGATAATGATGTGGATTAGTAAATAAAAAAAGACTGAATTAATCCTATGTCGGTCTATCCCCAATACAACAAGCAAACTACCTTTTAAATGTTTTTATACACATGCATACATTTTTACACAGATCTGTTTGGTCTCTGGACAAATATTGAGGTATCATGGAGTTTTGCCCATCGAAGCTACAATATTGTTTTCCATTTCTGATTCAACGTCAGGACGTCAGTGATGACAGGAAGAGAATCTCAAAGCCAATAGGCTTTCGCGTCATGCCAGTTTTCTGCTCGAGTTTAAATATTTCAACGCCGTGAATACGGCGCATCATTCGCACCACCCGGCCACATTCCGTGTCTACTCGCGTCTTTGCATTAACTTCTGCTAGTGCGGACTACTGCATGTAATCTCACCGAAGAATTGGCTTTGCATTTAGTATGAAGTCAGCATAGGGATGTGAGCTGATTCAATGCCTCTCTCCTTCAGCTTGGTTTGGTCACTCATGGAGATCACTAGCTGTTGAACCCATGGATTCATCACATTTACATCGAGTAGGAAGGGTGGGTCAAGAAATCATAGATAAGATTGATAAGGGTGAGAGGAGACAGAAAAGCAGCACAATAGGGATGAGATGCAGCACAGAAGTCCAATGAGAGATGAGGATCCCAGTATTGAAAAGCAGTATTGTGAGCTGATAATCACCTCCTCCTTGCATCATCTTGTAGATCTTGCTCTCGATGTGGAGCTGGGGGTGTTTGGTCTTCACACATTCCAACTTAATCGCAACCTCCTCACCCACTGAAATATCTGTGCCTGAAAAAGGACAAATGTTACAATACATGGTTAATTTAATCCACCAGTTCACCCACAGTACAAGAACACCACGTACACACCTAGTCATCTGGTGTTATTATTTATTTATATTTATTATCTGGCAGACTTTTGAAATATCCACCACTGCTGAAACTTCAATTGTTTCTAATGAAAACGTTTACCAAGAGATTACCTTGAATAACCTCACACTGATTCTAACAGCTTGCTGCTTCATTTTTTTCAAATATATGGGTTAACGTTGTGAATAAGGATGCATTTATCACATTGTTGATGCTTGTGCAGTATTTCCTCAAATATCTATTCCTGTAACGTTATCACTGATGGTCCCCGATCTGTACTGAGCATGTGCAACTCTCAACAGAGATGAGAAGAAAGCGAGATGCCCAACTCTCCCGAAAGGTGTTTCATGAAGAATGTTATGTTTGAAAGCAAATGTGAAAACAAATTTTGACGTCTTCTGGGAGCAGTCCGATAAGGTATATGATTAGGGCTGCAACAACGAATCGATAAAATTCGATTATTAAAAGAGTTGGCAACAAATCTGATTATCGATTTGTTGTGTCGCGCGATTATTACGCCACTCAATAAGTCACGGGGATGTTTGAGTATGAAAAAAAAAGTTGAGTTGAGCGCAGAGCGGAGGTCGAGGAGAGACCAGCTGAGACCGTAACGTTGACTGAAACACATCGCGGAGGAAGGCTGTTCAACAGCACAGTAGCAGCTCAAACCGGGCAGCGGCAGCTAGTAGAGGCACTTCCGATTGAGGCTCCGGTGCCGCGGCTAGTCGGCAGCTTGTGTTCTGTTTTGAAGTGAAGACGTAACGTCCCTCCAGCAGCTTTCTGCTGTTTACTCGTTATTAGCTTGACAAGTTAGCTTTAGCTCGTAAGAACATTGTGTCTGAACAAAGGGAGTGAGAGAGAGTGTGTGCGCGCGCGTCTGTGAGTGTTTGAGTGAGTGAGTGAGTGTGTGTGTGCGCGTGTCTGTGAGTGTGTGCGTCTGTGTGCTCGTCTGTTAGTGTGAGTGTGTGTGTCTGCGCGCGTGTGTGGGTTTGTATGTGTGTGCGTCTGTGAGAGTTTGAGTGTGTGTATCTGAGTGTAGTGTAGAGAACCAGTTCTGACGTTCAAACAAATCCTGTTAAATTTTCTTATTTGTATTTTTCTTTATTTTTTATAAGTTATTTATTGTTCTGACAGCTCAGGTCCCTTTAAACAAAATGTTGTGCAAAATGTTTTGTGCACTTTATTTAATAAAAGCCTATATATTTGGCAGATATAAAGCATACATGTGTATGTTTGCGTTAGTCCATTTTTTTATTATTACTTTAACAGCTCAGGGATGTTCAAGGAGCAACCTGTTTGTGCACGTTCTGAAGATTTTTGCACTGTCAGTTCTGTTTTTAAATAAAGGGTTGGAAAGTAATGCTTTTTTGTTTTTTATCCGATTCATCGACAGATTAATCGATTATTAAAATAATCGTTAGTTGCAGCCCTATATATGATAAAAGCATACATGGTGACTCACAGTATATCCTTCATGCGTTTGTGACATTATAAAAACAGGGGTGTCGCAAGTTTCTATGTAAAATACGATTTTCTGGGTCTGCGGATGCACAGAGTATTCACAAAAAAAAAAAGATGAATGGATCATTAACCGACAGAAAATCTGTTTAGCCGTTTATCAAGCCAAAATACCAATTAAACTATTTTCCAGATTGTCTAACATGTTACAGGTTTAGCAAGAGGTCTACTTAGAATATTGGCAGAGAAAAGCTAAATTATCAGTTGTAGCCCACAAAACAGCTTTTGTGTTTGGTAACCGGTCAGTGCACATGCTGTGCCAAACACCGGAGGCTTGTGGGGCCAAGCCCAAGTTCTTAGTGCAGTTTCAATACGGGAGCTGAGCAAATCCTGTGCAAATACAGAAACATGTCAACTTCTAGTCATCGTTTCACAGGCTCTGGGACCAGGCACAAGAGACTCAGCTCCTCCAACAGCTAGTTATAAAACGGCAAGATCAAACTGAGACTAAGAAGCCTTCTAAGTCTGCATATCAAAGGCTCCTTTGCCTGAGAGATAACTGATGCCCTCATCAGCTGGAAAAACCAGTCTGCCCAGTGTGTATGTGATCACAGACACATGACTAGTCAACAGGAAATCAATGTCCAACATCAAATGGGTCAGAGAAAAGGCACCTTGTAAAACAGACAGGGTGGTAGTTTGGGTTGTCTGGTTCCCATTTATCGGGCCTCAGGTCGGAGGATGGTGCAGAGCCTCTGCTTCAGGGGTCAAGCTGGCTTTGGCTACTCATCCATTTCTTTATCTAGGTTTACATTTTGTAAGAGACGAACACAACGGTGTTGTTTAGTTATTGGGGATGCGAGGGTGGGCTGTGAGTTGAGCTGCACAGCAGCCCTTTAAATTCTGCGAGCTTGGAGCCAAGGGAGGTGTAAGATTCAGGCCCGTGAGCTAGCTGCTGTGTGTCATCGGTTCGTGAAGTGGACTTCCCAGTGGCAGAGGAACAGAGCGGCGTTACACCTCCACCTGGCGCCGAGGGCTGGAGGATCCTCTCCGGTAGAGCTGTCTATCACGGGCTTTGCGTCCGTAGCTTGTCATTAAAACCGTACAAGTGGACGACGGTGTCACTTCAGCGGTTCTAACGCGAGGCCACGTCGGAAACGACCGTGGGGGGATTGTCGGGTTCTCGGCCGAAATGAGCGTTAGGGGCAGTGGCAAACCACTGCTCAGCGTAGCTGCTATACGGCAACGCTGCGCACCGTGACCCCGGGCCCGGTGCGTCTCGACAGACGCCCCTGAGAGCCACCAGCGGGTTGAAGTTATCGCTGCTCGTCTCCGACATACCAGTGAACGCAGCTAGCTGTCTCACCTGCAGCTTCTCCAATGCCTGCAATGCCACAAACCGGTCAAAGGCTCTCCAACGAGCATCATTTCTGCGGACAGCTTGACGTTTCAGTGACGTTGGTTTTACTTGGCGAGACAAGGAGAAGTAACAGTTCAGGTTAGCTTGATGGCTCAAACCGAGGTTAATAAAACCAGGACACAGACGTTAACGGGACTCGGACCGTGACGTGTTTTAAGAGCTCAGGCAGCTAGCTTAATACACAGATTAACGTGTGGGTTGTGAACGTACACTCAATTTGTGAGATGACACATTTGGACTCCTTACCTAAATAGATGTCCCCGAAAGAGCCACTTCCGATTTTTCTGCCCAGTCTGTATCGGTTCCCCACTCTTAGCTCCATTTCGCGGACAGCAGCCGTTGACTCCGTCCGTCGCTGGTGTGTGTCTCGGTGGGTCAACGCTGCGTCTCGTTAGCGTTAAGCTTCTCACCTCTTGTTTACGTTGCCTCGGTTAGTCCACCTTCTTTGACTGGTTTAGAACCACCTTAATCACAATCCCCCGCCCCCCAGAATCCAAGCTCCTATTGTAACAATGTAAAATGTCACCATCCTTTTTGTATCTTTCCGAGGAGCGAAAACCTAAAATATCGATATAATTCGATATTGCGAAACGCGTAGTTTATGTCCTCTGTATTCTGAGGGTCATTATTGCCCCGAATTAAATGGATGGAGGCGGATTTTGGTGAGAGACATAACACCTAATCGTTCGCAGCGTCACTCTACTGTCCGATTTGTTTCCTCCACCGTGAAAGCTGCCGTTCGCTGCTGGCGTCACTTCCCCTAGCAACTACGGGCAGAAAAGCACCGGTGTAGTAAATTGCAGTATGTCTAGCCAAAAAATGGCCTTTTGAACATCTGGTGATGCTAATAACATACATATTATGATCTTTTATGAACTACAGATAGAACTCCAGGTATGACAATAATTCACTCATAGTCAAGAAGATTAAGGCAACTGTACATTAGGAGACTACATTGCACCGTTTAATAATGATACAACAAGTGTGTGTGCGTTTGTGTGTATGTCTGTCCATGTCTGTGTGTATGTGTGTTTTGCACATCTTGTCATATTGTAATGAAAACAGGGCTAACTGAGCACTTTGAGTACCTGTTGGATCACTGTAAACCATGTTAAAAACACAGTAAAACTCAACATCTGCTTCCTCAACTGTGTCACAAAATGCATTTTGTGTTCTAAATTGACACACTGTTCTCTGCTTTGCATACGAGGATGTGGTTACCACAAACATCTTAATTTGATCTGCTAGTGGCCAGACCAGTTTACACTGTCAAACAGGGTTTGATTTGAGAAGAGAAACGTACATCTTGTGGGTCGTTAGAGCATTCACACAAAAATTACACAACTGTGTCAGTCTGTTGAATATGCATGCTCAACGTTCCCCTTTGCACACATGCAATGATGGGACACGTCGTCTAAGGTGGAAATATCACATGGAAATACATTCAAATGCAGGAGTCATGCCCTCATTATCAGACACTATTCTTGCATCTGATATACTACATATTTTCAGGAAATAAAAAGAGTAAGGCCATCTTACAAAGAGAGAGGTAAAATGATGTGTATATATATATATATATACATATATATGTGTATATATATATATACATATATATAAATAATTGTTTAGTAAATTCTTTGCTTTTATAGATTATTCTTTCTGCACTTTTGGTTCAACATCAACACAATGAATATTTAAAAAAAATCCACAGACACACACACACACAGAGAGAGAGATGGACAGACAGAGGTACTCATCCCAAGCTAGGTCAGCTCTAGCTCCCTATCCGCGCCCACTGCTTTGAGTTGAGGTTTTTCTGATTGGCTGCATCTGGAGCCGGCCACGCAGGATTTTTCTCATTGGTTGCCTGCGTGCCAGTCAACGCAGCACGGAGGCCGCTCACATGGCAGACCTGTTGTTTCGCGGATTGAGTAACTGCCTGCACGTGTAGACCAACGCTCTGCACGGAGCCACATCCTGCAGAAAGAGGGAGTTCAGTTTCAGACCACCACCTCTCACTGTTCACCAGGAATACAGGTCCTGGAACTGTCTTTAGACTTAGAGCTCTTTGTTTTGTACTTTGTTAGTTGGAGAAATATAATTTTGTTATAACAACAAACCAAACATTGAAGTGTCCACTACAATAAAAAAAATACAGAAATTAGCCATGAAATGACACAAACTTAATGAGTTTTTAACACATGATTGTAGCTATGAACAATAACTGAGGATGTTTGCCTATAGTATAGTTTAAAATGTAGTTTATTCCTTCCTACAGTTGACAGCAGATGTGCCCCAGTTCCCTCCCTCAGTCCAAAACACACACATCATACAGTGGGCGTGGGTGTGCGTGTGTTTGTGTCCCTAACATAGTTCACATGATGAGTCCTGCTTCCTGTCATGGGTTCCAGCTGCAGTGTTTATCCCGTGTTAGCTGCAGTAATGGAGATCAAGATACTTACTATCTCTCTTCATTCCTGAACTGAAGCAGGCTCTTGGTGAGTTGTTTGGCTAAACAGGGAGGCTCAGAGCAAAAACTGATCCAAGAACACAACTCTCCAGTAATTTTGAGTTTTAGGAATAGTGAGCGTATGAAGCACTTCCCACTTCAGGACAGATTGGGCTCCCGGCTGGTTGGGGAGCTGCCAGAGTTCAGAAGGTTTAATCCAATCATTAGAGGGTTACTGTTCTCCAGCATGCATCAAAACAATATGCAGTCACGTGCCTTCATAACGGCTTTCTGCTCTCATGCAAGACTTTTTGTTTTTTAAACTTCAAATATTAGGCATGGAAATTATTGAGTTGTACATTTCCCAGAATATCGATGGTCTTTTAGATTATTATTTGATTCAATCACATTGATTTTGAATGTATTCACCAATTAGTTGTGTTAGCCTGAAAGTGTTGTGTGATGTGACATTGAAGTTATTGCATACAAAGAAAATGGGGTATACTTTTATTTATACCGCGTCGTACGTCTTTATCATTAGTATCTAAAAATCCAGCATTTCTAAAGTAAGTAAGTAAATCTACCCTCAGTCTTTCAATATATTTTATATTCATGGCAAATCACGAAAAAAGCTTTTTTATTGTCACACCAATAATACGGTGTCCCACCATAGGATGAAGCACACCACAGTTTGTCAGTGCAAAAATGTTTATGATTTGCATTTGACAATAAAAACAAAAAACTGTCAAAGAAAAATTACACTAAAGTATGTAACATTGTGTCAGTCAGTCCGTCCTCTCAGCAACTCGTACTTCTTTGGGGAGAACTCCAACACAGCCGCACTCAGCCGGCGGCGAGTGAATGTATCTCCACCAGCTCCACACCTCTCCCCCCGCAGCTCCACAGAGAGGTCAGCCTCCGTCCAGGATTGTGCTTCCAAATCCAAACTATATCCAGTTTGTTGTGGTTCCTCCCTCATCACAGTGGTGACGTTCCACATCTCTAGAACCAGATTGCAATGCCGGGGGTCAGCATGATCTGGTGCGCTACGTATGACTAGTTGAGTTAAGCATCAGTTTGTGGAGACAAAGGAGTTACAGTTATTACAGTTTTAGTTGCTGCAGTGAGGCGCAGTACTGCCTAACCGTGCTGCGGTAAGCTTTGAAACCTAGTAGCCTAGGTAGTAGTGAATACATCATGAATACAAAGGTGATGAAGGAAAAAAAAATCTGTGATATATAACTTCATATTAATCATTCTTGGCCATTCAGACTTTACATTATGCTAATTTGTCTTAAGTTCTTCCATTTGAGCTTCATCCGGCCAATACAATCCTTATTACATAAAGCAAATAACCATTCATGATAACTAATGCAGCACAACAAAAGTGAGAAGTTGCTCAAATACACATACACATTTTAGAGAAGATGAGTATATGTGAAAGAAAGTGATTTAATAGACACCAAACTGTAAGAACATGAATGTGTCTGTAGAAAGCAACAGTGTGCAGGATAATAACCAAAGTGATAGATGAAGATAACAGGAAGAGATTAAACAGCTGAAGCTCATTATTCAGGAATTTAAAGTCTAAAACTAATATCCCCTGATGAGAAATTGCTGTGATTATGATTATGAGTTTCTCGTGACCAGAATAACATTACACCTCAGCAATGTCTTCAGCTGTTTGTGTTCACACTAAAGCTGACATCTAGTGGATGTCTGGAAATAGTGCAGATAAATGTATGAAATCAGCTGAGGAGCTTTTCAAGTAAGATTCAGTCAGCCTCACGGAAAACTACAGATAACTAACGTGTGAATGTATGAACATACAGGATACAGAATGTATTAGAATAAGATACTGCTCTTCAGTTCTTGAGGATGTTTGGGACTGAAGGTACCTCCAAATTTAATCTACTAAATGGTTATTTATGTACAAGATTTATACGCAATATATATAATAATAAGAATGAATCCCTTATTTGTCCCAAGTAATTAAGGAGCAGTGGGAAGCCTTGTGAAGGGTCTTGCTCAAGGACACTTTGAAATGCAAACTATGGGGAGACTGGGGATGGAACCGGCCACCTTGTGGCATGAGCTACAGGTACTCTCTAAGGTACTAATACCTTAATATAAGGTATAAATAGAGAAGTGTATGGGGTATTTGGCAACAGCAACAAAGTTCACTGGTATGTATAGGTTTAGGATATAATCAAAGGATGTATAGTCATTATGCAACACAGGAAGTGTCAAGTAAAACATGACCAATAAAACGAAACAAAAACTGTACAACTGTATATTTTTATACAGCAGCAACAAATAATGTTTTGGGCAATATGTTCAGGGATTCTTTTTTCATAAATAAGATAATGTTTGTGAAGGGAGTGCAGTTAGTGACAGTGTGGGCTCCATGGTAACGTAGCTCTGAAAGCTTGACAGAGTAGCAGCAGGGGGCGGGGTTTAGCCCAAGGCCAATTCCTCTTGTCTAAAATGTTCAAATGCTCTCTTCCCCTCTCACGCAACAATCTAACTCTGCTCTTACAAACAGATGCCTGTGAGCGGCTCACTCTCAGATGTAGTAGCTCATTTGTTTGTGCTCTCTGGAGTCATCTGTGGTCAGAATGCATCTCTGACTGTGGGGAACAAGTGGAGCTGAGCGGACGACGTATTTATCAGATCGATCTCAGTTTGTACACTCACCTAAAGGATTATTAGGAACACCTGTTCAATTTCTCATTAATGCAATTATCTAATCAACCAATCACATGGCAGTTTCTTCAATGCAATTTGGGGTGTGGTCCTGGTCAAGACAATCTCCTGAACTCCAAACTGAATGTCAGAATGGGTAAGAAAGGTGATTTAAGCAATTTTGAGCGTGGCATGGTTGTTGGTGCCAGACGGGCCGGTCTGAGTATTTCACAATCTGCTCAGTTACTGGGATTTTCACACACAACCATTTCTAGGGTTTACAAAGAATGGTGTGAAAAGGGAAAAACATCCAGTATGCGGCAGTCCTGTGGGCGAAAATGCCTTGTTGATGCTAGAGGTCAGAGGAGAATGGGCCGACTGATTCAAGCTGATAGAAGAGCAACTTTGACTGAAATAACCACTCGTTACAACCGAGGTATGCAGCAAAGCATTTGTGAAGCCACAACACGCACAACCTTGAGGCGGATGGGCTACAACAGCAGAAGACCCCACCGGGTACCACTCATCTCCACTACAAATAGGAAAAAGAGGCTACAATTTGCAAGAGCTCACCAAAATTGGACAGTTGAAGACTGGAAAAATGTTGCCTGGTCTGATGAGTCTCGATTTCTGTTGAGACATTCAGATGGTAGAGTCAGAATTTGGCGTAAACAGAATGAGAACATGGATCCATCATGCCTTGTTACCACTGTGCAGGCTGGTGGTGGTGGTGTAATGGTGTGGGGGATGTTTTCTTGGCACACTTTAGGCCCCTTAGTGCCAATTGGGCATCGTTTAAATGCCACGGCCTACCTGAGCATTGTTTCTGACCATGTCCATCCCTTTATGGCCACCATGTACCCATCCTCTGATGGCTACTTCCAGCAGGATAATGCACCATGTCACAAAGCTCGAATCATTTCAAATTGGTTTCTTGAACATGACAATGAGTTCACTGTACTGAAGTGGCCCCCACAGTCACCAGATCTCAACCCAATAGAGCATCTTTGGGATGTGGTGGAACGGGAGCTTCGTGCCCTGGATGTGCATCCCACAAATCTCCATCAACTGCAAGATGCTATCCTATCAATATGGGCCAACATTTCTAAAGAATGCTTTCAGCACCTTGTTGAATCAATGCCACGTAGAATTGAGGCAGTTCTGAAGGCGAAAGGGGGTCAAACACAGTATTAGTATGGTGTTCCTAATAATCCTTTAGGTGAGTGTATATGTAAATGATGAAGGATCGATGAACACCGGCGTTCGTCATGGAGTTCCACAAGGTTCTGTTTTTGGACCAATTTTATTCGCCTTATATATGCTTCCTTTTGGCAATGTTATCAGGAAACACTCGATAAGCTTTCATTGTTATGCCGATGATACCCAGCTATACATATCGATCAAGCCAGATGAAACCAATCAGGTGGCTAAACTTCAAGCGTGTCTCAAAGACATAAAAACATGGATGACCTGCAACTTCCTGATGTTGAACTCGGACCAGACTGAAGTTATTTTACTTGGCCCAGAGCATCTGATAAATCAATTATCGAATGATATTGTTTCTCTTGATGGCATTGCTCTGCGTCAAGCACCACCGTAAAGAATCTACGGACTCTTTGATCAAGACTTGACCTTTGGCTCCAACGTGAAACAAATCTCAAGGACTGCCTTTTTTCACCTACGCAACATTTCAAGGATCAGGCACATCTTGTCTCAAAGAGATGCAGACTGGATTACTGTAACTCTGTATTATCAGGCTGCTCTGCTAAGTCTCTTAGGTCTCTCCAGTTGATCCAGAATGCTGCAGCTCGTGTACTAACGAGGACTAGGAGGAGAGATCACATTACTCCTGTATTAGCTGCTCTCCACTGGCTTCCTGTAAGATCAAGAATTGTATTTAAGGTCCTTCTTCTTACCTACAAAGCCTTAAATGGTGATGCACCATCATATCTTAGGGAGCTTATAGTACCATATGGTCCCACCAGAGAGCTGTGCTCACTGAATGCGGGGCTACTTGTGGTTCCTAGAGTCTTAAAAAGTAGGATGGGGACCAGAGCCTTCAGTTATCAAGCTCTTTTTCTGTGGAACCAGCTTCCACTTTCACTCCGGGGGGCAGACACAGTCACCTCATTTAAGAGTAGACTTAAGACTTTTTTTTGATAGTGCTTATAGTTAGGGCTGGCTCAGGTTGGCCCTGGTCCAGCCCCTAGATATGCTGCTATAGGCCTAGACTGCTAGAGGACATCTTAGGATACACTTAGCTTCTCTCTCCTCTTCTCTCTCTCATTTTCTCCTCCTCTATATCCTTCTGGATGAATTAATGTCTCTTTAATGCACATTACAAACTCTACTTCTTTCTGGGAGCTTCTGTGCTTCCTCTCCTCAAGTTTCCATGGATCGTGGCTGTCTGGAGCCGGTCCTGCCTCCTGCCATAGCGGCCCTGCCGATGCCCCTTCTCTCTACCTCCTTCTGCTGACATGGATCGTGATTATCTGAATCGTGGTCATATTCATTGAATGTGCTTTAATTGTGTTACGTTGATTCTGTACACATGACATCTATTGCTTCTGTCCATCTGGGGAGAGGGATCCTCTTCTGTTGCTCTCCCTCAGCTTTCTTACCTTTTTTCCATGTGAAAGAGTTTTTACTATTTTTTGGGGAGTTTTTCCTGATCCGATGTGAGGTCCTGGGACAGGGATGTCGTATGTGTACAGATTGTAAAGCCCTCAGAGGCAAATTTGTATTTGTGATTTTGGGCTATACAAAATAAACTGAATTTAATTGGAGGTACCAAAACAACTAAACATTTAGCCAGCACTCCCACAGCTGTGGCAAATACAACATTGCCATGCCGTGGTTGTTCTGTCAGTATCCTGATCATTGGCTCATATCCACACCTGAACATTAAAATGTCACTCTGCACCATTGTTGTTATTGTTAATGTTATTGGGGTAATCACTCTGGCAAGCCCAGGGCATCAGTGGGAGAGTCATGTTGACTTGTTTACCACACAAACTGAGGACAAACTGTCTTATTACGCCTAGTTTCAAAGCAGCTGTTTATTGTTATCAGGGAATGAGATAGTGACGAGACGTCTGCTGGAAAAGGACACAGGGCGTGTCACGCTATTTCACGCGTGTCACACTGTGCTCCTTTCTTTGGGTTCTATTCTGTTTTCCCACGCACATCATCTGTTTTTATTTTCCCCCTTCCGGTTAGAAGTGTGCTCAAAGCTCCTCCTCCTCCTCAGAACCATTAAGCTTTGCTTAACTCTCTTTCTCTCCCTCATTTTGACACTTTTTCTCCCTGTTTCCTCCCCCTCTTTTATACTCCTCCACTTGTTTGAAGGATCAAGACCTTGTGGCCGACACAGAAGAAATAAAGAATGACTTGAGGACGGGACAGACGGGACGACAACCCAAGAGAGACAGAAACTAAGGGGGACGCAGACACATTTCAGAAGAGAGATACCGGACTATATAACGAACAAAAGTAAGATTAATCTACTTTGCAACAAAATTTCTATTCAATTCAAACACTAGTGGTTTGTAGTGTGAATCTATTAAATGTATCTCATGAAGCAAGATCCAGGATGGCATCAGCTTATTCTTGTTGTTGTGCTCACACACACACTGACACACGCACACGCACATGCACATGCACGCAAGCACACACGCAAGCACACACGCAAGCGCACACACGCAAGCGCACACACACACACACACACATGCACGCAAGCACACACACACGCAAACACACGCAAACACACACACATGCACGCACGCACGCACGCACACACACACACACACACACACACACACACACACACACACACACACGCACGAGCACTATCATAAATGTGCAGATACAAACACACAGGCCAAATCATTCCCAGATGTCGGACACTGAATGCCCCGTTCTTCCACTGTTAGGTTCAGGGAACAACAGGACCAACATAAACAGCAGCCTGTCTCGGTTTTTCACAACCAGCTTAGTATACATCATTTTAGGATACAATGAGCTCCTCTCTCCTCTCCACTCTCTCTCCTCTTCTCTCTCGCTCCTCTCTCACAGTCTGTGATATTCATTGAATGTGCTGTAACTCTGTTACGTTGATTCTGTACACATGACATCTATTGATTCTGTCCATCCGGGGAGAGGGATCCTCCTCTGTTGCTCACCCTAAGGTTTCTTCCCTTTTTTCTTCCTGTAAAAGGGTTTTCACTATTTTTTGAGGGAGTTTTTCCTGATCCGATGTGAGGTCCCGGGACAGGGATGTCGTATGTGTACAGATTGTAAAGCCCTCAGCGGCAAATTTGTATTTGTGATTTTGGGCTATACAAAATAAACTGAATTGAATTGAATTGTATTAACGACTAATTAATGCTGCTGCTTCCTGGGATTACAGCCCAGTTTTGGCTCAGCATCAGCCTCACTGTGCCAGAAGATTCTCAATCATGTTCATGTCAACAACACCAGATCAATCCCTCGAGGAGTTGATGATTTTGACTTTTTTGAAATTTTTTATAATGACCTCAATGTTTATGAATAAAAAAGGACAAAACAGCCGACACAGGGTGTGTAACAAGCCATGCATCGACAGGCAGATGCAGTGCAATGACTGCATTTGATTTGAATCACTTGTGGGTGGTGTCTAATGAAGGAGACGGAATGCCATGGACAGGTGAGCGACAATCATTTACTGCCATATCTGGCCCCTATCGCGTCATGGTACTCTTTTAACACACACATTTTACACACACTCTTTGAAAAGTTGTTTTGCTTATAGCTTACAATCACTTTTCACATGAAAACTGAAACGCTGGCTGATCTCGTGGTTGCTCATGATGATTCCCTGTGGCTCCAAGGTGTCTTCTTAGAATATGTGTCCTAGTCCTAACACAGGTCATCTATAGTGGTTCCTGTCCTAAGGTGAGCTCTGGTAGTGGTCCTGGATCAGTGGTGGGAGTTGTAGGTGCAGCATTTAAAACTTATTTAAGTGTTCAGTGTAGTTTCACTGAGAGAAAGCTTCTCTTTTCAGGAACATCCTGATCACAGTGGTACACACACCTTACAACCACAGTGGGATCTGCTGCCCACTGAGCAACTCCACTGGATTTAATGGTCTTGCTTCAGGACACCTCAGGGGTGGTGATGAAAGAGGTGTGTGTATGTGTTTCACTTTCCTCACCCAGATTGATCCAGCCAGTCTCCTGGTCACAAGCTTGCTGGGCGACAAGTAGGGCGACTCCTCCGGTTGCAAAAAGAAGTCTGATTGTATGGAATTCTATGAGAACATTACTCTACTTCTCTCTTGATTTATAAAGTAAACAGTAAACATGAGTTTATGTCTCAATCTCTAGTTTCAAGTCTTCTTCAATACAGCATGATGTTCATTTAGTAAATTATGGTAATTAAGAGTCAAACAGACCACAAAGCAGGGTATGCTTTAAGGCGGCTGTCGCTATAAGATCAGTATACGTCGTCTCTATGTCACTCCTCTGCAGTCCAGATATGGTCACTTCCAATCACTTGTTGCAAAAAGTCAAGATGATCGGCTGTAATCCAAGATGGTGAATGCAAAAAGGCAGTCCACTAACCAATGACTACTGTAACACGTGCGTTGGTGGAAACTATGTCACTGGTGTGGCTCTCTGAGCCAGTAGTGCTCTGATTTGTGGCTCTCTGTGTTGTGTTCCGTGTTTCTGGCATGTTTCCCATTCATCTACTGCCTCTGGAATCTGGGCAGGTATACCTAGACACGGCGTTCAGAGATCCTTGGATGACCTTCAGAGAGTTTTATACATTAAAAACAGTGAAATCAGATGGAGCAGTGCAGGCGGGGCATCAATGCCTCTGTAGCTGCCGGGCATACGATTCCTGCCCTTCTTACGGGTCTTGTGCCACTGTGTATTGCTTGACCACTGCGACAGGGATTGTCTTCCGTCTTCATCTCCAGGTGATGTGGTGGTTCCCTTTTACACTTTAGCTTCTATCTTTATCTTTCTAACCTGTTTTCATCCTGGATAGATCATTCAAACACATGTATACCTGCCTATCTGCTTATTTCTGAAATCACTTGTTAGTTTTTCATAACTTATCATATTTATTCAGGGAGTGCAGTTAGTGACAGTGTGGGCTTCATGGTAACGTGACAGCTTGATGGAGTAGCAGCGAGGGGTGGGGCCAAGAAAATGTTCAATTTCATAGTTATTTAATACATTAGGCCAACACATTAAATAAACAGTTTAAAATATTGTTAATGGATGAGGCTTTAATATGCTATGCATTTAGTTATCCTTATGGATAATTAATCCTTAATGATAATGATGACTTGGATCTTGTGAGGCTTAAATATCCCTCATATCTCTCCTCATTTCGGAAATCTATTTATTGGAAAAGGATGTAGGTGGTCCTTCGCGAATCGCCACCTTAATGTGGTGAAGGAGATTGAGTGGCTCAATGGAGCTATGTTGTCCGGGGCATCAGACCCTGGTAGGGTATCCCAAGGCAAACAGTTCTTGGGTGAGAGCCCAGACTAAGAGTGGTTCAAAAACCCAGATGAATAGCATATACTATACTATAATAGCCATACTCACGAGTCCCCGGCTGAGCGCCGCCGTGTTGGAGTTTTCCCCGGAGAACGAGAGGGTCGCCTCTTTGCGCCTACGGGTTGCCGGGAGTAAGGCTCTGGCTGTTGTTTGTGTTTATGCACAAAACACCATTTCGGAGTATCCGGCCTTCTTGGAGTCGGTGGGAGGGGTCCTGGAAAGGGCGCCGCCTGCCGACTCCATAGTTCTCCTGGGAGACTTCAACGCTCACGTGGGCAATGACAGAGAAACCTGGCGGGGAGTGATTGGGAGGAACGGCTTGCCTGATCTGAACACGAGCGGTGCTTTGTTGTTGGACTTCTAAGTGTACCTGGTACTAGAACACCTTAGGTCGGAGATCAATGATCGACTTCGTAATCGTACCATCTGATCTGCGGCCGTATGTTTTGGACACTCGGGTGAAGACAGGAGTAGAGCTGTCAACTGATCACCACTAGAGAGACCTGGCAAGACCAAACGTGTAGTGAGGGTAAACTGGGAGCGTCTGGTGGAGGATCCTGTCCGGGAGGTCTTTAACTCCGACCTCCTAGGCATTGTTGGGCTGTCTTGGCTGACACACCTCTTTAATGTCGCATGGGGGTCGGGAACAGTGCCCATGGACTGGCCTCCGCCAGGGCTGCCCTTTATCACCGGCCCTTTTTGTGACTTTCAGGGACAGGATAACTAGGCGCAGCAGGCGGAGAATGTCAGGTTTGGGGATCTCGGGATAGCCTCTCTGCTGTTTGCAGATGATGTGGTCCTGTTTGCCTCCTCGGACCATTGCCTCCAGCATTCACTGGGGTGTTTTGCAGCCGAGTGAAGTGGCCAGGACACGCTGGAGGGATTATATCTCCCAGCTGGCCTGGGAACGCCTCGGGATCCCCCAGAATGAGCTGGTAAATGTTGCGGGTGAGAGAGAAGGCTGGGTCAGCCTGCTTGAACTGCTGCCACCGTGACCTGACCCTGGATGGATGTAGGAGAATATATTGAACGTCATTGCATCTTTTTTACATACAAAAAAGGAAAGAGCGGTAGCAATCTTGGCCAAATGTACTGTACCTTTTATCACACAGATCTGGGAGAGATACTGAGTGGAGAATTGCTTACACAAAAACAATATTAAATGGCACAACAATAGCATTTTGCCAGATTTATTTGATATTGAGTTCTGTGATTTTAATTAATCTAACGGGTAAAATAACAATTTCATCTCCTCCAAAACGTGCAGCACGTTCATCTTCAATCCACACATTTTCAGCATTAATCTTTCGTAAGAGAAATGAAAGAACAATTCAATTAATTTATAACAAACTGTGTTTTATTAAGGAATAAACAATTGGGTTTACCTCCAACCTAAATACATCCAGATTGCAATATATTCAAATATTGGAAACGGACATTTAAAAAAAAAACAACATGATGAACGACATGTTGTTACGGCAGCAAAGATCTTAACAAATAACATACGACATGAAGCAGACTTTGGCAATGGTATTATCAGTGTGCAACCAAGCTATTTACAAAAATAGAACCCAGTGAAAGAAATGTAACTTTTATTCATTTATTATTTATTATCCATCACTGATGAATTGTGCAATGACCCGAGAGAAATCAAAGATATCTTTGGTGCATTCTCCTCCTTGAGAGGAGTACTGACACCCATTCCTGCTCCAGCTTTTTAAACCCACTGCAGTGCTCACAACTTTCACAGGAATACTGCTTTTTAGTTATTTGCCAAAGTTCTGGTCTCTTGATTGGAATACCATTGAAATGAAAAAAAAGAAAAGTCATTAAGATCACACAAGTTTCATCAAAACCGCCTTGCTTCCGACAACGTAGTGAGCCGGATTCTTCATATCACTGACTTCTCTATTAACGCTGACTCTTCAAAACCGCCTCTCTCTCGGTGCAGAGAAGGCAATTGATCGCCTTGAATGGCATTTTTACTGGCCACTCCTACGCCTCATGGGTTTTGTCATTTCACTGCAGTAATTCAAGTTGTTTGTTCAAATCCTGATGAAATGTTGTTGACAGCAGTCATCAAAACAATTGCCGGCTTCTTGTAGATCTGTCCCTCTCTCCCCATTGTTTTCTCTCCCTTAAACCCGTTGGACAATCAGTCAGTCAAGAACCTTTTATATGCATAACACCATGCTCTACATGTCTCTGTGCTGATGATTGCTTCTGTGACGTCCCTCAGTCTCTTCCTCACTTTCTCAACATTTCCATCTTATTTCAGTCATATCTGGGGTGATAAATCCATTGGGGTAAATCTGCCTTACGCAACACGATGCATCTAGAAGACAGCTGACTGTAATCTGATTTATAAAGATGGGAAACAGCTAAGGGCCATGGAAAAACATCAACTCTTGGTTGGAGAAAGACAAAGACTCTACAAAGACAGCAAACACATTGGAAGGATTCACTTCAATTGTAAACTCAGAATTTAATTTTTGCAGACTCTGAACTTTCTGGTTTGGTAAAAAAGTGGATTAATTTTGTGCTCTACAATTATACAATCATTAAGAGAGAGAAACAACAACATAGCATCAGTGAAGAAAAAAGCGATGAGATAAAAGTCAGTGTTCAGAAGAGATTTAAAGGAAGATACTGAGTTTGCCAGGCAGGCAGTTCCACAGTTTAGGTCCTGGAAACCAAAAGTTGGATCACTTTTGCTGACATGCCGGGCTTTTGGAACCAATACAGGCTTCATTAGGGCCAGTATGAACTAAGCTCAAGCTGCTCCTTAAGTACGCCACATCTGTACTGAACATCATACTTACACTGCCATCTCAAAGTCAAAAGTTAAAGTCAGCTTTAATGTCAATTTCTTACATGTGCAAACATACAAAAGATCGAAAGTATGTTTCTCTTCTGTCCAACATAAAGTGAATAGTGAATAATAATAATAATAATAATAATAATAATAATAATAATAATAAAGTGCAAATAGGTTTTAAAAAAAAAGACAAAAACAAATTAAGAAAAAGAGAGAAACATATAAGCAGTTATAACAACATAAATAACATAAATCAGAGCATAAAACCCAGAGGTCAGAGCATAGAACCTTGAGGTCAGAGCATAGAACCCTGAGTTCAGAGCATAGCACCCTGAGATCAGAGAACCCTGAGGTCAGAGCATAGAACCATAAGATCAGAGAACCCTGAGGTCAGAGCATAGAACCATGAGATCAGAGAACCCTGAGGTCAGAGCAGAGAACCCTGAGGTCAAATCATAGAACCCTTAGATCAGAGCACAGAACCATAATGTCAGAGCATAGAACCTGTAGGTCAGAGCATCGAACCCTGAGATTAGCGCATAGAACCCTGAGATCGGAGAACACTGAGGTCAGAGTATAGAACCCTGAGTTCAGAGCAGAGAACCCCGAGGTTAGTGCATAGAAACAAGATCAGAGCATAGAACCCTGACATCAAAGAACCCTGAGGTGAGAGAATCCTGAGGTTATGGTTCTATATCTGCATAGAAACTTGAGAAACAGACTCAAATGTCTGAGTAAGTGAGCTTTTCTATCCTAAAGCCCAGAGTATTCTTCCTCATCAGGCATCGGTACTTTGGCCACCACAGTTGCAGCAACTAGAAACGTTGAGGTAAATTAGGAAGAAGTGCATGGGTGGTTGAAAATGTGTTACTTGGATGACTGCTTCTGTCATTCGTTTGTTACGCTGGACACCAAGCAGGTTGGTCATGAGGGCGAAGATGGCCTTCTGATGTTTAAGGGGATCTACTGAGTGGAATAAAAGTAGACTGCTGGGGGTTCAGGTTAGTTGAACATTGGGCAGGCATGCTGTATTCAAAGTCCACAATGTTTGACCCCATGGTTTCTTCTGTTATCTTCCACACATTACAGATGGCGTGTGTGTGTGTCGGGAATGTGCTAAGAGGTGAAGTTCAAAGACTTGTGGGTTCATGGTGGAAACTTTAATCCTCAATAAATCTCATGTTTTCACTCGAGTGACCTCTGATTCTAATCTCTGCTTTATACACACGGACCTACGGACTGTTCACATTCATACTTGGGTGGACCACATGACCAAGAACTCTTTGAACTTTCAAGACAGAAGCGGCAAAGCTTCCTATTCTCTTACTTCTGGAAAAGAATCCGTACCACCATGAAATCATAATTTACACTGTGACCGTTTGTGTGTGCTTGTCTCTGGTGCGTGGTGTCCTGTGTGTTCACTTCTGCACTGAATGTGGTCATCCTCATGAGGAGTTGATGAAGTAGCTCTTATAAATTACATCTGAGATTGAGGTTTAATCTGGGCAGGTCCTCTCTTATCTCCGTATGGTAGTATCTGATAAACACCAGACTGGGAGTCATGTCATTGCTTCTATTAAAAGTGCATTGAGTGTACTCTTGTGTTAAAATTCAAATATACATTCTTCGGAATCAGTTGTTGGTGCATACAAATAATCTAAACCAACACTGTACTGTACTGTATTGAGATGTACTTCTTCCCATTCTGTGTTCATTTCAACATAAAAAAAAAAGCTGAAACTAAAATACCTAAACTTTACTCCCATGTCTGACTTAAACTGCACAGTATCAGCGTCATCTGATCTGTGTGTGTGTACACTGTGCTTGTGTATTGTAGATGACCACAGCCTGTGTGGTGGCTATGCTGCTCCTCTGGGCCTGTCCAGTGGACCCCAACCGGACCCCCTATGAAGAGAGAAAAGATCGGGACCAAATGGACACAAAGAACCACCATAAAGATGCCAGGTACCTTTCAATCCTGCCTGGTGCTTACATTTGCATTCCAATATAGAAAATGGAAAGAACACAACTGAACTGGCTTTGACTTACATTTGTCTTGACATTGACTTGAATTGTTAATTGTACAACACGGGGCTGCATAATGAAGTGCAGTTGTAGTCCCTTTATGCTCCATAAGAAACAAAAACACTCTTTTGGTTGAGGAGTCTTACAGCCTAAGGACAGGTACCACTCTGTATTCTCTTTGGCTAGAGAGCATCTGACTTGTGTAACTATGATGTCACATACTAGGTGAAAAACACAAACATATTGTATGTTTGTTGATTATTCATTTGTAGTCGGGGCTCCCAGGAGCAGAGCTTTGCCAACACGCAAGTTATTTTTTGAGAGGCATTGAGGTTCTTCCTTTACAGCTGCGCCCCCAGAGACACACAGAACATCAGGAACAACTGCAGGGTTTTTTACACTGGACACCTGACTCGGATAAGTGAACGTAAAGTTGAAATTCTGCAATCTTTCCCTTTAATCTAAAGCAAATTACAAGCTGCATTCCGATTACATGCTATTTAATTGCATGTAAACATGTCCCACATGAGGAGAAGAGGGGTCACGTTAGGCCACCAGATGAGAAGAGGGGTCACGTTAGGCCGCCAGATGAGAAGAGGGGGTCACGTTAGACTGCCAGAGGAGAAGAGGGGTCACGTTAGACCACCAGATGCGAAGAGGGGTCACGTTAGACCGCCAGAGGAGAAGAGGGGGTCACGTTAGACTGCCAGAGGAGAAGAGGGGTCACGTTAGACCGCCAGAGGAGAAGAGGGGGTCACGTTAGACTGCCAGAGGAGAAGAGGGGTCACGTTAGACCACCAGATGCGAAGAGGGGTCACGTTAGACCGCCACATGAGAAGAGGGGCAACGTTAGATCCCCAGAGAAGAAGAGAGGTCACGTTACACAGGCAGAGGAAAAGGGGTTACGTTAGACCGGCAGAGGAAAAGGGGTAACATTAGACCGGCAGAGGAAAAGGGTTCACGTTAGACCGGCAGAGGAAAAGGGCTCACGTTAGACCGGCAGAGGAAAAGGGTTCACGTTAGACCGGCAGAGGCAAAAAAGTCACGTTAGATCAGGAGAGGCGAAAAGGTCACGTTAGACCGGCAGAGGCGAAAAGGTCACGTTAGACCGGCAGAGGCGAAAAGGTCACGTTAGACCAGCAGAGGAAAGGGGTCACATTAGACCGGCAGAGGCGAAAAAGTCCCGTTAGACCAGCAGAGGCGAAAAGGTCACGTTAGACCGGCAGAGGCGAAAAGGTCACGTTAGACTAGAGAAGAGCAATGACATTCCACGGTCATGAGCAGACCTATTTAAACAATATAATGAGTATAGTAGCTTTAAAAAGGAACATTTGCATACCTGAGATAATGCCATCCCATGCTATTCGACAAATTAAAATGCCATGCCAATAACGCCAGAATCAACATGAAATTACACCACCACCAGTTATATGCATGACTTACCGGACACTTACTGCTCAATGAATTTGAGTACTAGAATTGCGTTGAGATGGGCGGATGTAGAAGGTGAAGCAGAGTGACGTCCAATTTGTGCAGGGTTAGCAGCTGAAGTAGCAGCCCCTTATTCTAAAAAACGCCCTGACTAATGCAGATTTGATATGTTGCTTTAACTGAGTGGTAACTCGAAATTCAGTACCTGAGTTTAACTTGCATGACGTCTTAGAAAGAGGAGCACTCAGTTGATGATACTGCCGCTACTTATGCAACGAATGGATTACAACCGCAAATGAGGGAGGGCCTTGACAGAATCCCCCAAAACCCATGGATGGCCTGCATCCGTGTAGCCGTCTAGTGAATAAAGAAACTCACCATCTTGTCAAATTCTCACTATTCCCGTGATTGAATCATGCTGCCCCCATCAGCCAGATACCTATGATTTGTTCATATTTGGACATGGAATATGGCAAGTCCATCATGCTGCTGATGACAGAGCGTCCCATAAGGGATGATGCACCTGGCGAAATTGAGATGGCCAGGAGGGAGGGTAACACTTGTCTTATTCTTTCTAGCGCTGTAGCATGAGCAAATGGAGCCTGACTGGAGTCATTTATACTTATGCCAGGCTCTCGTGAGATCATTGTTGATCACCTGTGCAAGACGTCAGAGCAAGTCGGGACCAAATACAACCAGCATGTGTTACACACTGAATGAGGAGTCTCTCCATTCAGTATTTCTCAATTCATTTATTGTGCTTGAATCTCCTGTAAACACAAGCAAACAGTCCCAAATCAATATCGTCTGTATTTCTGGACCGTCACTCTTTGGCTGCTCTAACTTGTGTGTTTCATAAAAATATAACATTAACTGTGAACACATAACATGTGAATATACAGCCTAAAACAGTGCTGTTTAATGCTGTCACGGGACTGATGCTACACTGGCGCGAAACCTCTAGCGCGCGAATAGCTTCCAGTAGCTAATTGTGCTATCTGCAGTTAGCTGTCTCCCGTTTCAGCACTAAAATACTTACTGAACAATCAAAACATGACACTACCAAAAATTACGGAACTCCACATAAATATAAATGGTGCTTGTGTACCTTGCCTCACCTGTAAACACAAGCAAACAGTCCCTAATCAATATCGTCCGTATTTCTGGACCGTCACTCTTTGGCTTTTCTAACTTGCAGAGCTGCCAACTCTCACGGTTTCGCCGTGTGACACACACTTTTGCATGTTTTCACACGCACTCACGCCACACATCCAATTTCTCACGCAAAAAAAAATCATCTGATTTTGGGCAGAGAGCGTTCGTTCCTTTTCAAACTCCTCGTAGATGGCGCTAAGGAGCGCATCTGTAACCTGAGTCCCGAAGTTAGCGACAGAAGAAGAGTTACAAAGAGAGACAACCGCGGGAGACACTCGGGAAGAGAATCCATCGCTGAAGAAAATCTTCATCTCCAATCTGAGCAGAGACTAGGTATGTTAATGACATGTGGTTCAATAAAGTACTCACTCTCTTAAACTTTAAATTTTGAAAGAAATTATTCGTTTGTGTTTGTGCGTGTCAACTTGATTTTGTGTGGTGAATGTAAACTCAGCCGTCATAAGAAGCAGCAGGAGAGCACCTTGTTAACCTTGTGGTATACTGCATGCTCAAAACATCATAGCATTGTTTATTTAGGCTGCAGTGCTCACACAGCATGTATCTTTTTAACAGGCCAAAGAAAAGGACTCACTCTGAAGACATTTCCAAACAGCACTTTGAACAGGTAAGATGTATTCCAAAGAATTTAACATAAAGACAGTTATTAGTTATTTTTGTCATGTGTTGATCCATTGTATTGCTTAGAAAGGCTACTGTTTAAGCACTTCAAGCACTTTATTTGTTGCACTTTTTTGTTTGATGGAACGTGTGGTGGGAGGCTTTGAATAATTAAAAATATTTCTCCCTAACTAATCTTGTGTCATTTTTTGCTGAACATAAATCATTAAGTGCTCTTAAGAATACAATTATTAACAATATAGGTTAGGTTTCAGTAAAGAATTAGTTGAATACCATTGTAATCAAAATGTCAATCAACCTACCTTGGTCAAATCTTGAACACAGGTCTATTCATTAGGCTATATTGTGGTACATAGACAGTCATTGAGGCACAACAATAGTTTTCTGGTTGAATGTTCAGCTCAAGTCTAGAAGGCCCTACAAGTTATGATCAGATGGACATGAATCAGAATAAGTTCAGGTATTGCACATCTTTAGCATACCACCCAAAAATCCACTAGAATGCAGGAAATAACATCTACTTAAACCAAAAATCCATCTCCAGTAGGCCGCCCCTATCAACGACTTTGGGCCCCACAAACCTCCAGAATGCAGGGCACAACATGGGTACAACGCCAAATTAATTCCAATTCCCTGATATTGGAACCACCAACGTGTGTGGCTGCGTGTGCGGCAAAATTTTGGTCACCCCCGACAAAATCTCACTCCAAGGTTTTTTGAAAAGTTGGCAGCTCTGAACTTGTGTGTTTCAGACAACCGTTACTGCGCTAGTCATGGCAAAAACTGTTACTGCCACCTATTGGTGGAAACAAGTATCGTCCTGCAGCCACTCCAGGTGAAAGCAGGCGAGTCCACAAGTAACACAAAGCATTTTTAAATTATAATCGCCAGAAAATACTGTCGGGGGGCAAGGTACCAACACAAAATAATACCATAACAATTCTGAAAACAATGTTAGCCCTTAAAATGTCCAGGGTGCCACAGATGCTTTGCGCACCGATCGCCGGTGATCGATTCTGTGCAGGACCAGCTCATCTCAAACTAGTATATTGCCATCTCATGTGATGCTACTCAGCCAATCAACCTGTATTCCTGCTTAGCGTTGCAACTTTAGTTAGATTTACACCCGGACTGGATACAGGGAAAGAGACCCAACCAGATAATTGTGAAGTTATCCACCTGAGTTCTCCAAAAGAGAATTTGCACAGCTTAACCAGAGCTTTTACCCAATAATGGGCAGACTTTTAATTTTCAACCAATCTCTTTTAAAAGTTGAGAACATATGATATCATGCTTTTGATAGACTACCCATCACCCTGAATGTACTGACATCAAAGCTGCCGGACAAGTTCGTTAAATTTCTTTCTAAAATGAAGTCCTTTATTTTGAGATGCACATTTCCCAAAACGCGCCCGTTATTAAGCCTCCAACGTAGCCCAACTCTAGAAACTCCTTGCTAGAGGAAGTCAATGCTCCCCAACTTTAACAGAACAAAGCTCACAGCTTTTCAGAAACAATGCTCCTGCGCCTTTTCAGGCTTAACGCTCCCTCCAGGAACAATGCTCCTGCGCCTTCTCATGCTTAATGCTCCCTTCGGGAACAATGCTCCTGCGCCTTCTCATGCTCAATGCTGCCGCGCCTTTGGAAGCTCCACCTACCGCGCCTTTGCAAGCTCCATGCTACAGCGCTTTTGCAAGCTACAGCGCCTTTGCAGGCTCAATGCTGCCGCGCCTCAAAGCTGCCGCACTTCGGCAGGCTCAATGCTGCCGCGCCTTGCAGCCTCGGCAAGCCTTAGAAGCCTCAATGCTGCCGCACCTCAATGCTGCCGCGCTTCAGCAGGCTCAATGCTCCGGCACATTGCAGGCTCAATGCTCTGGTGTTTCGGCAGGTTCAATGCCTTGTATTTGCCTATTATTGATATCAATAATAGGCAAATACAAGACATTATTGATATCAATAATAGGAAAATACAAGGCATTGAACCTGCCGACGCACCGGAGCATTGAGCCTGCCGAAACACCTGAGCATTGAGCCTGCATGGATTCCTCATACTTTGCCAAACCATTGACACCTTCCTGCAACAACTTCCTTCCCTCCGCGCGCGCACACCTCCCGCTGTCATCACTGAGGCGAGGATAACTACGTTTAACTGATGCATCGTTACCTTATTACTCGGGCAATATGATTGTACTCTTTCAGATGAGCACCCCTTCCGTGACTGGAAGAAACGGTGCATTCTCATTAAATCAAAATCATACATAGGAACTCCAGACGCGAGTCTGGACCTGTAGTTCCTCATCTGTTAAGCACCGGGGAGCGGAACAGAGTTCCTGTTTATAATGCGCTGATTTAGCGTGCCGGCTGGTATTGCGTGCCCTGGTGGCGCCGCCTGCACTATTGTAATAAAATATGCAGCGTTACCGGGATTGAAGTGCGCATTGTAAGAACTCACGACCGAGCCGCGACCACTAGCGGCCTATCCGCATCCTCCGCCTGCCGCGATAACTTCCTTTTCAGCCGCGTGCTCACACCTTATGCTGTCATCACTACAGTGAGGAGGATAATAAAGTTTAACAGCTACATCGTTATGTTTTTACTGGAGCAAAGTTATTTGTACTCTTGCAGATGTGCTACCCTCCGCGACCCGGCATCGGTTTGAGCTGAAATGACAACTGAGGACAGCAGAGTAGAGAACCCCTTTAAAGTTTGACAGCAACGATATGATTGGCTTAGAGACAAAGCACTGCATCTGGTTGATTGCTTAAAAGTCGACGCCCACCAGATCAGCTGATAGTGTGATCGCTGGGAGAAAAGACAGACATTTATGAATGACCCGTGGTGTAAAGAAAGTCTTCCTTCCTGAACTACCGCTTAAGCTCCATTAAATACAGCCGTTTATTAACTTTCTTCTCCAGGATGGAGAAGTGAGGACCATGCCGGGTTGTTTGTGATGCTGATTCCCATGACTGGGATGTTGTTTCTGATGTGCTGGAGAACCAGTTTCACAAAGCACTTTATTAGAATGGTGTGCCACAGGGCTTTTATACTTAGTCTTGAAGCAGAAGAGAACACTCTCCCGTGACAGTGATATGATGAAAATGTCTGTGATACAAAGTTAAATCAGAAAAACAAAAGCTTCCATTTGACTTGCATGCCTTTTGTTTGGTTTGGTTGTAAAGGAGTGGGGCGTTGAGGGAGTGTCGAAGATGCTGCGACCCAGGAGAGGAGAGTCCACATCAGTACCAACACTACCCACAGTACCAGATAAACATTACTCTGCTCAAAGGTAAGACATATTTAATACAGCATTGGACTGGTGTTGGTTATGAAAGCTTATATTGATATATAAAGCATTTTGATTTGAAGCTGCTGATGGTGACAGACAGTATTTTTTCTGGCTACATTTCAATGGCATATTTGTCAGAACAACAAAGCCTTCTGTCAATTCAATTCAATTAAATTTCAATTCAGTTTATTTTGTATAGCCCGAAATCACAAATACAAATTTGCCTCTGAGGGTTTTACAATCTGTACACATACGACATCCCTGTCCCAGGACCTCACATCGGATCAGGAAAAACTCCCACAAAAAGGTCCTGATCCTTGAAATGTTGCGTAGGTGAAAAAACTACTAGTAGTGCAACTACTTTAAACAGTCAGTAGTTGAGGCTGGAGATCGCCAATCCTGACTCTGATAGCCAGAATCTTATCATTGAAGAAGTTCATGAAGTCATTACTGCTGAGGTCTGTAGGAATACACGGCTCTGACTCTTCGTCAGCCTGGCCACAGTGCTGAAGAGAAACCTGGGTTGTTCTTGTTTTTCTCTATTACTGATGAGTAGTAGGCTCCTCTGGCATTACGGAGGGCCTTCTTGTAGGTTCTCAGGCTGTCCCACCAGACTAACCAGGATTCCTCTAGATTGTTGGAACGCCATACACCTTCCAGCTTCCGTGATGCTTGCTTCAGTATGCGGGTCTGAGGGTTATACGATGGAGCGAGCCCCCTTTGTTTGATGATCCTCCTCTTTAGAGGGGCTATCGAGGCCAGTGTCATTTTCAGTGAGCCAGTAGCACCATCGACGAGATGATCAATCTGGGATGGACTGAAGTTCACACAGGTTATATTGAGGCATGGTAATGAATCAAACACAGAAGGAATCGCTTCCTTAAATACAACAACAGCAACGTCAGTTAGACATCTGGTGTAGAAACCTTTGCTCAACGGTACACACACCAGCAGCACAAACTCAAAAGTTATAAGGCAATGGTCTGATAAAACAGGGTTCTGCGGAAAAACCACCAAATGCTCCACATCAACGCCATATGTAAGAAGAAGGTCTAGGGTGTGGCTAAAGCAGTGAGTTGGTTCATGTGCTCTCTGACAGAAGCCAATTGAATCTAACAATGACATAAATGCAACACTAAGGCTATCATTGCTAACATCCACATGACAATTAAAATCACCTACAATAATAACCTTATCAGTCTTAAGGACCAAACTTGACAAAAACTGTAGTAGCAGTACAGTTTTACAGCTTGGGTGTGAAAGACTCAAAACAAGGCTTTCAAACGAGCTACAATTCAATCCAGGCTTATGACCTATTAACAGGCCAGAGTCAAAGATGGCAGCTACTCCACCTCCTCGGCCAGGGCCTCGAGGAATGTGAGTATTAATATGACTTGGAGGAGTTGATTCATTCAGGCTGACATATTCCTCACGTCTCAGCCATGTTTCAGTAAGACAAAATACATCAATGTGACTGTCTGATATCAATTAATTTACTAATACAGCTTTCAAGGACAGAGATCTAATATTTAGGAGTCCACATTTAATTCTCCTATCATGTTGCACTGTTGCAATAGTGGTGTTAACCTATATGAGGTTATGTTCTATAACACCTCTATAAGTTACTTTTACATTAAAAAGTAACTAATAGTGCTCATTAACTTCATATTTCCACACCATACATATTTATATTGCATGTGGTGAAAAAGGCTTCAATGATACATCAAATATCAGAGGAAGATTCCGAGCATGCTCAGTGAGCTTATTTCCAACGACAGTAAAGCAATAGCTAATTATTTCATTTATTCATGATATTTTGTTGCCATGGCAAAAACTAAATTTGACTCATCAGTGGACGGTCGACAAGGTGGAGTTGCTACTTAGTGTCAACTTACAATGTAACGAGATGAAAACACAAGAACACGTTGATTGGAAGACTTGTTACATGAATTGTTCAGACATCTCAGTGGCCTTGAGGGAGCAGTCTCCTGTAGGCTCGAGGGCAGAGTGGTGATGCTGTGCGAACCACGTGCTTCGTCAGCTCCGTCCACTGATCTTCTTGTTGAAGTGAAACCATCCGTGGTCGTCAGACGTCGTAGTTTCTCAAACACTCCGTTGTACACGTCCTCACAGATACAAAGTAACTAGAGTTTTGTATATCTGTTTTAGTGAACTAAAATGTTGTCTGTGTGTGGACGTGAGGCCAAGACGTAGAGGGAAATATATCTTTAAAAAAATAGCTCTTCACTTGTCGACAGAGCCTAAATTACAAGTTCAATAAAGGTTTATTTATTATTTAAATTTTGACTTTGGGACATTACAACTATTCCACAAGCGATTAAAGACAAAATAAACATTTCAGTTTGCAGAGCACAGACAAGTGGTGGGATAAGGGTTCTAGAGGTCTATTCATGGTGAAGATGAGGATGGGGTGACACGGGGGAAGCAGGCAGGAAGGCAGACGATCTCGTGCCACAAGATCGGTTAATGTCCGGCTCCACAACAGAAGTACAGAGGACTGAGGCATGAACCACCGCAGTAACTGAGGCGGTGACATGGCACAGGAAGTGTGGAGAACCGGGGTCGAATACTGTGTGTGACTCGGAGCAGGTCAAACAGCTTGGGGCCAATCAGGGAGCCGGGAGAGTGAATTCAGAAGCCCCGCCCACACACAAAGACAGACAGGTAGATAGACAGACAGGAGGGCAGGTAGCAGGGCAGGTCATTGAGATGCCTTTTAACAGAAATTCTGTTTTAAGGATTTTGATGTTGGGTCCAAGCAGACCATTACTGGACGAGGAGAGGACGACTCCATGATGTCTGCTGACAAACCCTCTATCAACCTTTAGAAGGAGAAACTGACTCATGCATGTGCGTCATAGTGATGTTGACTGTGCATGTCACACACACTAATGGCTAGGGATGCAACGATACCATTTTTTACAAACCGATACGATACCGATATTTTTATTTGTGTACTTGCCGATACCGAGTACCGATACCGATACTTCTTAGATTTGGTCTCCATGAAAGTGCAATTAATTTGGAGGCAGATTTTATTTTATCCTCTGCAGATTATGTCAAGCCTATAGTACAAAATTAACAGAAGGCTATCCCAAGCTTTAAACTTCTTGTGGAAGTCCCTCTAATGTCGGACCATAAAACGCCCGCTGCCAGCGCTACTTCTGGTGGATCAGCAACAGTTTGATTCAAACCGGCAGGACGGCGGTGATGACGCGCAGAGCTTCTCAATTATAGATGTATTAAATATGGAAAATTTCAACTCTCGCGTCTAACGTGCCGCCGGCGTAAATTTGCGTCTGTCGCAACCACACGCGTCTGTGCATAGACTTTACATGTAATCTGGTCGCGCGAAACATTTGCGTCGCGTTGGGACGGACTGATTACAAGTAACTCCGGGGCTGTCAGCCACTAACAAGAGCACTAATATGTCATACACACGTATGCAACACCGGTTAATAAGCACAATATCGATAAAGTCTTCTATTGTACTCGCGTCTCACTTTTCTCCTGTCTATTGAAAGAAGTGAGCGCTGCGTAGCGAGGATCCAAGATGGCGGCTCCAGATTCTGCTGTTGAGACAAACTGGCCATCTGATTGGACGGCAAAACAACTTGGATAGCGTGATTGGCTGCTCAGAAGTTGAGACTGTTGAGACAGTTGAGACAGAGAAGAGTGTCTCCGGCTCCGCCACGGGGTTGCTTCTCCACAAAGCGCGACCAGTTTGTTGTAGTGAAATACTGTTGAGTGAGTATCGGTTCTTGGTATCGGCCATTGAAACCGATGCGAGTACGAGTATTTAACGCAGTATCGACCACCGATACCGATACCGGTATCGGTATCGGTGCATCCCTACTAATGGCCAATGTTAATGTTTGCCCAATGTTAATGTCTGCCCAATGTTAATGTCTGACCAATGTTAATGTCTGCCCAATGTTAATGTCTGACCAATGTTAATGTCTGCCCAATGTTAATGTCTGCCCAATGTTAATGTCTGATCAATGTTAATGTCTGACCAATGTTAATGTCTGACCAATGTTAATGTCTGATCAATGTTTGCTGAGAAGTTACCGCCCTCTCTGGTTGGAGGTTTCAAGCCTGTTTCAACTCTTCTGACTTCATCAGGGGAGTCTGAGGTCCTTTCTGGTTCCTTTTACAATTCATTGATTTGTCATATGACTAAAAAAATCATCAGATACCATACAAAACATTACCATTATTTTCTTCAAAAATAATATTTTTAAAATATTACCCTCAGTTGACAGAAACGTTGCAAGATAAACATCAACGATCATGAATATAGATCATAACCAATCAAACGTGTAATATCCTACACTACAAGAAAACAAATAATAAAAAAAAACAGAATTTGTTCACCTATGAGATCTTGGACAATCTAATCAAATGAGTCTAATTAATTATTAAACTCAACTAAGATCCAACAGAGAATAAGACAGCTCTCAACAATTTCACTGTCAAATAACGGCAACATACTGACAGCAGAGACAGAAAACACTGTATTATGCTGTTAAATTAGTTATTTGCTGCAGATGGCATTAACTGTTAACTGTATGTTACAGTTATCATGAAATACAGATGTAAATCCACTGTCATTTTACATAAATTCATTACAGTTCAAATAACCATTCAGCACAGAGGAGACTGAGCAGAAAACTAAAAGTGTTGCTTTCTGCTGCTCCTAGGTGAGAAGGGCGATATGGGTGAACGAGGACTTCATGGTAAATCAGGCCGAGCTGGTCAGACGGGTCCTCTGGGTCCCAGTGGCCAGAAGGGCAGCAGAGGCAGCCTGGGTCTCCCTGGCGAGCCCTGCAAGTCCTTCTTTGCAGCCTTTTCTGTCGCCCGTAAGAAGGGCCTCCTCTCCAACAACTACTACCAGACTCTGGTGTTCGACACAGAGCTCGTCAACCTCTACGGCCACTTCAACATGTTCACTGGTAAGTTCTATTGCTACGTGCCGGGCGTCTACTACTTCAGCCTGAACGTGCACACGTGGAACCAGAAGGAGACGTACCTCCACGTGATACACAATGAGCGGGAGGTGGTGATCCTCTATGCCCAGCCCAGTGACCGCTCCATCATGCAGAGCCAAAGCCTGATGCTGCAACTCGAGAGGGACGACCAGGTCTGGGTGAGACTCTTTAAAGGAGAGAGGGAGAACGCCATCTTCAGTGACGATTTTGACACTTACATCACCTTCAACGGACACCTGATTAAGGCCAAAGATGAGTTGTAGGTAGGAGAGCTGCATACATGGACAAAGAAATGGTCTGGCACGGTTGTTCCAAAACACTGGGTTGGGACCCAGAGATGGGTTGCAGTAGATTTTATTGGTGTCACCAAATATATTTGCAGAATTTCATCAAAAGTCTTTTATTTAACATTTATACCTGCAGCACAACTCTAAGCCACATAAGGGAGCCTGCATGTTGTTATTGTTCAGATAATTGCAGCTTATATACTTATAACATTGAATCTAATATGAAAAGCTAGAATACATTCTGTTTGACTGATGAGAGCCTGCTCACTACACTTGAAATGTATATTGTTTTACTGTTGAGAGGAAATGAAAAGAATGAGAAAGCCTGTCATCTCAACCTAAATGCATTTATTTTGTCTTATTAAAACAGTATTTGACATATGTATATGTTTTCAAACATAAAAGCATAACGCAAAGCATATATCTCCTCAAATTGTCTGGTTTACCTATTAAAGGTAATATAAGGCCAGTTGTGACGTGTGTCATGATGGTTTGGCATTTTCTAAATATTCAATTCAATTCAGTTTATTTTGTATAGCCCAAAATCACAAATACAAATTTGCCTCTGAGGGCTTTACAATCTGTACACATACGACATCCCTGTCCCGGAACCTCACATCGGATCAGGAAAAACTCCCACTAAAAAACAAGGGGAAGAAACCTTGGGTAGTGGGTTAGGAAACACTGCAGCTGTTCTGAACCAGTGGCTATGGCCTCAGAGCGACACCTAGTGGATCACAGAGGTACTGCCAATTGTCAATTAGATACAATTTTGTATTTTTTGTTAATTTACACAGTTACGTTTGAATCCCGACGTGGTTGAACATGCTTCACAACAGTTAGCTCATGAACGTTCCCTCGGGTGCAGTGACACAAAATGGAACCTTCAAAGTGTGTGTTGTGGAACTTAGCAAGCAAAGGGTAATTATCATGTTTATTTTGGTCATTAGCTTTCCCATATTTACAGCACAGTTTATGTTTCTTTCTCTCTTTTTTGCCTATTTTTTTAAGGAAGGTAGTCCAGGGCTCCATAATTTCAGGTATGAAACATCACTTTATATAGACAGAACATTTACAGAAAAACAGCTTGCAGAAACACAGCAGCTTAAAAAACTAAAAACATCAATGAAGTCACAAACTGGACCTTATGCAAGAACCAGAGAACATATTTGTTTGAGTGATTAAAGTCAATTCAGTGGTCCAAACCTGACCTGTATGAGCCATGTCCAGATGTCTGCCTGTTGCTACAGGGGTGGGAAATAAAAAGCTCATGTATTTGTTCATTTCAGACTGGGCCTCATTCACAATTATCTTCCTCTTCAGTTAGTTTTCTTAAGAAAGGTCCTCAGAAAAGTCGACGTCAGAAACTTGTACCTGTTTTTGATGATGAATCCCATTGCCCTCGTAAATTGAAGGTGTGTGTCTCCTGATCCTCGTTATCGGTGAACACCCTGCCACTCCACAGAAAAGGCCATGACACTGCACTGACACTAAAAAACAAAAGTCTATTGGCAAATAAATAATCAAGTAAAGTTATGGTAAATAATGTGAAAAATAGAATGAGGTGATGAAAATACATTCCGGAGCTTGATAACTGATAATGTAAAAACTAAATGTCAAAACCCGTTGAATTATTGTATCAAACTAAAGATATCTTGCATATTGCTCTCTCATACATTACCTCCTGTGCGGAGGGATACACACTAAATCAACACTGATCCAATTTCCGCACTACACAAGAGAGCTGTAAGAATTCTAAATTGATCTAATTATTAACCAACCAACACACTATTTATGAACTTACATGCTTTAAAATGTTGTGATCTGGTTGATGTTCAAACGGCACAGGTAATGCACAAAGCACAAAATCATTGGCTTCCCGATTCAGTTGTGTGAAATCAGGGAGCGCAAATACATATATATATATATATATATATAGACTGGTATATATATATATATTAATGATGTGGTCAACACATATAAAACTGAAGTATTATTATCATTTTGTAAAGCCATCAGTTCTGAAGGGTAGTTACTTCTGCAGGAAGTGAAGGCCAAAGAGCTGTCATATTTACTATATCAATATATATATAATATAAATCACACAAATAAAAGATGCATGAGATGCTGCTACTTGTTCAGTGTTGAAGTTAACGTGTTTATGTATTTTAAAAAAGTCCATAATGCTTCTTAAAATAATGAGAATAATTATTAGAAAAAACAAAAAAATATTTTTAATCCTGTGATACAATTGCAGGAAACTTGATAACCAACTATTTTGAAAACACATTGTCAGCAGCTCATGAGTTCAAATTCCGAAGAAGTAAACGAACGTCAGGATCTTTGTGAAGCTGAGAGGCTCTTAGGAGGAAATGTGTGTGTAAGAGGCTCTTAAGAGGAAGCATTCCTCAGTGTCCTGTTGATCCGGCTGCTTCCTGTTGCAGAGCGGAGCTCACCACTTGTGCTCTACACTCCCTGCCCAGCCTTTCTGCTCTTGTTTGAAATGTCTGTGAAATAAATGCATGACACCGCTGTACAACAATGCATGGATGGACCCTTTGATGTGAACTGGGAGCGCATCCTTCAAATGCAGTGTAGAGATCTGTGTGAACGTCAGTGTTCATAAAGCAGCACCATTTAAATGATCTCTCATTTCACTCTACACTTTAAAGATCATATTTGAAGGTCTCCCATTCCAATTAGCTCGGTGTCATTTTTCATCTCTCGCTCTCATCGCGATGACTTTGACGACTCACGTGATGAATGTGACATCAACTAAATTCACATTTAACATTATATATATATATATATATATATATATATATATATATATAAAGATATGAGAAGTCTTCCGTTGTTATTGTGAAAACAGTGTTTTGTGACTTGGAGTAAGCAGGAGTCTTTCCTGTAGAAGCGTTCTGAAGTGGTGATGTCACTGATCGCCACACGATGGCAGGCTTGACTGTGATTTTGCTGTGACGCGAGCACGTTATCTGCAACATTAATAACATGGACACCAGGGCTTCAGCACCCTTGTGGTCTGTCATAAACACGGCTGTCAGCTGAACATGCAGGAAACTAAACAGCGTTTGTATTCTTGAACAATGACCATTAGCTGGAGTTCAGCTAATGTGCTGCAGTGTGGAAGTTGGCTCTAATTTCTCTGTGTGAGACGAATAACCACTTTGCTTTTCAACTCACTGAACACAAAACATGAACACAGCCTCTCATCCACCGCCTCATTTGTTGTACAAGAGACAGCCCAAGATTGATGTTACGGCCTAACTTTTTCCCAAAGCCCTGCTCACAATATCAATACATCATTTCAATAGAATGTGTTATTTCAGGACTGGGAAAAAAAAAAATAGGAGAAGTTGCAGTGTTGTCGATCATCACTCAACGAGATCGACAAAGTAATTAAAACAACGTGTAGAAGAGGACTTAGCAGGTAAGTAACAATCACATGGTTGATTGAGTGGCAGTCAGCAAGATGCCTCTTTTTATGTGTGAGTTCCCAAACCCAGCTGGTTTACACAAAACAGAGAGGTCTTTTTCTTTATCCCCATATCAGGGGGAACTGTCACACAGCTCCTCCCCAGTGCAGGGTGAGGGTTAGGGCGGCCTTCTGTCCCTCTCTCGGCCTTCCGAACACCAGCAGGACGGTCTGATTTCAGCATTCCAACCACGCTGATGAAAGCTCCCCGTGGTGAGGGCCTGCAGCCTGTCAGCAGGGTCCCCCTTTTCTCTTCATTGACCAAATAGCAGCGCTCCTCCCGCATCTCGTCCTGTGCTCGAGCTCCAGCAGCCAGCCATCCTCGTCCCCCGGATCTCATGGGTACTCATGGAATACGGGATTCTATATATGAGGCCAATGAAAAATATGAATTTTTAATTCAGGGAGCACTTTGATCGGGCTGTTAGAGACGCAGCGGTTCTGTCTGTTTATTAGCATATGCCGATTGGAGGCCCGCACTAAATAATAAACCTCCGAGGGGGAGGGGGCTGCAGAGGCATTCATATTTCATAGCACACGATGTACCTATATGTGAACTTAGAACATCCTAGATGTGATTTTCCTCATGATCATCATCTGCTTCTCTCTAATCAGGAAGGATTGTGACTTGATTCTATGAGGTGAGGGACAGGGGGATGGGGCTGGTATCTCTGGTGTGAGGATAATCATTTCTATCAGTTTTTTCATTAGTTGGAGTGCTTCAGCATGAAGCACCCAACTATTGTTCTTCATCATGAAAAAACATCATCATGATTCAGCATACTGGTTGCGATAAAATGAGGAAAAAAAAAAAAAAAAAAAAGGACAGCGGAGAACGCTTGCAGCGGCATGTTGTCGTTTACTGTTGAGAGCGTTTGGCACGGAGCCACGGAGTTGAGAGCGTTTGGCACGGAATAGTTGAGTGCTTCAGCATGAAGCACTCAACTATTGTTCTTCGAATCTTTATTATTCTATTTCTTCCGTATGTATTTTGAAAGGTTTCTCCTCCTTCATATGTTCAGCTACAGAAACTCTTCAAATATTAAAAAAATCAGCTCCTTCAGGAGAGGGGTGCTATGACCTTTCATATTTTTAACTTTTCAACTTTTCTTAATATTAATCTTTTTATGCTTTTTTTTTAACATGGGATTCCTATGGAGAAAATCCTCAACTTTAACAGCTTATAGGTTCAGCATACTTTCAGCTAAATATACCATTTCAACTTTAAAATGTAGACATATTTTTCATCTATGACTGCATATTTTTAAATATTTTCTATCTTTTAAGAATTTTAAACTATGCATTTTTGAATTTATTAAATATCTCTCCCTACGGGGCAGAGCTGTGCTTCTCCAATCGCCATGGTAACCATGGCGCGTGTGGTTTTTTTGTCTTTGATGTTCGCTCTGTCTTTGATCTATATTGAGCTATTTTCAGCTTAATTTAGCAATTTTCTTTTCACTTATTCTTTTCAAATATTTAAGCTTTAAGCTTCAGCTTTTAGCACTCCAACGCAGTTCTTCTTCTTCTTCTTCTTCTTCTTCTTCTTCTTCTTCTTCTTCTTCTTCTTCTTCTTCTTCTTCTTCTTCTTCTTCTTCTTCTTCTTCTTCTTCTTCTTCTTCTTCTTCTTCTTCTTCTTCTTCTTCTTCTTCTTCTTCTTCTTCTTCTTCTTCTTCTTAATAATGCAGTGATTGTGTTTGGAAGCTGATGAAAGGGCCTCTACAGTCTTTGTCACGACATGCATGACCCATAGCATGTCTTTATCACGATATGATGGGTGATATGAAACCCTTAATGTATCCATCTAAATTATATTATTGTGTCATAAAGATATGTATCAAAGTTTGTATAAAATATGTGGAAACTCAATTGAGAAACTGTTCTTGGACAATCCTGCAAATATCAGACTTAATGCAGAAAAAGGAAAATCATATACAAATCCAATATGAGCATAAAGCATCGGTGGTGGGAGGGACCAACTGGGGTGACTGGTATGTACTGATTCACAGCGTTCAAGGCAAAGTCTGCTTGGTTATAACTGAAATTTGCCTTTGATTGGCACTGCTCTGCTGGATATTATTAATGATTCTCTACTAACTGCTTATGTGCCACAGTCGTTCAAAATGGCTGTAATTAAACCTCTGCTCAAGAAGCCAACTCTCGATCCAGAGGTGTTGGCTAACTACAGACCTATCTCTAACCTACCCTTCCTGTCTAAGATTCTGGAGAAAGTAGTTGCAAATCAGTTGTGTGACTTTTTAGATAGCAATAGTTTATTTGAGGACTTTCAGTCCGGATTTAGAAAGCATCATAGCACAAAGACAGCACTGGTGACAATTACGAATTACCTTCTAGTTGCATCAGATAGGGGACTTGTAACTCTTCTGGTCCTGTTAGACCTTAGTGCTGCATTCAACACCTTTGACCAGGACATTTTATTACAGAGACTAGAACAGGTGATTGGTATTAAAGGTACAGCACTAAGCTGGTTTAAGTCGTATTCATCAGATCGATCTCAGTTTGTATATGTAAATGATGTGGCCTCGGTGAGCACGGGCGTTCAAAATGGGGTACCACAGGGCTCCGTCCTTGGACCAATTTTGTTCACCCTGTATATGCTTCCTTTAGGCAATATTATCAGGAAACACTCATTAAAATTTCATTTTTATACCGACGATACCCAGTTATATATATATCGATCAAGCCAGATGAAACCAGCCAGGTGGCTAAAAAGCGTGTCTCAAAGACATAAAAACCTGGATGACCTGCAATTTCCTGATGTTTAACTCGGACAAGACTGAAGTTATTTTGCTTGGCCCAGAGCATCTCAGAAATCAATTATCGAATGATATTTTTTCTCTTGATGGCATTGCTCTGGCGTCAACCGCCACCGTGAGGAATCTGGGAGTTGTCTTTGATCAAGACTTGTCCTTCGGTTCCCACGTGAAACAGATCTCAAGGACTGCCTTCTTTCACCTACGCAACATTTCAAGGATCAGGCACATCTTGTCCTCAAAGGGATGCGGAAACATTGATCCACGCATTTGTTACTTCAAGACTGGACTACTGTAACTCTGTATTATCAGGCTGCTCTGCTAAGTCTCTTAGGTCTCTCCAGTTGATCCAGAATGCTGCAGCTCGTGTGCTAACGAGAGCTAAGACGAGAGATCACATTACTCCTGTATTAGCTGATCTCCACTAGCTTCCTGTAAGACAGAGAATTGTATTTAAAGTCCTTACCTACAAAGCCTTAACTGGTGATGCACCATCCCCGTATTATCCCACCAGAGAGCTGCGCTCACTGAATGCGGGGCTTCTTGTGGTTCCTAGAGTCTTAAAAAGTAGGATGGGGGCCAGAGCCTTCAGTTATCAAGCTCCTTTTCAGTGGAACCAGCTTCCACTTTCAGTCCGGGAGGCAGACACAGTCACCTCATTTAAGAGTAGACTTAAGACTTTTCTCTTTGATAGTGCTTATAGTTAGGGTTGGCTCAGGTCAGCCCTAGTCCAGCCCCTAGATATGCTGCTATAGGCCTAGACTGCTGGGGAACATCTTAGGATACAATGAGCTCCTCTCTCCTCTCCTCCTCTTCCCCCCCTCCTCAAGTGTCCCTGGGGTGCTCCTATAGACTTATATTGCTTGGGAACATCTTAGGGATACACTGAGCTTTTCTCTCCTCTTCTCCCTCTCATTTTCTCCTCTATATCCTTCTGGATGAATTAATGTCTGTTTAAATGCACATTACTAACTCTACTTCCTCTCGGGAGCCTCTGTGCTTCCTCTCCTCAAGCTTCCATGGATCGTGGCTGTCTGGAGCCGGTCCTGCCTCCTGCCATGGTGGCCCTGCTGATAACCCTCGTCTCTGCCTCCGTCTGCTGTCGTGGAACGCGATCATCTGGGTCGTGGTCCATGCCTACTACTTATTACATGAATAATTTCTGTGACATCCATTGAATGTGCTGTAACTCTGTTATGTTGATTCTGTACACATGACATCTATTGCTTCTGTCCATCCGGGGAGAGGGATCCTCCTCTGTTGCTCTCCCTCAGGTTTCTTCCCCTTTCTTTTCCCTGTAAAAGGGTTTTCACTGTTTTAGGGGAGTTTTTCCTGATCCAATGTGAGGTTCTGGGACAGGATGTTGTATGTGTACAGATTGTAAAGCCCTCAGAGGCAAATCTGTATTTGTGATTTTGGGCTAGACAAAATAAACTGAATTGAATTTGAATATTTAGAAAATGCCAAAACCAATCTTCCTGGTTGGAAACTGGCTCCATAAGCAGTCAAACATGAAAAAAGCTTTGAATGGAAGCAGAGAAGCAGGGAAGATGGGAAGCCGATAAAAAAAGAAAGAAAGAAAGAAAGAAAGAAGGAAGCAAGGGTGGCCAAGGGAAGGAATGAATTTGTATCGATAAATAAAGCTCGCCAGGCTTCTTTTAGTCTTATTAGTCCCCCCCGCTACAGCAGAATAAACAACAGGCCTCTCTCTCTCTCTCTCTCTCTCTCTCTCTCTCTCTCTCTCTCTCTCTCTCTCTCTCTCTCTCTCTCTCTCTCTCTCTCTCTCTCTCTCTCTCTCTCTCTCTCTCTCCTCTCTCTCTCTCTTCTCTCTCTCTCTCTCTCTCTCTCTCTCTCTCTCTCTCTCTCTCTCTCTCTCTCTCTCCCCTGCTACTGCCGATCGATGATGGGACAGTGGTGGCTGTGTCAGCACCGCCAAGAGCTCCCTCGGCAGCCACAGCATGTCAATGCTGGACGTCTACCTTCTTTGTGTGTGTGTTTGCGTGTGTGCGTGTGTGAGTGTGTGTGTGAGTGCGTGTGTGTGTGAGTGTCAGTGTGTGTGCTTCAACCCTCTTTTATTTAATCAAGTAGTCTCACTGAGATCAAGATCTCCTTTTCAAGGGACAAGAAAAAAAGAGAACGTTCATAAAAACGTCACAGAGTTCAGGCACGCGGACAGCGACAGGCTGAACTCCGGCTGAAGGCTGAAGGCTCAAGGCTCAAGGCTCAAGGCTGAAGACTGAAGACTGAAGGCTGAGGGCTGAGGGCTGAAGGCTGAATGTTCTCGAGGTGATCAGCGTGCGTCAGCTCGTTGGAATAATCGAAGGAGACAAGAGGGTTTAATGTCTGTGCAGGGCGTTACATTAATACACGTTCAGAGTTTACATCGGCTCTAGGGACGAAAGAAAAATAAACCTTTCAAAGAACAGTCAACTAGCCGTGTAACTCTTCAAGATGGAAAGACAGTAATGCGTTATGAATATTAGAATTCTGATATATTCCCCAGAAACACAGTCACACAGTGAAGTGCTTCTCACATGACGTGACGCTCTCCACCCAGAAGACGTTTTGATTAAACAGCTCCATTATACGTTGAAATGCCCGTGTGTGTGTGTGTGTGTGTGTGTGTGTGTGTGTGCTGTGTCCAGGTGGAACCACAGAAGAAGTGCACGTGCACGTGGGAGAGAATTTTCAACATACCTGCTGAGTGAGCAGCTCTGACTGAAAGGCATGTTTCCATCCCCCATTGCTGAATATATCCATGTCGGAGTGGGCAATATGGATATAATCCTCAATCATGGGTAATGTCGTTTTTTATCTTTATATTGACATTTCGTGATGGAAAACATGGAATTAATAGAGAAAATTTGAAATATTTATGGATTAAGATCCAGATAGGATTTTTTTTTCCTAATTACGCAATAAATTAAATCACAAATCAAGATCACATTGATTCAGAATTGTATAATATTTCCATACACTTAATTGATCTACTACACTGTTTAAAAGTGCAATTTAAGCCAAAAATGAAATGTTTGAACAGCTTTTTCATATCTTTTACATTTTCTGAGAAATGCATTTAATGTTTCGTGACGATCCATAAATGTTCTCATGTATTGCTATAACTCGTCCGGTCGGCTGTAATAAATACATACATATTAAAATATTCATAACAATTCCTCTCTCACACAATGTAACTATCTGAATAACAGGATACATGTTTTTAGCTTTAGGCTTCAGAGTGAAGTGAGGGACTCTTAAGTTAAATAATCATTTCAATTTTCCGAGCTTCAAACTATGACACTCTAGGTCCCCCTCTACCGTGAACAAAAAAACAAACTCAGTCTGTCCGTCTTTCAGAAACCTTTCAAAATAATCTTCCAACATAGGTTTAGCTCATCGTTAGGTATACTTACAACAGAAATATCTCTTAACGTCTAATTATTTGCTCTGCTTGGAGTTTTCTACTGCATCTCACGGTCTTCAGCAGTAGGCGGCTCAGTTGTCAGAAGATCAAGAGATGAGGTTGAAAGCTCTGGAACGGTAGAGTGGACTTTGAGTAAGATGACTTTGTTGAGTTATGGTTTCAAGTTAAGAATGAACTTTTCCCACTCAATGATGGCACTTGTTTGCTCAAAGGCTTCATGAAAAACTTCCACAGTTTGATGATTATCTTTCCCTCAATGCCAAAAAAGTTATGACTTTCAATAATATTTATAAACACTTTTCCCAAAGCTTTGAAAGCTCAACTTTCCCGTATAAGCCATGCTATCTCCGGATAAGTGCTCCCACTTCGCCACACCACGCCTCCCCTCCTCTCTCTTTTCTCCGCTCTCCCTCACATCCCTCCTTCCTCTCCCTCCATCACCTCCCTCTCGGCCTCCCCTCACAACAGACATAAAAGGCCCAGGAAGAAGACAATGTCGCTACCTGCTCTGATTGCTGTTGCATAATTAAAGACAGTTCTCAAAGCAGTGCTAGCCCCAGGTGACACACAAACACACCTCCTTCTCGCAATCTCTGCTGTCTCTCTCTCATCTTTCAGCCTCCTTTCCTGCCCTCTCCTCCGTCTCCTAATTTCTAACTCTATTCTCTCTCATGCTCTACACACAGTTTTCTGGTTTCTTTTTCCTCTTATGGAACCTCCTCTTCCTGACTCAGATGTTCTTTTATTTTTTTATTTGTTCTTCCTCTAATGCAGCATTTGAGGACCAGGAGGCCATTTGCTGGTTCTTTGTTTGGCTCAGAGGCTGTATTATATTGCACTACAGTGCAGTAAAGATACAGTGGGTACTTATGACAAAATGGGATAATAAAAAATACATTGAACTTCAAATAATGATGATTCTTAGACATAGCAGGCATATTTAAAAAAAAAAAGGGGTTATTTTATATATATCATCATAGCCTAAACATCTGGATGCTATGATTAAAGAAGGTGGTAAGCATTGAGATCGAAAGGCAGTGATTTAACTATTGATCTGTCGAGTACCTGTTGAGCCTCAGTCTCCTGCTGGAGTCTGAGCTGAAGGAGTTTCCAACCGGTGGCCCGGTAACTAGCATTAAGAATACCTACAATCTTCGGCATATAAACTGAGAACAAGTTGATAGTTGCTGACAGTAACTTTAACCTGTTAACCCTATCCCTTAGAAAAAACTGCTAAAACAGCTTTAAGAAATCAGGAATAGATCTTCAACCAAGCCACTTTTTAGCATATTTTCTGATCTCATTTATCAATTCTTTTACCGACACTAATGCACCATTTGCTGAATAATTGAAGTCAAACCTGCACTGTAACTGTGACTTTTGCTTTTAGTGTCCTCAACATACACGTTATACATAAAAACATTATTATATGATATAGTATTTATTATACTTTTGATTTACTTAGTTTTACCCCAGGTAAAATATTTTAAATATATCAAATTTGTGCACGGGATTACACAGTAGGCATGTAACTGTTAGGTCCGGCTGTGAGGACCGGCACTCGGGACCCAAACGCAGGGATGAAAACAGGATACGTAGGCTACGTGACTTACTACTCAGGCACTTTATTATAAACAAAACAACAAACAAAAAGAGAAAGAACAAAAGGTTCCTTTGCCGTGGGATCCGTAGACTGTGTCCCGTGCCCGTGTCTCGTGCTCGTGTCTCGTGTCTCGTGTCTCGTGCTCGTGTCTCGTGCTCGTGTCTCGTGCTCGTGTCTCGTGCTCGTGTCTCCCTCCGGTTGCTCGATCGGTCGGTGAGGCTGGCGTGTCTGACGGCATTCGATACAATCTTTCGACGCCGAGTGCAGGCTGGAGGCTGACTTTTAAGCCCCGCTTGATGGCAGATGAGCAGCAGCTGCGGGCGTCGGCGCTCACTCCATCCAGCTGTCAGGCATCCTCCTGATTAGTGATAGAGAGAGAAAGAAAAGAGAGAGAGGAGAGGGGAGAGAGAGAAGGAGAGAGAGAGGGAGGGGAAGGCACGCCATCGATCCTCACAGTAACAATCGGAAACTGTATGCTTATTTTGACAACTACAGTACAAATGCACAAATAAAACTTTAAGCGTGTACCCGTTACGAGTGGAAACTGACACGCCGTCCCAGACGATAAAGGGGAACCCAGAGCGTCGTAGTTTGAAACCTACCAAGCCTATTTGAAGAGTTGGGAGTGAGAAGGTTTGTGTTTAAAAGTGCATGAGAGAGAGAGAGAGAGAGAGAGAGAGAGAGAGAGAGAGAGAGAGAGAGAGAGAGAGAGAGAGAGAGAGAGAGAAAGAGAAAGAGAAAGAGAGAGTCGGGGCCGATAATGGGAAGGGTGACTGACACAGTGACAAGGAGTCAAACCAGGCAGCTAAAGGAGACTTGACCGGAGTCACTCCTTTGTGTTAGCAGCAGAGTGCGTATGAGTGTGAGTGCAGGGCACCCTTTCTCAGGGCATTCTGGATGACAATTTCTTGACACCATCACAGACCAAAAAGAAAAAGAAGGGAGAGAGGAAAAGCAAAAAAGAGAAGAAGACAATGTCGACAACATGAAATAATCATCACTTCCTTCCCCTGCGCCAGTGAAATATGAAACATTAATACACATATTCTCCCTCCTTCCCCTTCACTCAGTCTCAACCCTGCACTCATATCTCTGGGGAGAGAAACTAATAAAGAGGAACAAAAAATGCAGGAATGATTAAAAGCTGTTTCCGTGCAAGAGAAACATTAAAATCAAACAGAATGGGTTGGAGAGAGAGAGAGTGAGAGAGATATGCTGAGACTGGAGGGAGAGAGAGGGGAGAGATGGAGGGGCAGGTTGAGACTGACGGAGGAACGGAGTGCACAAAGATAGAGCAACGGGGGAGGAGAAGTATGAGCTAGGATGCTGGGAGAAGGCAGAGACTGCCAGTCTCTTTGTTTCTGCCAATAGTTAATATTCCAGTGGTTTGCTTGGCACCTCCACCTCATTTCTGTTTGCAAATATTTACCATGGATAGCCGTGTACCGCACAACATCGGCCGATATGAGCTCTCATCACAGATATGTTGGTCAAAACACACAGTCCGTCAGCCAATATATAACCAGCATTGGAAATGTATGAAGATATGTTTGTGGTCCAATGTAATAATCAGCCAAAGAAGTCCATCTATTGGGCCGATGTTGATGAGCTCCACAGGGCTAGTTGACTCAGGTCGAGGATGGGAGGAGTCATAAAGGATCCTCCTCTGTCGCTCTTCCTCAGGTTTCTTCTTCTTTTTTCTCCCTGTGAAAGTTTTTTTTGTTGCTTCTACGAGTGATAAAAGTGTGGCGTTAGGGACACACACAGCTATCACAAAATCCAGGGTTTATCTTTTTGATATTCTTTCATTTTGCCTTATTTAAATGGTGAATGAATTTCCACTTCCAACCACTCAATGCACTTTTACACAACACGTCCTTCACACCCATTCATACACTGATGGTGAGGGGCTAGGCACAGCTGCGGGAGCACTTTGGGGTTAAGTTTCTTGCCCAAGGACCCATCGACATGGACTAGCGGAGCCCGGGATCGAACCGCTGACGATGACCCGCTCTTCCATTGAGCTACAGTCACCTTACATAGAGATTTGACAGACCAAAATGATTTGTTGACACATGATGAGACCATGGACCAGGCAGCGGCCGATTGACAGACAGACACGGTTCCTCAACCTGTTTGCTTTTCAAGATTGTAAATAAAACTTTGGAATTGGAACTGACAGGGAAGTGCAGGGACTTTCAACAAGAGAGAGACGCTTGTAAACAGATGTTTCTTGGGCCCTCCCACTGCTGATTTTCACAGTCGGTGTCACAAATTACAAAAAAGAAAGAAATTGACAGATGAACTGTTAAGTACAGTAGGTTCATGGGCCCTTTAAGAGAGTTTGGTTTAGGTCAACCCACTGCATCCAATGAGGTCAGGATCCCTGTCTGATCCATTGTGTGTTTAACCTCTGTTTCCCCCAAATCTCCTCTCCTCTTGTGTCGGTCATTCCCCTGTTTGTTTTGTATACCGAAAACACAAATTTGTGTTTTTGGTCCTGCCTCCAGACACCTCCAATGGCCACATCCCTGATTGGCAATCTGGCTCATTACTCAGACACTATATCTGCCCTGACCCTACAGGCCTGGGTTGTCGGTCTGTTTCGTCTTCTGCTCACCTTTTCAGCCAGCCAGCCAGCCAGCCAGCCAGCCAGCCTCCGACATCAAGCCGCTGGACTCACACCGCGTTCTGCCTGCCTCCAGTGTCGAGCCACGGAGCTTATGCCGTGATCTGCCTGCCTGCCTCCGTCTTCGGGCCACGAGACCCAGGTTGCGATCTGCCAGCCTCCGGTGACCACCTTGCCTCCGTGTCGGACCACGGGCTCTGCACGTCCTTTTGCGCACCAAGAAAATCCCTTTATTTTAAACTGTCTCTTGGGGGGTTCTCCTAACACTTGTGCTCCTGATGATGGCCTACAAACCACAAAAGACACATGTGGGACACTTTTTTGTGACAGACAACAGCAACCTCTAAGTCCAGTCACACACACACACACACACACACACACACACACACACACACACACACACACACACACACACACACACACACACACACACACACACAAAACATCACTGTGGAAAGTTAATGATCAAAATGAATCCTGAAAGGTTATGGAGAATGAAGAACCCTTTAATCAATGTTTAAATAACATGCATACACCATTGTGGGGTATTTAGACCTGTGATGAATGTTTACTACTTGTAAGTAAACTATATGTTCAGATGTATCATATTTTTTAAATTTAACAAATCAGAGGCGTCTTTGCTGCAGTGAAAGTAATGGAGCATTGTGAGATGTGAGGATCTCTCCAGTTACCCAAACACCATAAAGCATTTATTGTCTGTGTTGTTGTTATTAGAGTGCAAACGCACACACTGAGTTGTCCGTAGGGGGTAGAAAAAAAGAAGAAGCACACAGTGGGGATGTGTAAAGCGGAGTTGACGCCTCTTACGGCCTGTTTCAGTGCCTATTTTATGGGTGTTAAAACAGCAAAATAGGCTTTTAATGCAGGCCGAGGCCAGATGTCGATGTCGTTTTGGGCCGCTCCTCCTCTCTTGCCTCTGTGTGTACTTCATTAATCGAGATGTTAAAAGATTTATCTGCGTCTTCTGCTTTGTCGTTTTTTCCTCCTCTAACTCTTATGCTCCCTGTTGTCCTCTTTTGTAATTAAACGGTTCAGGATGCTGCGCTGTGTGTGTGTGTCTCTCCGTTTGTGTGTGTGTGTGTGTGTGTGTGTGTGTGTGGGGGGGGGGGGGTATGCATGAAAGCAGCGATGGGGGGCAGACAGAGTTCCTTGCTTGCTGCTCTTTCTTTGTCTTTGCAGCAGATGCTTCTGTTCTGGCTTACCGGCCAAGGATTCCAACTTAATTAACACTAAATAATTAACTGAATAAACATGCTAAGCACAGCAAACTGACACACACACACACACACACACACACACACACACATACTTATATGCTTTTCCGTGTCATCTTCATGAAGCTGGTCATTCGGAGCTGTGAGAAAAAGAGAGAGAAAGTGCTGTAGCTCGTGTGAGAAGACAAACTCATCAGGGAAGTAATTAATGTGCTTAATGCTGCCATTAATCATGTTGGACAGCGCAGGTAGCATTCTGACAACCGTCTGTCTGTGTGTGTGCTGTCTGGCACTCATGTTGCCGTGTTGTGGTTCATGCTGCAGCCGATAGAAGGCTCAGAGATTAAGGGACGAGGTCAACACTTTGCCCTGTGCCTACGGTCAGATGAGAAAACAATATCATGGTCTATTGTCTATTATTTTCATTCATTAATTTAGAACCTTTATGCTATATTATTTGGAGGCAACCTGTTAGAATCTAAATTTGTGATCATTCATTTGATTTGAATGCATACATTTTGTATGAATTGCTACTAATTCTTTACAGATATGTTTTCATTTTCATTTTAATGGTAACACACCAATGCCGCTTTTTATCGATCTACATTTCCCCTTATCTCCTTTGCCTTAATTATTACAAATGTTTCTGCTATAGACAGATGGCACACTCAATCTGGAAACATATAATCGGGGATCTTTTATTAACACTGACAAAAGAAGCGCATCTTTCTCCGCGCTTCATCACACAAGGTTACATGTTTTTGATGGTTGCATCACAAATTTGGTCTACTGTTGGAACAGTCTTCTTTGGCTGACAACTTTTTAAAATATTGTCATTGTCGAGATGTGAAGGATTTTAAACACTATTGTATAACACTTCCACTGTAACACTTTTACAAAGCATTCAAAGATAGTGGCTAACGAGCTCCGTTTTATCACATCTGGGGGATGCTGTTGAATGTGTTTCCATTCTCCTCCACGGTGAACCTCTGTAGCTGTTGAGTGGGAACTTGCTCCAGCGTCTCATCTGCGCTCGCCATGTTGGTTTGCACGTTGTGCTAAACTCAGTGCGTGAATGTTGTCGAGCGGCCAAAACTTCACGTGCGTATAACCCACGCGGGAACCTTGTTTTTGCCTTACCTGCACCAATCTGCAAACTGTGTGTTCTGCTTGTGCCTGCGTGCATCGACGCGTCACACGCAATGTGTGCCAGAAGACGTGTGCACTCCAGGGGCCTGCCTTCATCAGAACTCAGTCAAGTGTGTGAAACAGTGATGTGATCTGGTCCAAAGTGACATGTCATGTACCCACACACACACACACACACACACACACACACACACACTGCTCTGCTTCAGTGTTGCCCAGAACAATAAGGGCTCATTTGGCAAAATTAATCTGTCTGCCACTGAGGCTCTTCCTCTGAGGAGCCTAATCGCACTCAAATAAATGACTAAACTCTGTGTGTGTGTGTGTGTGTGTGTGTGTGTGTGTGTGTGTGTGTGTGTGTGTGTGTGTGTGTGTGTGTGTGTGTGTGTGTGTGTGTGTGTGTGTCAGACCCAGTGCATGATCAGACTGAGAACATAGGACAAACAGATAGAAAGTATTTTACAAGGCAACTCCCAGCATGTGAGGCCTCATCTAGGCTCAACACTGCCCAGATGCTACACTTTCACTCCCTTATAACCCCGGGGCACCCACCCAACCTGCCCCAGTACACCACCCCAACTACCTGGTGCTGCTTCCAGCCCTCCCGATCTCCCTGGCTTCAACAGCAGCGGCAGCAGCAGTGACTGCACTATTGGTGCGAATGGTGGTAATTAATGGATTTACACAGTGAGCTCTTGTCAAACACATGCCCAGGGCAGGGAGCTATCCCAGCACACCACGACGATTAAGTTCTTACACACACACACACACACACACACACACACTGGTGAATACAGCCCCGAGTCCCTTCAATATAAAAACCCACCGCATAGTTCCACCACAACCAGACACACACAGGCAATTACCCCGACCTGCAGGTCCTTCACTGGGGCACTGGGATGGGTAAAGGGATCATCTGTGTGTGTGTGTGTGTGTGTGTGTGTTTGTGTGTGTGTGTGTGTGAGAGAGAGAGAGAGAGAGAGAGAGAGAGGGAGATAGAGAGAGAGTGAGAGAGAGAGAGGGAGAGAGACATGATGATTTTTTTCCGCTTTGAAAATGCATTCTGAATAAGGGATGCTGATACAGATAAGGTATAAGATAAGATGAAATAAGGTAAGATAAGATAAGACAAGGTCAGGTATGATAAGATAAAATAAGATACGATAAGATAAGGTCAGGTAAGACAAGATAAAATGAGATAAAATAAGATAAGGTTAGGTAAGGTAATATAAGATAAAATAAGAAAAATAAGAAAAGACAAGATTATATAATATCCTTTCTTAATAATAATAATACAAACAATAATTCAATTTTATATAGCTCTTTTCTAAGTGCCCAAAGTAGAAATGCAGGGGTTTCAGCAGCATAGACAGAAATAAGTTCAGATAAATAGAGAACAGTAGTGAAACATAAATAACTATAGGAATATAAAACAACCGAACATTTTGGTACCCTCTGTTTATTGTTTTATTATATGTTTATTGTTATGCACCTTTCAACGAGTAAGATTCCACACTATGAGTAAGTTATCGACAATTAGTGTTTGTCTGTATATTGTCTGTTGAGATATAGTAGAAAGACTGGTTAAATTGCAAAACTGAGCATGAATTTCAGGTAAACACATATGTATATTAAACACAACATAAAATCGCCTTTCAGGGGGTACACAATATAGCTTCCTGCCTACTTCTATTCTACACTCATACCCACATACAGTACCTTGGTCACAACGCGCTCAATCCATATTCAGTCCTAACCTCTGGCTTGCTGCTGTCGTGTTTGCTCTCCATGCTTGTCTTGCCCCACTATGTCCACTATGTCCACTGTGTCCACATGTTTCCACAGTGTCCACATGTGTCCACATGTTTCCACTGTGTCTACATGTGTCCACATGTTTCCACTGTGTCCACATGTTTCCACTGTGTCTACATGTGTCCACATGTTTCCACTGTGTCCACTATGTCCACATGTTTCCACTGTGTCTACATGTGTCCACATGTTTCCACAGTGTCCACATGTGTCCACATGTTTCCACAGTGTCCACATGTGTCCACATGTTTCCACTGTGTCTACATGTGTCCACATGTTTCCACTGTGTCTACATGTGTCCACATGTTTCCACAGTGTCCACTATGTCCACATGTTTCCACTGTGTCCACTATGTCCACATGTTTCCACTGTGTCCACATGTTTCCACTGTGCCAACACGTGTCCACTATGTCCCCTATGTCCACTGTGTCCACATGTGTCCACATGTTTCCACTATGTCCACAGTGTCCACATGTTTCCACAGTGTCCACATGTTTGGAATCACAATATTATGCATTTGCCCTCTACTTTCTGTAGTCCAGCGGTTCCAAACCTTTTTTGAGCTTAAACCTTTATGTCCAGTCTACTCCGTAACTTAAACCTTTAGTCCAGTCTACTCCGTAACTTAAACCTTTATGTCCAGTCTACTCTATAACTTAAACCTTTATGTCCAGTCTACTCCGTAACTTAAACCTTTATGTCCAGTCTACGCTGTAACTTAAACCTTTATGTCCAGTCTACTCCGTAACTTAAACCTTTATGTCCAGTCTACGCTGTAACTTAAACCTTTAGTCCAGTCTACTCCGTAACTTAAACCTTTATGTCCAGTCTACTCCGTAACTTAAACCTTTATGTCCAGTCTACTCCGTAACTTAAACCTTTAGTCCAGTCTACTCCGTAACTTAAACCTTTATATCTAGTCTACGCTGTAACTTAAACCTTTATGTCCAGTCTACGCTGTAACTTAAACCTTTATGTCTAGTCTACTCCGTAACTTAAACCTTTATGTCCAGTCTACGCTGTAACTTAAACCTTTATGTCTAGTCTACTCCGTAACTTAAACCTTTAGTCCAGTCTACTCCGTAAACTAAACCTTTATGTCCAGTCTACTCCGTAACTTAAACCTTTATATCTAGTCTACGCTGTAACTTAAACCTTTATGTCCAGTCTACTCCGTAACTTAAACCTTTAGTCCAGTCTACTCCGTAACTTAAACCTTTAGTCCAGTCTACTCCGTAAACTAAACCTTTATGTCCAGTCTACTCCGTAACTTAAACCTTTATATCTAGTCTACGCTGTAACTTAAACCTTTATGTCCAGTCTACTCCGTAACTTAAACCTTTAGTCCAGTCTACTCCGTAACTTAAACCTTTAGTCCAGTCTACTCCGTAACTTAAACCTTTATGTCCAGTCTACTCCGTAACTTAAACCTTTAGTCCAGTCTACTCCGTAACTTAAACCTTTAGTCCAGTCTACTCCGTAACTTAAACCTTTAGTCCAGTCTACTCCGTAACTTAAACCTTTATGTCCAGTCTACTCCGTAACTTAAACCTTTAGTCCAGTCTACTCCGTAACTTAAACCTTTATGTCCAGTCTACTCCGTAACTTAAACCTTTATATCTAGTCTACTCCGTAACTTAAACCTTTATGTCCAGTCTACTCCGTAACTTAAACCTTTATGTCTAGTCTACTCCGTAACTTAAACCTTTATGTCCAGTCTACTCCGTAACTTAAACCTTTAGTCCAGTCTACTCCGTAACTTAAACCTTTATGTCTAGTCTACTCCGTAACTTAAACCTTTAGTCCAGTCTACTCCGTAACTTAAACCTTTAGTCCAGTCTACTCCGTAACTTAAACCTTTAGTCCAGTCTACTCCGTAACTTAAACCTTTATGTCTAGTCTACTCCGTAACTTAAACCTTTATGTCCAGTCTACTCCGTAACTTAAACCTTTATGTCTAGTCTACTCCGTAACTTAAACCTTTAGTCCAGTCTACTCCGTAACTTAAACCTTTATGTCCAGTCTACTCCGTAACTTAAACCTTTAGTCCAGTCTACTGCTTAACTTAAACCCGCTTCACAAAGACAGGATGTGGAAATGGAAGCATCTTTTCTGGCGATCTCAGGATACTCTGCCTTAGTTTTAATCCAGAACACCCACAGAGTTGAAACAGACTTTTAAGTTACATTTTTTGGGTAATGTATCACGTAACCCTGTTGACATGTGTCAAGATGTTCCGTCTGAGGTTACGCACAGACGGATGTATCCGGTCATTTTTCAAAATAAAACTATATTCTGTTATTTTTATACCAAGGGACCCACAAACGGGCGGAATTAGCATAATTATAAACACACTGTTACAACTGAACTCCTTCATAGTGTCATATTGCTTTTTGAAAATTATGATGATAAGTTCATAATAGATGCAAAGGTATACTTATGTACATTATATTATGTTGAACATTGTTGCTCCTGGATGGATCACAGCCAACCCAATTATTTTTAACACAACTCTTTGTCCTTGGTCATGGTGGCCACAGCACTAAAAGAATACACTTCATAAATCTCAAATTTCTGACCCTTTGCTTTTTTATTAAAAGCATTTACTTGAACTTTTACTTTCAATACTTAAGTACATTTAATATCAGAAAATTACTTTTGATACTTAAGTACAGTAAATATAAGATACTTTAAGACTTTTACTCAAGTAGTATTCTAATAGTTGACTTTCACTTTTACTGGAGTCATTTTCCAGTAAGGTATCTTTACTTTTACTCAAGTATAGCTTTTGAGTACTTTATACACCACTGCCCACGTGTCACATTCTTTCTGGTCACCTACTACGTGTCTTTAAACTGAAGAAACCAGACCAAAGCTTTCTGACAGGGGGCTGCAGCACAGCTAGTGATATTATGAGTTACGGGTAACTTATCCTCTACTACAGCTTCTCTAAAAGCATCATCATTACCATCATCATCATATCGGCATTTGCTAAAAATATGATTTGATCTTGTCACTTGGTTTTAACAAAAAAACACAGCTCTTAATAAGAACTGAAGCAGAAAAATGGATTGAACAGGAGCAGTTTTCCATCTTCCATCTATCTCAGCCTCTTCACATTTTGCTTCCTATCCCTCCCCTAAACAACTCAGGCCATTTGTTTTATTCAGGCTGGGAGAAAAGGGCAGTAAATAGAAATGGAGGAGGAGAGGAAGAAGAGGGCAGTGGAAGTAGATAGTGTTGTAAACACAACCTGGCATCCCACTCCGATTGCATTCCTCCATTTTAAATACCTGCTGGATGAGCGGCCTGCCTGTCTTCAGGCCAGGTGTGTGTGTGTGTGTGTGTGTGTGGAATGAGGAGAGAGGGAAAATGTGTGTGTGTGTGTGTGTGTGTGTGTGTGTGTGTGTGTGTGTGTGTGTGTGTGTGTACGTGAGTGGATGTGACTGAGATAGATGACCAGTATTAAATAGAGCTATTCCTCACCGCCAACATAGTGAGCAAGGCCACTGGCCACACAGCAGGATAGTGTACACTCTCTCCAACATGTCAACTGTGTATGTGTGTGTGTGTGTGTGAGAATGCTAAATGCTTCTTCTTGTAAACCATCTGTAGTATCTCAGAGCACTGAATTATTATGATTATTTGTTGTGAGTTTTTGAGTGTATACTGCCTTAGTGTGTGTGTGTGTGTGTGTGTGTTTGTGTGTTCTTGTACTTGTAACATAGTGAGGACTGAAACAAGTTACATAGTGAGTGTGAGTGACGTCAGTGTGTGGGTTAGTGTTGGTCAGGAGTTTAGTTGTGATAGTTAAGGTTAGGCTAAGGGGAGGGGCTAGGGAATGCATTATGAAAATGAGGGTCCTGAGAGAAAGAGAAGTACAAGGATGGTGTGTGTGTGTGTGTGTGTGTGTGTGTGTGTGCTTACATAGCATCACATACCTTATCATTTACACTCAAATGTCATTGCCTTGTTAATGTTCACATTTCAATGGAGGCTTTCTAGTAAAAAAAGCACTCTAGCCCAATCTCAGATAACCCTGATGACATCATCATATGATCCCTAACGATGTGTATGGAGGCTTTTGACTTTTGAAAGTAGCTGTGACAGAACTGGCCTGACAGTAAGATAATGAAATAACTTATCTAACGTATTACTTTCACTGTTGAGTACTTTCCATACATTTTTTAAGTGAGTAATAATTGATTACTTTTTAAAGAAACTTCCCCTCCTCCTCCTCCTCCTCCTCCTCCTCCTCCTCCTCCTCCTCCTCCTCCTCCTCCTCCTCCTCCTCCTCCTCCTCCTCATCCTCCTCCTCTCAAACTGGCTCCTTGTCTTCAGCAGTAGCAGCTTCTCACTGTGGTCCACTTCACACATGATTCCCATTGATTGTGATGATTAGATGAAGGTACACACACCTCTGCCAGTTGGAGCCGGTTCACCTGAACCCGGAGTGACAGGAAATCGTAGGATGTCAGGAGAAGTCAACAGTAATTGTCAGTAATTCCCCGCACTAATTGCCTGAAGCTCGCTAAAGAACACATTCAGCAGTTATCGCCATTCAATTATATCCAATTATGAATAAATTAAAGAGCTAACAGTGCTGATGTAATTTGCAGGGGACTTTTATTTTCTCCCTCCTCCCTGTGTTGGATTGGAAAATTGGAAAATGGACCAGGTGGGATTTGGATGGAGCTCAGCAGTTTGAGGACAAACATTAATGTGTCGCCCTCAGGTCAAAGTGGAGCAAAGAGGAAAAGAGAGATTTAACAGTCATTTAAATCCATTATTAACTGCAACTTGTACTTTCTGAAGACTGTGTTCTCTCATAAACAGGAAGTGTAACCGGGCAGTAAACTGCAGTCTCGGGGAAGTGGCCCTGGTGCGGTGAACACGAGTGATGGCGGACTGTCTATGTGCGTGCGTTTGTGTGCGTGGGGCATCTCTTAATAACGACACCACGAGGAGGCTGACACATCTCCTCTGCCTCCGAAGAGACCATTTTAGTGGGGATTTATTTTGTGGAATGAATTACCCAGAATAATTAAAAACCTTAATCTCTTTTTTCCCCTCAACAAAACAATTTTGTTCAAACCCAGAGAAGCAATCCAAAATTAATTTACCGCACCACTGAGTAGTATTAATGCTTTGCCAGTCCCTTTACCCTCAGCCACCCATCCACAACCTCATCTCTTACATGGGTTATGTGATATGAGACGATAGGCTGTGTGTTGTAACATGGGATGTTCCCCGTGTAATCATCAGGAGCAGAACAATACACAGAGGACGGCGGGTATTAGCACTAATAGACTGTCCTCCGGGGGACCTTAGCTATTGTCTGACAGTATATTTCTGTATGTTCTTGTGGTAGGGATCACTCATATGTGCCATATCATTATAGACCACACAACGCTTATATTGTTTTCTAATTCAGCTGTAAATCAGCAAATATAGTTTTGTTTTGTTTAACATAAAAAATATCACTCTATTGACATGATTAACATACATTCTTGTGCATAAAGGTTATTCAGTGTGTGTGTCGCCAATGCAAAACCCACGCAGTCTCTTGTTTTCACATGTGTAGGTCTTTATTCACTGTGACAATCAAACTAAAGCAGCATGTGTGTAGTTTAAACCTTCAGGAGCTAGTGTAACATAAGTGCTATAGCTAGTTAATCATGTGCTAACGTACCCTGCTAATGTTAGCTCCACACGTTTAGAAACATGTATCTCCTTCTAACCTCTCCGGGTAACGAGTATCACTATCACACAGCGTTTAACCAGGACTAGGACATCCCCTTTTAGGGCTGGGACTTAGCGAAGGGTCAATTGCCACATCTCTGACACACCTGTAGGTATGAGCTGGGTTGGATTGGACTGGCCAGCTGTAGGAACTCTCTGTCGGCTAATATAGTGCGGGCTAGCTAAACTACTTTATCACTGGGAAACTAAATGATGAGTGTTGTCCGTGCCGCTATAATGAGCAGGTCAGCCTAGCCAGGAGAATGGATTGCTGGATCGCTTTAATCTGGTGTGGGTAATGCTATTAGTGGGAGTGGCCTGTGTGTGTGTGTGTGTTTGTGTGTTTGCACACTGCAGCTAAACATTTGAAAATTCCCTGTAACATTCTGAACAGAAAAGGGGAAATAGTGTTATCAGGGCAGTTTCAGGAGACCTCCATTTACTGAACAGACAATTCCAATCAGTAACCCGGTGATGGCCTGAGTGGTCCTTGCCACCATTCTCCGTACTACTGGACCACTTACGACCCACAGAGGACGGAGAAAGCTGCTAAAACAGCAAAATCTATTGTGTTGGACAGTGGCGACAGTGGGGATTGTTTGGCCCACAATGGAAGTTGATGACAAAGTGCTGCAGAAGAGGATCAATGCTGTGAGGTGTACAAGACTGTTTTTTTTGCCCCTCTGTGTCAATACAGTGTGTGTGTGTGTGTGCTCCCTGGTTGCTGTGGTGGGAGGGGAATGAGGGGGTGTGAGGTGGGAAGGGGATCGATGAGGCATTTGTTTTGTTTAAGTAAATGATTGTGGTGGAGACGGACAATAGCACTCCGTCTTGTGTCCCTAAGGAGACGGAAGACAAATGGCTATCAATGTCCCGCCATCCCTCTCTCTATCCCTGTCTCTGGTAGTGGCATCCACAGTGGGTAAGATAGGTAGACTGTGATGGCCTTCACTGTATGTATGTGTGTGAATAAGAAGACCAAACTAAGCAGACCTCTGACTAGCACTGCGAATCTCTTTTCATCATGATTTCAATCAGGTTCCTTATGCAGATGGCACTTCCTGTTCTACAAGTACCTGCGGCGGCAGAGCAACAGAGATAACGACACACTGTACAATATATAATTTGACCACAAACATACGACTGTACTGCTTGGAAACAGTAATGCGATCAAGTGTAATGTGATTTGCATGCTTGGGCTCTCGAAGCTCCAGTAATAGATACCAATTAAGTATTATAACCACAGGTTATTTTTTCATAATTTAGGAAATTGCCAAATTCACAGTGACCTTCCGATCATTTTTATTTTACTTAAAAAAAAATGTACTTAAAAAAATCTACAGACAAATGACACCTGACCGATGCAAAAAGTGTTTGGAATTCCCGAATGCATCCTGTACACGGAGTGCAGGTTGGTGTCGTAGGGTGTTAAGTAGATCAATCAGCAATATGGATAGATAGTTGCACTTTGCCAGAACCCAGGAGTCACCGATTGACAGTAAAGATGTGTACACTTCCTCCATTAGAGACCTGATTCCTATCGGCGCGACTGTTTACAGACACAAGATTTTGATGAGTGGAGGCTCTTCTCCAGCAGATGTCTGAACTGAGCAAGTATCGGCCCTCGTGACATCAGGGAGCACCATGTTGTGCCACATCTCAGGGTTCGTTCGGTCAGGAAGAGGAGCGATCTAGACGGACTCTCACAGAAACTACAGCATGTGTGCTCGCATTCATTAGTCACAAAGAAACAAGTGCATTGCAGTGGAAACAGCTTTTAGTGCTCACTAAAGCTCTTTTTGCATTTAGCCACATAAATTAATTCACTGTTGTGAATCATAATACAATCTGTATTATGTTTTAATCTAAGTGGTTCAGTGTCTTGCAAAGATTTAGTAGTGATCCAAAAATATTGCCTTTTGTTCCGGCAGTCTTTCTCTTCAAACGAGCATTTTTTGTCTGCCTCATGTGTGAAATAAAAAGACTTTTACTGCATTAACCGCATCAACAGGGGAGTTACTGATGAAAGAAATGTTTATTAATAGTAATCATGGTAGTAATAACTGCAATAATAATAGCTGTGATAATAATAATAATGTACAAATAATGTAATAAATAGTATTGTTTCGTTGAAGCACATTGGGAGCATACAGAAAAAAAACAGGAAAAACAAATACAAAAACAACCAAACCCAGTGCGGTGTTCATATATATATATATATATGTATATATGTATATGGGAATTTGGAACTGTTTGCAGAGAAAGAGGAAAGTCTGGATTGCACAGGTTAAGTGAAGCCACAGCCACACATGAAGAGTCTCTTTGTTGTAATATACAGTAATACAAGGTTCTGCTATTGACAGAGAGAAAGGGAGGATCTGTACATACTGTAAGGAATACAAAAGCACATTGAAGCCTCAAACAGATAAAACAGACAGACAAATACAAACAGAATGGACAGACATGTGTTGTTTTCTTTCTGTTGTCCTCACTGGTTACCATTCAAACCTTTGTGCTTTGGGGATCTGCATAGGACAGGGAGGCTGTCGGGGGATGGGGAGTGACGTGGATGTGTAAAGGCTACAGTATACTCATCTTAAAAGTCAAAATCACTAAAACAGAAACACAATGGAACCTGTGACCTCCAGGGGATACAGACACTGTTTATCTTTTCCATACAAGGACTGGCTTGCTGGCCTGTGAATGATGACTGTTCATCCTGTCAGTAGATTGTATTAAGGGATCACAGTCACAGGGGGAGGTCGGAGTGGAAGTGTTGTTTCCTATCAACAGTAGCTGTTTGGTTAAACATTAAGGTGATATTTCCTTTTCCTTAAAGCCTCAGTTTTAGTGGGACGTTTGAGTTGTAACTTTACAAAACGATAAGCAAGTCAAACCACATAACTAGGTGAGAGGGCTTGTTGGACACTTTGGACATACAGGTGGTGGGATCAGTAGTTGATTGCACAGGTTAAATTATATACATTCATAGTGTAAAATATGTGTCAGCTTTTATGCTCTTTCGCATGTAAACTAAGTCAGATACATCTTTTCATTTGCAAATCACAATTGAATCTTTACCAAAGCAGTTTAATCATAACCCAGATGATTTTGTACCCTGACCCTGATCTACTTATTTTTTTAAATGTTCTTTACAAAAACAGAATTTTCTTTTGTAGTGTACTTACACTACAAGCACATAGGGTTTTATACATTCATCAACTTTTGAAGAAGATTGAATGCTTCACATTCAGCTTGATAAAACAAATGATGCACAATTTGGTCTGATGTGGAAATAATTTGTATGTTTAGTTGGAGCAAACCTGGCAACCTGTGTTGCTATAGAAAGTATACTGTGGCCTTCATGGTGGAGGTCAGCGGGTTACGAGGGGAGGTAGGTGTGGTTTTGGCTCATGGATGGTAGTTGGGCTCTAGCTGGGCTACACTAAGGGGGGGGGGGGGGGGGGGGGGCTGTGGGAGTGAGGTCTGGTTGCCAGGAGGTTTCAGAGAATAATAGCTGCTTCAGGGCTTGCATCTGAGGTATACACATTAGAAAGGATGAGGGGAAGTTTGACTGAAGACCCACATAGATTTTGGTAGGAAGCTCAAGGATTTTTCATATAGTATGTGTACTGTAGAGCAGGTGGAACAGGTCCGGGCTTTGCTATGGTATGGATGCCAAAAGGCGGGGTTTTCTGGAGGGAACGGATGGAAGGACTAAGGGACAAGGTCAAGGAGGACATGCTAGCTTGAACAGAAGGCTTTTCGTAGGATTACAGTAATCAGCCATAGAGAATACCAGAGCTAGAATGAAAGCTGCTTCACACCGTATTTTTTTTAGAATCTTTCCAACCAGTAATGGATGGACAGCCTTTACAGTACATGTAAACATGACGGAAGTCTTTAACAGACAAACGAAAAGAACAGAAAAGTTCAGAATCAGACGAACGCGGCAGAGATTGGAGGATACCTGGATCTCTGCTAAGATTGACATCGTTAGTTGTTTTTCATGAGTTTTCTTCTTTGTTTTCCGTAAAAGTCTCAGTCTGTCTTCCGTCTTCATTTCTTATTTTATCATCCCAGTTAAACAGCTCAGCAGTGGATCGCTGAGGGATGGAGGTGGACAGGCATTAAAAAGTCAGTCCACTGGACACACCCCCTCAGCCTCACTTGGTCTCTCTTTAGTCTTTGAAGTAGACGTCCATTCAGAGAGCACTCCGTCCTGTCCTCTGTGCCACATGCACTTTGAATGACTGAGAGAAATCGGTGCAGCAACATGGGAGCTTCCAGCGGATCTTTTCACTCAGAAGCAGCATCTGAGTCTCTGCTCGTTGGGGAAGCTGAACTGAAAGAGGACGGAACCGAGGAAGAGGAGGACGAAGAGGAGGAGCATGAACATTCTGTTCTTTTCAAATTATGTTCTCTAAACTCAAGACCTCCAAAATCTCAGGAGGACCACACAGGATAGGAGGTGGACAAAATAATGAAAACACAAAATAACTGCTTCTTCAACATCCGATCTGAACTGAATCACAGCTGTAAAGGCAGCGACCAGGCCAGCAGCGGTGGGTCAGCTCTACAAGTCAATTAAAAACATCTATTGATATGTTGTAAATAACGCATAGTACACCAAGAATGATCATGTTTCATTGGTAAAATACAAACAAACCCTGAGATGAGGACATTTTTCTCTGTTGGACACAAATCAAGCATTTGATTGATCCTGATGCTGATGAGAGAGAGCTGCTCATAGCAGGGCTAACAATCTCTTTCATCTCTCAAGTATCCTTCTGAGGGCCTTTACACACCAGGGGCTGTTTTTATTCATTTACTCAAACATTGCATGTATTTTTTCAAACTGTTGTTTTAGTCGTGTCACACGGAGCACAAATATGACGCAGTGAAACAGCACAAAGTACTTATTTTCAGAATGAGGTGGATTCGGAGCCGCCACTCAACCGATGACCTGATCTTGAGTTGTGAATACGATTTATAAAACAACACGGAGGCCCCAAAGGCCGAATCAAGATGAGTAGCTTTATTACTCTTTCAATGCTGACCAGATCCACTTCTTCCATTTTTGCCTTTCACAATAATAGCCCAAGACATATAATATTTTCAGGCAAGTATTAAGCATTTTCGTGTTATTTTTCGTCACGCACACGGTGTGTAAAGGCCTCAAGGGGGATATAGAATTTGTTATATATTCATTGAAGTACTGAATAATAATAAAAACATATATAATTCTTTCCACCGTGACAATGCTTATATAATTGTTAATAATACAAATAGAAGTAGCATCAACCCCATTCTGAAGCAAAATGATATCAACATCATGATGTACTAATGGAAGTTTCTGTCATTTCGTCCACCCCGTGTAACCCAAAAGGAGACTGTACCCCCTCCCTCCAATGCTCCTTCCCATCTTCCTCCTCCTCCTCCTCCTCCTGCTCGCCCCCCCACATAGCATTCGCCCTCAGCACCTTAATAACATTAAGATTTAAAGGAGAAAGACAAAGGGAGACAGACCAGGCAAGCAGAAAAGAAAAAAAACTTGGAGAAAAATCCATATTTCAAAAAAGTTATTTTAATCTTTCCCTCCTCCGTCTGTCTTTGTCTCTCACACAGGACGGGATGCTCCCCGTCTCCTTGTTCTTATCAAATTTGAAAAGCCTGGCTGAGAAAAATTCTGACTGATCCTGTAATGATTACACACTGTCTCTCCCACTGGCTTCCCACTGGCTGCAGGGTACTGGTGTTCCTTTTAAATGCTTCCCTCATCTTCGCTCTTTTGCTCACTCTTTCTATTTTTTGGCCATGGCATTACAGTCTATCTGGGTCAGCAGAAGAAGAAGTCCAGCATATTATCAGAAACATTTTGCTATATCATTTACACATGTATATAATTTACAGAGTACTGTATGTTTTTCTTTTGAAGTATATATAAAACAACAACATCTACCTAAAAGGTTTAAGAGTTTTTGAAGATACATTCAGTAGCTGAACTGAAGGGAAAGAAACAAATGTCAACAGAATAAAACATCACACAAGTAGAAACCTCATCATACATCGACAGTGCATTGAATCCTGCATGGAAGTTCAAAATCAAAGGCAAACTTATGTCCAAGAGTTGCAGATCACAAATAGATATATCTATATTCATATATAAATGTTTTTTCTCCTTACTGGTAATACAATAAATACAACATTAGTAAATGGCTACAACTGACTCTCCGGCCATGCCTGACAGCATGTTATTAGTACAACGTTTAAATATAGAAGGATGTCACTAAAGTAGAGATCCATATAAATAGAAAGGTTTAAAGAGACTCTTAGTAAAACTTTTGTTCGTGACACTTTTTTTGACTTCATATAGGGCTCCCCCCCACCCCCGATGCCCCCTCGCCCCCCCCATCCTCTATCTCATCCCACCAACCCTTCGTGTCCAACGTTGGATGGGAGGCTTTCCTACGACGCTTCAGAGGTGGCTCCCGTGTGTACCCCCCCGCCCTGGCCTGTCCTATAACCAACACGATGTACAAAAGCAGTTCACTACACAGCACAGCCACCTCAAACCACAACACCACAATGACATGTTTGGTAGCGATGTCAGGGGGCAGCCAGGCCTCCAGCAGACCTCCCAGCTCTCCAGCTGAGCTTGTGCGCTCATCAGATAGTCGCGTCGTGCCTCTCCTTCTCCATCTCCATTTGCACGGACCAATGTCCAATGTCGGGACACGTATTCATCATTCTTATTTTTTTGGAATCTACAAAATGTGAACTGCTCGACAAAACTAGCCAAAGTAACAACTACACTACTGCAGTCCATTAGTGGAAGACAGGCTCAAAAAGTGATTTATTATCTGAAGACTGCTCCATATTCCCATTGCAATCACATAGTGACATGTCTGCTGGACCAGCTACCCCCCCACCCTTCAACACACACATACACACGCACGCACACACACGCACACACACACACACACGCACACACACACACACACACACACTCTCTCTCTCTCACACACACACACACACACACACAGTCTGCACCCTCCCCAACACCCCTGCTCCATCTAGCAGAGGGTGAAGGGGGAGATGATCAGAAGACTAACTGGGGGTGGGGGGGGAGCTGGCATCTCCTCACCTCACCTCCCTCAGCGGAACTGCAAAGACACATAAGTTCTTTTCTTTTTTTAAAACATACTTACTATATTACACACATATAATATATAATATGTCTATACGTACATTATGTTTGCTCTTTTTGGAAATCATAAACTTAAAAAAGTTTACAAAAATAAAATGTTTTATGGTGACTTCTCTAATTGGTCTCTTCCACTCAGCAAGGCTTGTTTTTCAGGGGTCAGAGCCAGCAGGCCCCCCTCCCCAGTACTACAGGCTCAATGGTTCAGGCCTGGGCCTCGGAGCAGGCCCACAAACATCCCCGTCCGTCCTCTCAGATCCCTGTCACTCTTGATCGAAGGGCTCCTTTACAAATGGGATCTTTTTCTTTTAGTTGATCTTTTTTTAAGTGTCCTTCTGTGTCCGTGTTGTTCTTCTCTTTTTTTAGTTGATGTCCATCTGTACTCATCCCTCTAGTCTTTCTTTTATTTACTAAAACAGAGAAAACAAGCAAGTCAGTGTAAACAGGATATTGTGGAATTTGCTGCAGTGTCAAACAACAAAATACTGATTATATTTCATAAAGACAACCAAAAAACATTGGAAGGGTCCTGGAATCATTATCAATCAGATGTAGTCTTCACTGAGCCAATAGGATTCAGTCACTGAGCAATACATTGATTTCTGTTGAGGAATCAGATTTCAGCACCATAAGATGACCCGACAAACAGAATGAACAACAGCAGTGAGTTACAGCTCGGATCAGGACGAAGGGTTACCGCCTTCAACAGGCAGTAGCAGGGTTCACAGGAGGTCAGGAGGTCATTGTTGATTATTCAATTATGTTCAATCACTTGATCTCCTCTGTGATAACGTGATGCACAGAAAGGATGGATCTACTGTATGCAGCCCTGTTTCCGAGACACTGCATCTGTGAACACTGAACTCATTGGTGGCAACAAATACGCTTTTAAGGAATGAATGTGAGGTGTTTTATCTACATGAACGCATCATACGCAAAGTTTCAACACCTTCTGAACATATCTGTCAAATGTTCACTGTATATATATATATATTTCATTGATTTTGCTCCAACATCCTTGATGGATTAACATGATTATGGTTATGTTCATTAACTCAACACTCCTGGTTAGGGGTAGGGAAAGATGGTTCAATTAATAAATAAATCAGCGTTGCCCCTGAATGTCTCTCTGCTGAGGACCCGTGCAGAGGAGCAGGGATTGAGAGGGATGGAGAGAAAGAGAGGGATGGAGGGAAAGAGAGGGATAAAGAGAAAGCGAGGGATGGAGGGGAAGAGAGGGATGGAGGGAAAGAGAGGGATGAAGGGAAAGCGAGGGATGGAGGGAAAGAGAGGGATGGAGGGAAAGTGAGGGATGGAGGGGAAGAGAGCTGCTGGACCGTCTGTATGGGTACTGTGTGCACATCAGTCAAACCATCGTTTCTCCTGGCAGACGTGAACATATTCATTCTCTTCATGTATTGATACTCTGTGTAAATTAATAATCTGATAATCCAGGTTATGATTATAATTTTTATGGTGTGTAGAAATTATTTAGTACGGTTGATGTTTTAAGGAAAGTGGATACTTCCTACTTCCTACCAGTGCCTCAGGGAGTTTCTGCTTTGCTCTCACACACCTGAAAGTCTCCATGACTAAAATATGATCTGTGATGCCGATTAGACGGGGAGAGACACAGTCTCATGAGTTTAGGAGGAAGGGTTCCATGCGGCTACCTGTTTACATTTGAGACCTTTTCTGAAATATAATCTGTACGTTCATGTTCTAACACTTAGAAGCACCCCGTTTGAATCTTTCTGTGAAAATTAAGATTTGTTGGTTATGAATTATTTGGCTCACTTAAAAAATACAAAGAGAAGCAGTTGAACCCACTGAATCAGATATTTTAGACAAACTGTCGAGTGGTTTTAAGTAAAGTAAAATATTCAATATAAAGGCTTCATATGGTTTATGGCTGTCTTGTGCAGTAGTTCTTTTTTTTTTTTTTTACACATTTGCTTTCAGTTCATGTTATGTTTGGTATCTTTCCACACTTTGTAATCTTCTTCTACGGAAATTCTAATGGCTTATTAATATTAATAGATTTATTCATGATGGATTTTTTTTTTTACCAATTCTGCATAACATGGGTTAGCATAGATCAGGCAGGTTGTTGAAGACATTTAAACACACACACACACACACACACACACACACACACACACACACACACACACACACACACACACACACACACACACACACACACACACACACACACACACACAGTGTCTCTCAGTATTATCTTCGTCTTTCATAGAAACATTGCAGGATCAAGTGAGCACGCTCATTGTTGTTGTCCGGACAAGACAGTCCTGCTTTTCCCACAGTGAGAGAACAAGCAGCAAAGTACATCAGACTTCAGCAACAGCGGGGGGAGAGAGGAGGAGGGATGAGGGAGGAGGGGAGGAGAGCGGGAAGCTGGCAGTGTCCTGGGAGGCTCTGGTCTTGACAGAACCTCTTTAATTCTGGGAGATGAGTTGTTGAGGCGAAGGAAGGAGGGGTGTGAGTGAGTGTGTCCGGGGAGAGGGGTGTAGAGAAGAGGCCGACTTTAATTTCAGCTTTGTAGTTGCTGGATTTTGCCACTCTGGAGAGAGAGAGAGAGAGAGAGAGAGAGAGAGAGAGAGAGAGAGAGGGAGAGAGAGAGAGAGGACCAGTGCACCTCCGAGTCGCCAATCACAGCCAATCACAGCCAATAACAGCGTCTCTCTACCGGGGCCGCTGCAGGAGGGGAGGTGAGAAGGAGGAGAAAGCAGCTGGGGTAGGGAGGGGAGGGGGGGCTGCTCAGAGCTGACAAATCACTCTTGGCAAATACCTCTCCCCCCCTCCACATACAAGCGTCACTGTACCCTCCAACTCCACAAAGAAACCTGCGGACCCCCCCCCCCTCTCTACACCCGTCTGTCCAGTGGGTGACCTTGTCGGGGGGAGAGGGGAGGGGAGTGAGGGGGGGGAGGCAGCTTCAGTCATGTTTCAGAAGCCAGAGGCTGATCACCTCGAGTCAACTCGCTGAGGAAAGAACAGAACCTGACAGGTGTATCTTTAAAGACAAAGTATATTGAGATTTAAGGATAAACAGTTAAATATTATTTGTATATATATATATCTATATATATATATATAGATATATATAGATATATGTTTGCTTAATAGACAGAATGAAACAATGTAAATCAAAGTGCTGCATTCAGCAACATGTTTATACCCAGCAGACATGTGCAGCCTAGTACATATTCATCAGATGTTCCCACATCAGAGAAAATGAGAAAAACGATTATAGAAGATAACTTTTTAAAAGATTGAGCAAATACTCTCAAATAAACCACTTATCAAATAATTACAGATTAGATACATGTGCAGATCAGATACAAAATAAATAAAAAAAGCCAACAAAGAGAAATCCCACAGAGCAAGTTTTTAAACTAGAACTATAGAGCGTTTGTTTGGTTATTTTTTTCATACAGAACATCACTTGACATAAACCCATAACTGGGGAAGAAATGGAGAGCACAAATGTTTAAAAGCTGCCCGAAGGGGAAGAACAGAGTCTGTGGTGAACAAACACGGAGAGCTGCTGAGCATTGCTGATGCGATTCTTCTCGCATCTGCACCTCAACTCTGCTTCTGCTCAGAACATTGCTGTGTCCTTCTATGGCTTTATGAAAAATATGTGTCCTTTAAATTGGCTCCCCTGTGGCTCCTTTGATAGTAGAAGCTCGCTCGGTTCATAAGTCTTTTGACTCAGGCTCTGTCACCCACAATCCCACGGAGGACAGTCTCTGAGGCTTGCTGCCCGAGTCATTTACAACCCAGACTGACTGGAGGAACTCTGACTCACTACGATGCAATCAACACTGATAGAACTTATTATTTCAGCCTGGTCCCGAAAAAATGACCTTCCTATACAAAAACTGCATTGCCGATTAGGTTTTGAGAGAAGCGTATTTTCCCCTGGGTTATGTTGGTCGTCTAACAAAACGTTTCTAATCATAGTCTAACCAGAGGTGGAGGGGTCTTTTTGGACCGGGGGAAACTAAAAGTCATCGTTGGCCTCAGTGATTGTGTGTGTAACATGAATAACATAACCAAGAATTTATTTGAAGACAAACCATGATGTTTTAACTGAACCCAACCAAGTACTTTGTTGCAGTTTTGTTGTACTTTGATTTCCAAAATGGTGACCGAATCTCTCTAAACGTAATGAAGATGATTATGATGATGGTGATGGTAGTACTTTATTGTCAGAACAAGTTTGTCCTTTGTCTTGCATCCCAGCAGCTCAACAAAGACAAAACAATTGGAGACAAGAAGCAAGTATTTGAGATTGGGAACATACTTCAGGAGGAGACAGGGTTGTATGTGTTAGACCAAATCACTTTGAAAACGTGAGCCCACAAAAATGATCCATCGTTCGGTCAAATGCAGAAAAATGAAAACTTTGTGAAAGGTTTTTACTAGGTGAAATGGTTAAAACCCCAAATATATTTCATGAATAAGTTTCCTGCAGCCGCTGGCAGGAAACACGTAGCGCCTCGTGATGAGGTTTAGGCAACACAACTACCTGGTTCGGGTTAGAAAAAAGGATTTGTTCAATAATAATTATAATATCATATTCAGACATTAAAAGCTGCCTTAAAGTCCCAGCTGATCTCTCTTACAGCAGTCGTTCCTACCCTGAGGGAGCAGTGCTGCTCTGGGAACATGTGATCTGCATGCTGCTTCATGTCCAATGTCGTACTTTTTTAGTACTTTTTGAGGGCTTTTGACTTATTTTTGGGAGGACTGAGGTTTCACTTTTTCCTCTCCCTTTGTTTCACATTAATGGGCACCTTGAAGACAGTTTTTGTTTGGCGGGCAGCTTCATCCCTCAGCACGGGCTTGTGGTTTAGAGATGTCATAAAACCAAGAATCAGACTGACAGTCATTTAAACTTGTGCTCTCCATTTCCCAAACCAAAACGAGTTTGAAGAAACAGAAGGGCAGCAGATGAAAACATAAAGTGTCTGGCCCGAGAGCAGGGAGATGTAGAGGTTATTTAGAGACAGTGGTAGGACCACGGCGGAACAAAACACACCTCACAGTCATGTGACCACAGGAGAACACAGAGACACACTGGATCCAAACAGAAACAGAGGAAAATACTTTTCTTGTCATAGAAAATGTTGTCCGGCCAGAACTATTGATATAGAACTATATTAAAGGAAGACATTTTTTTTTTTCATATACATTTTCTTCTTCTGTAGTATAATAACATATTCTTAATATTACTCTAAATAATAGACTAAATAAAACACTACTATTACAATTCTTTCTATGATACACAATTACTGACAAATGACTTCCACCACCTTAAGACAAACATACATTTTGAAATTGTAAGGTGCATGGAGGAGCAATGGATAAAAGAAAACACACATTTGTATTTACATTAATGGTTATGAAAAGCATTCGATATCCCATCACCACTGAAAGCAATATTCTGCTCTAGAGAACACCTGTTCTGTGTAAAAGAGTGCACAAGCTTTTAATGTCAAATGAAGAATGATCTAAACCTGCTTCGCACCATTTAGCAATCAACATTTGAATTATGCATGATGTCACAGACCTTATTATACTGTATATATTTTAAACTGTTCACAAAACCATTGCTAAATTAACCTGCAGTCGGACCACTATCAACCCTGCCTTCCTCCGAAATTAGTATAGGAATATGCAACATATAAAGTCTTAAAACTATATTGAGATTCACACGCAGCGAGGACATGTTCCCGTAATAAAGCAGGACATCAATGTTATATTGTTTTAGTAATGCATGTTTCTGAATACATTTAAATTTGTCCAAACATTTGTCCAAATATTTTCTGACATTGATTTAAAGAATCTAAAATGCTAAGCAATGTCCTGAAACAGCTGGTCACTGGAGTTTTCAGCAAGTGTCACTCAAACAGGAAGAAAGTGAGCATTTGTTTGGGACTATTTTCAGCAGCGGATTGATCCACATTTCTTTCTCTGGTGAATATTTGTGGCAGCAGGAGGGTGTATGTGGGATTGAGTGAAAAATAATTGATATTGTGTGTGTGTGTGTGTTCATCGTGACAAGGGAACATGTCACCCGGGTGACGCAACAATGGAGCTCTACAGAGGAAGAAGATATTTTAAGCACTGGGTTGTATATTCAGTTCTGATTTGTTGAGAGAAAGATCCGTGCTCTCTCTTTGTAACGGGTGTGCACACCACACAGAGTAGCATGGACCCTAATGCCCAGTCGCCTCTGAACAAAGAGTGGAAATGGAGAGTGGCAAAGTGGTCCACAGTGCAGGGGCTTGTCTTAAGAGGCTGCAGCGCGTTAGATGAAGGCCACATTTTGTCCGTGTAAAGAAAAAGAAGAAGACTTGTAGCGAGACTGGGACTGGGAGATTTGTTCAATCCATATTTACTGTAACAATGGCCTTATCCTGGCTGGAAACAGCAAGAGAGCGCTAGACAAGACCGTCTGCAGACAGACACAACAGTGATAGCAATAGACCAACTAGTGTGTGTGTGTGTGTGTGTGTGTGTGTGTGTGTGTGTCTAGCCAGTCTGGTATATCTTCAAATGAGATCAGTGCTTATTGACTGAACTCTCTTATCTCTAATCTGTGGGGTAAATTGCCTCGGTTGCTGCTTCTCTTCTCGCTCCCCTTTCTTCCTGCGCTACTGACTCCTCTCTTTACGATCCCATCAGACACAGCAGGCACAGATGCTATTTACTGGTGGGGAGTTTGCGCGTGTGTGTGTGTGTGTGTGTGTGTGTGTGCGTGTGTGACTGCATGAGAGCGAGTGAGATTGGTGTGTAAGCGAATGCTTGGGTGTATTAGGGAGAGTTGCCTGTGCTCTTAGCGTATGTCTCTTGAGCATGTGTGTGAGTGCACACGGTGAGGCCGTTCATCTGCCCTTATATCTGGCCATTGTGTTAAAGATTCACTTCCAAGTTTTGTTATTGTGTCCAGTAACACACCGGGATTTTCTTTCCCAGGAAATGTTAAAAATGATTATTATTTTTTTATTCTAGTTTGTTCCTGTTTCTGTCACAAACAGCACCGCAACATGACTGACATGAGAGCTTGCTGTAGCGACACTGTAAACATTAATAAACACATTTTTGATTCACACTGAATGCTACTCAGTTTTTGCTCTTATTTGCAGTCAGTTGGGCAGAATTTGGTGAGTCAAAGATAACTCCCCCTGAGTCCCGTGTCACATCAACAGACAGCTAACTAACGATAATGTGATTTAATGGTGTGGATTTGATGATTAGTGCCACACTGGGGAGTTTCTGGCCACTGGTGGTGCTACAGAGCAATGTTTTGATAAGCAGACTCCCATTTGGTGTACCTTTTCATCTATTACACACTAACTCAGATTGACTCACATTGCCTTTTACAAAACCTCCAAAACTGGGCATCTCAACTATTTCTGGCCCATGATCTCATCTATCAATTGTTAAAATCCCTGTCATTAGAGATTTATCCTTGTGTCATGTGAATTTCAGTGGCACATGTTGTTCTATTCTTCTCCCAAGATTATATTGGAAACATGAAATGCATCCATAAAACTGCCAAACAATTATCATTATCTGTTTTGCTACCCATCCTGTGCATCAACTGAGCCCCGCTGGCTCCTGAGGGCAGGGTGTAAAACCCTCACCGACCGGTTACATTACGGTGAGCTGGGCTTTTGATGCAGGTTGGAGGTTATTAGGTTGAGCAGACTTATCAAGCTGCTTCTCTACACCAGCCTGACAACCTCATTAAAACACAGTATACCTGGGAGAGGGGTCACCTTGAGAGCTAATCTCCCGGCAGAGAATGAGAGAGAATGAGAGAAAAACCGACAGAAAAACTAGTCCTGACTGCAGATGATACTAAAGACTTTTAAACTGCAACGCCTGACCTGAGCATCTATCCACTGCTCTTTTTTTATTGCTCTTGAATTAGAGCCTTGGGTGACAACTCATCCCCCTGAAAACTAATCAAACTGAAGCCATTGAGAGATCTTGTCTTTGCATTGAGGATCCCATATTTCCTTTTTTTTACTTGACATCCAATAAAATGGTTTGAGGCAGTTTTTTGTGTAGAGGACAACATCACAGATCGTTGTCGGCCTCCAACCTGTTCCCTCCGAGAGAAGACAGGGAGGAATTGATGCTACGCTACTAGGGTTTCCATTTCAGCAAATCTATACCAAAGCACTCAAAACACTCTGGTGACACTCCTGCATTAGATCACTCTCAATAACAACATAACCAACTTGTGTACTTACAGGTACCAGTCAGGTGACCTGCAAAAAAGGTAATTGTTCTGTTGTAGAACATGTTGTTAGATTGTGTTGGATGATATATATAGGCTATTAAAATAAAGTAAAAATAAGCAATATTATGAAAATAAGCAAAAGATACCAATTTAAATAGTATTTCCTGAATTCCCTTTTATTTTAAATTGTATTATCTTGATTTCACACTTATGAAGCAGGTCCTGAACCCCAGACCCATGCAAGACTCTGGCTGCTGGTGAACAGTATTCAAATATTTTACACTATTTTGAAAACAATGTCAGAAATCTGTCCTATGTGGTCTATCTATGTAGTTTGTATTATGTCCCCCATAATTTTCATTGAAGGAGAAATGGGTCCGGGTTCTTATGGGTTAAAATAATAATAATGGTACATTTGATGGCACATTTAATATAATGGCTCTTTGTCCCTGGTGGCCAAATGTGACAAATGCAACTTTAAAATGGTATTAATATGTGTTTTTGAGTATTACAACTAAATTCAAGAGGATCACAACTTCCCTGTTCACCAAGGAGTCAAACATACTTGTCAGTTTTCCTACATATGCATATTGAGCAAATGTGGGATTATTGCTTAGTGCGAGCAGGACGTGATGGGACATGAAACAGAAATAATGTGCTTTTCTCCTTTAAAGCCATTCAGCAGTAATGGGATACCTCCTGCCTCTGGCACTGTGCCAACGATCAATGGGCTCTAACACAATGCAGCCTAGTTTTGCAATGGCTGTCATAGCTCTTGCTTCACACCCTGGTAATACATCACTTCCTCCTGCATTTAGATTCAGTAATACATCACGCTCTTCCTCTCACCTTCTGGGTTTCACAATGCATCACTTCCTGGTAGCGATTTGTTGCAGTTTCACCCCTTTGGGCTGAGCAGCTCTGAGTCCCATTACGGCGGTCTGAAACTCAGCTCCCGTTATTGGCTCACTTAGAATGGAGGCGGTTCTCTGAGGGGGTGGAATGGCTGTATCATTTACTTAATAAATCCAATCTGAAATTTGTTGCTCAAACCGGAATTGCTCAACATTAGTGTGTTTAATGTAAATGGAGGAAATGACTAATTGAAACAATAAAGGTAGGGGAATTAAATTAAATTAAAACTAGCGCAAAAGGCCACCCCGAAGGAGCTGAGTTGCAAACCAATAACTTGAAGAGGAAAAGAGTGAGACGACGGGAGACTAAGAGCTTCCCATTTCTACTCTTTCCTTTCTTTGTCTACAGTGACTGTTGTTGTCTTTTTTTTACCACCACACACAGGTCAATACAAATACATCCAAGTCAACACAGAGTAACAAAACGTTCTTTTCCAAAATAAGTACATTACATCAATAAATGACAATGAAATGCATATTTACACTCTGTAAATGGGGAAGCAACTTCAGAGTGATTCTGGAGTTTCAAGGTCACATGTGCCACCTGGAAGCATTTTGTTTTTAGTTTTCCATGAAGAGGGTGAAGATGGTTATTTAGTCATTTCATTTGTTGCTGTTTTTTGTGTCTGTTTTGCGGGGAAGCAAAGGGGGCGTGCCTCTCTCTTTTCTAGTAGGGAGTGAAGCGACTGCACCCTCCTCTGTAAAGGCTAGCCTGCAACATCAAAGATGAAAAAGCTCCAATCAGTATTCAATGTAGAACCTTTGTAATATTAATATTGAAATGAACTTCTCTCTTTCCTCCAAAGAAACATTCCTCCCTTTTCCCACTTGTCTCTGGTTTAATTGAGGACATTTTGTGCACAAGGTAGTTGGGGAAGTTAACGCTGTGTGTGTCTGTGTGTGTGCTTGTTGCATCTACTTAAGCATGGATTACTAAATTAGTTTTTAGTTTTGATACTTGATTCAACTAAGTATTCAATAAATCGAACAAAATGAACATAAGTAAGTCACTGAATCACTAACAGTTCCCGTCATCTGTTCAGGCTCAAGATTGTCCAAGAAGGGTCCGAACACAGCTGAGACGAACACGAGACAACCAGCACTGCTCTTCTGCCGTCTGATGAGACACCTGAAGCAACATTATTAATAAAACACGCAGGCTTTAATATCTCTGAAATGGAACACCGGTTGTAAAAACCACCAAGAGACACATTACAAGCTAAGTGAGCTGAAAAACCATGAGACATTTAACATTTAACAAGCTCTCCAGTGAATCCACAACCAAATAATAACAATGCACAATCGCTTCATGAACCATGCTGGCTTGTCTTTCACTGTATACACAGCAGCAACCGGGTTATTAAATACATAGGAATTAAAGCAATACCATTTCACTTTTATGATACAATTTGTTCCTTACAAGATCGATACCTGAACTTTCATATTGGACTCCAATACCAATAATATTTAAACCATATGATAATGGTGTTTCAGATCAGATTGATCTGACACACCAGGCATCTACGATACGGTTATTGGGATCAGAACAACCTTTTTTTTTTCAGACAAAATCCCGATGTTTGACTTCTTCCCTTTCCCTCCGCATAGTTGAATAGAGACTCAGGGAACGTGGTCTCTCTATCTCTCTCCATGCTCTCTGTTCAGAGCAACCTATTTGCCAGACAAGAATGTCAATATTACAATAATCCATTTCTTCACATCTCAGATTATGTTCAATGATTTCACACCAAATGTCCATTTCTAAAAACCACAATAATACAAAAATATAATATTTTGACAATATTTGCGACTAGCATTGTTGTCGGACTCATGATAGACAGTTAAAAAAATAAAGGATGAAGATCTACCCTATGTTAGTTCGGGATAGATCCTGCTTATATCAAATATATATCAAAACAAAAAGCAATTGTGTCAATAAGCTATGAAGGCATTGCTCCAATAAAGTAACTGAAAGGCTATACGCTAGCTTCAAGAGTTAAGCTAAAGATAAGGTTATGGCTAACTAAATAATTGCAGGTCTGTGATGGGACGTCAGACTCTGGTCACCCACCAGCCGACCTCCACAGCCTTACTTTCCACCTGATGCAACTGAGGACACACTACTACTTCCTGCATTGACAATGCATGTTAGCATTGGGCGTACATTGTGAGGAATAGTCCTATGTGGACTGAATTAGCTGAATACTTGGGAGGTCCACACAGACGTTAGCACTGTGTGGAAATATGCAGCCACCTCATTCATAACAGCAATGCCCCCTTTATGGAAAAACACCTGGAACCTGTAGCGTCAGGTGAGTGGACTCATTAGGATCTGAAATGATTCTCATCTCAAGAAAATGTATTATCCAACCAATAATTCAGCCTTTATCAGTCACATCATTATTACCTTGACAAGTTTGTTCTAGTTTGGGGTCTAAGTTCAAAATGTGAGATAAGGTTTAAGATTAATGCAGTGTTAAGTCTTCATTGTATTGAGAATTAGGAATAAACATTGATAGTGAGGGGTTTGGATATGGGAGAATGGGGGAAAAGGGAGGAGTAATTTGAAGACAAAAGAGAAGAATGTGAATAGTAATAAGGAGGAAAACAGAGGCCACTGCTTTAATTAAGTAAATGAAGAGGAAGAAATGTCGTAATTAATGAAGGCTTTTAGCTAGCAGCTGCACTAGGGGAGGAATAGGGCAGTTTGGGGGGACACATGGGGAGGCGGTGGCCCTTTCAATCTCGGCCAGCACAAGGTCAGCACTCAGCATCAGCCTTCATCTCGTCTGTCCAGGACGCTGCACAGAGCAGCAGCTCCGGCTGCAGCCGGTGGCCACTGAGAACTTTAATTATCCTACTTTTCCTTCTTTTGTGCTCTATCTTTCTCTCCTACTTTAATCTCCCACGGCATGTCGAAGCATTTACTAGATGGTCGTTAATCTTTGGAGGAAGTCCCTACCTACACCCACGAAAGAAAACAAACTGTACTCTCAGTTTCTCCCCATCTTCTGGGGTGCTCTATTTCTTTCTTTGGAAAGATTTTTTTTTTCATCTTTGATGTTAGCTGCAAAGCTAGCTAAAAACAAACATTAACCATTCGACTCTCCCCGTTGCAAAATTTAAAGAGACTGTTTTCAGTGGGGAGGAATTCCCAATCTCGATTGGATTTCAAGCAAGGAGCTTACAGCCAATGAAATTGAATGGGGAGTTTGAGAATAAGGCAATGTCCCTTTTTCATTTACTGAAGTGGCAAAGATTCACATAAAACATTAAAATGGTCTCTCAGAGGGTAACACAACTCACAGGAACAACAAATCGAAAAGTAAAAATAGGTTGGTTCCAAAGATATTCCTAGATTAATAACAAAGCCTGTCAGTAAATTATTCATTTACTGCTAGTAATTCAGTTCATATGAAGAGTTGAGTACACCTTAAACACCTGTGAAATGAACATCCATGTGTGCAGGACACAAGACAACAGTGTGAGGATGCTGCACCAGCTCCAGTTCACCATGATGCCACATATACATTCAGTCAGCAGCTATAATCAGGGAACAGACTCACCATAGTGCCCACGCTGTATGTGGCTGCAGGACCAATCGTATGGTGATATGGGTCTGCTGTTGCATAGACTCTGCCATAACTACAGAGGAGAAAAAAGGCACAAACATGGTTTACTGTGACAATATAATAGAAGAACCTTAAGTCCGACAGCTTCTCCAAGATGTTCACCAGACAGCTGAAGCACAACACAATCTATGGGTATATTGCAAACATCAGGGCCTGCATTCATCAAGCATGACAGTATCCCTCCAGGGCAGCGGCTCTCAAGCTTTTCCAGTCATGACCCCCCCAGAATAATCAGGTTGGTGTCTCATAAACTGTCTGCACCTCCTTAGCCCCACATAGATCGGTGGATGCACTATATGCTGATTGTGATTTGATGCTCTTTGGTGCCTATACATATGGGTATGTGATAACTGTAAGCCCTAAGCTAAGCAAGTGGCCGTTTGTGCTGTGAAATGTGGAAATGAGTATGGCTTGATTAAGGGGCACTTGCGTGGGCACTGTCCGTGGTACTGAAACCGTGCCAATGAGATCAATAGACAGATAGACAGAACACGTCACACAGTGGTTTCAGCCCTGTTTCTCTTTCCTCCCAATGTAGCAATCCACAGAGAGAGAGAGAGAGAGAGAGAGAGAGAGAGAGAGAGAGTGAGTGAGTGAGTGAGTGAGTGAGAGAGAGAGAGAGAGAGAGAGAGAGAGAGAGAGAGAGTGTGAGAGAGAGAGAGGGAGAGAGAGAGAGAGAGAGAGAGACATAGACAGAGAGATAGAGGTGAATCAAATCAATCCATAAAATCAGTAAAATCTATTCTGAGGCAAATTATATCACTGTTACAGGCAATGTAATTTAAAAAACCTCAGTTTGAAATGTTACTTCGAAATGTAATTTCGATGTATTTTTTCTTCTTTCTTTGCAACAACAACCATCTGTCGATGCCCAGAAAGGATATTGCGACCAGTTTGAGGACCACTGCTCCAGGGTACTTCCTAACTAAGATAATGAGACATTTCTGCATGACCCTAAATCGATGAACCAGCCATGTTGAAAAGGTAAATGTTTAGAAAAATCTAATTTCTAGAAACGTTATTTGGCGAAATTAAACCTCATGCGACTCCTGACTCGGAACAGTTAGCGTAGGTTAGGCTCGGCCGCTCGGGAGGAAGTTTCTGTATGTGAGGCCGTAGATTCATGATCAGAATGACATTTTGACTTATTCCCCAAACATAAAACTATATGGATTCTTTGAACCAGTACAAATCAAAAGGGAATTTAATCAGTTGGGAAATACTCTGTTAATTGTTTCCTCCTTCCCCAACTCCAACCACCAGACATAAACCTTGTGCATGTTGGCTTTGATTGAATAGGTTTGATAATGGATAGGGAGTGCCAACCAACCACAATGAGTATGCATGAGACACATAAGGTATTGGGTCGTCGATTTTAACTGGGGTCCGAAGGAGAGATCTATAATCATTTCCTCCTCTCACTCACGCTAAGAACTATCCTATGGGATGAAAATGCAATCGATGTGTCCCTATAAATGTACGTTGTAAAGGTGAGAGTGTGTGATTGCAATGATTTGTTTTACCCGTTTCAATTTATGAGGAAAAAGGGACAAGTGTTTTATCTTCCAGATGATGGGGAGGGATTGCAATAAAAGTAGCGTCAGCCGAGCAGGAAAAAAGAGAGAGAAAGATAAGAAAAGAAATGGGCAGAGTGATAAGAGTAGTAGATGGCAGAAGAGAGGAGAAATGAGATTATGAATAAAGAGAAACATGATGTTGTGGTGAGGAAACAGAGACAGACGGCATAGGGGGAAGAAAAGCAAATAAAGGATTGTAAAGTGAAAACATATCTAGAAGCAGGAAGCTAAAAGAAAGAAGGACATCATTTTGAAGAGAGAGATATCACATTTTTCTGATGGTGCCCCACACCTTCCCCCCTTCTAGGCCATCTTCTTCTTCTTTTACCTCTTCTCCCCTCCTCCCCTCTCTGTGCCCCTGACTGCCATCTCCCCCTGTATCGCTCGTTCTCTTGGGGCTTATATTCCAGTCTTTTCACCAGCACTGGCTTGGAACTAATCCCCTCCCTCAACGCTCCCCTCCGCTCTCATTCCACCCCTCCATCCCTCTTTCTCTGATGCCACCAGACCGCTTTATTTATATTCCTCTCTTCCTGTCTGGTTTGTTTATTCTCCCCGAAGAGTAAAGGGAAGCCAACGTAGGTCTGGAGGGCAAAGATAAGAGGCTGCGGGGTACACTGCAATGTGTGAGACTATGTGTTACAGAGGGAGACCTGAAGAAAGGATGGTAGTGGAGCGTACATGGGAGAAGGAAGAAAGGAAGGAAGGAAGGAAGGATGGAAGGAAGGAAGGACGAAAGGAAGGAAGGAAGGAAGGAAGGAAAGATGGAAGGGAGGAAGGAAGCAAGGAAGAAAGGAAGGAAGGACGGAAGGAAGGAAGGAAGGAAGGAAGGAAGGATGGAAGGGAGGAAGGAAGCAAGGAAGAAAGGAAGGAAGGACGGAAGGAAGGAAGGAAGGAAGGACGAAAGGAAGGAAGGAAGGAAGGAAAGATGGAAGGGAGGAAGGAAGCAAGGAAGAAAGGAAGGAAGGACGGAAGGAAGGAAGGAAGGAAGGAAGGAAGGATGGAAGGGAGGAAGGAAGCAAGGAAGAAAGGAAGGAAGGACGGAAGGAAGGAAGGAAGGAAGGAAGGATGGAAGGGAGGAAGGAAGCAAGGAAGGAAGGAAGGAAGGACGGAAGGAAGGAAGGAAGGAAGGAAGGAAGGACGGAAGGAAGGAAGGAAGGAAGGAAGGAAGGAAGGAAGGAAGGAAGGAAGAAAGGAAGGGTCTAGGGCTGTAAATGTTTTATGAGTCTCAGTCCAATCTAAACAGTGTAAGGAAGCCCTGGTGTGGGACATATGTTCCTAAATGAACACAAATACATGTCCATATATTTTCCTCAGTATCGATGGTAATCCAGTAATTGTTGTCTGTTTCCATGGTTGCAGTGCAATTGCGGCATGACTTTTCATGGTATAGATAAAAACAGAACAGTCCAGGTGTGACAAACAGCAGTGTGCAGGTGAGCCCCTGACGCTGTGGGGTCTCCAGAGGTCTGCAGAGGTCTCCAGGGGTGTGGCTGTTCAAGGCTTGTGTCGGTGAGAGATGGTAGAGGGGAATTTGATGGTCAATCCTGATTGAATTTCGCCTCTTTTAACCTGCTCCCAAGTGTAGACAGTGGCAGCCGAATGTGTGTGTGTGTGTGTGTTCGTGTGTGCACCCTCTAGAGAGACAGTATAGAGGCAGGGTCTCTCGGTCCCCAGCACATCCACTCTGTATAATGTTCCTCTTATCCCACAATGAATATATCTCCACTCAACTCTGCCTCACCTCCACCTCACCGCCTGGGCTTCCCTTTAAATCAGGAGAGCTTCAGAAATAGAATGAGAGAGACACAGTACAAGAGCTGTGTGTGTGCAGCCGTGGAGGGAGGGTGAATAACGGCGAGAGAGGAAATGTGTGAGAGGAGAAAAAGAAAGGGAGTGAAATAAGTCTGGTGGAGGGAGACGTGCCCCCTCACCTGCTCCGCTACTCTCTGCCGTGTTCATAATCCTCTGAGCGCAGCACTCGCTCCTGCCTCTGATAAATCTTACATTATCGGGGGCCTACAGGCTCCTGCTGTGGCTGTTTCTTATCGGCCCTGACATGCTCAATCTCCCTAAGATTAGCTCCCCAAGCACCGTCATGCGCGCGCGCACACACACACACACACGCACACACACACACACACACACACACGCACACACGCACACACGCACACACACACGCACACACACACACACCTACTGTAGACAGCAGTGGAAGCGGGTGTTCACAACACACACACACACACATGTTTTTCTGGAGGGATCCCTAGCAGAGTGCGGGCTCCCAAAGGGCAGATGCGGAGGGGGGGGGGCAGCATCTCTGTGCAGGAATGGTACCGGACCCCAGGGGTTCAGGGATCAGAGGGAAGTGGGTGACAAGCAGCTCCAAGGGGAATGACAATGGAAAGATGGAGTGGATCAAACTGCTGTATCCTTCTCACACACACACTGCTCCACCGCCCCGTGGCAGGATGTTAAATTGTCTTTAGTTCTGCTCATCATCATCCAGGTGAGCCTCCATGGAGTTCATCAGGCTGCATCCAGCGTGACAACATCTACTCCTGTGGCCTGAATCACAAGGCACCATGAACGGCCCAGCCAGCTGTCTTATCTCAAAGCTGGCTCACTGTTCACCGAGGTATATCACCATGGTAACCTCTGCTCCTGAGCGGGTCGAGTTCAGAGGATCAGATCAAACAGCTCGACCAATCAGATCGCTGGACAAATTCAGCCATCATTACAAATTCTAACTTGGACCAAGAGCAATAGATACATCTTTATGGATCAGAACTTTTTTTTTTTATCATATGTCCATGCTGAGTATAAACAGGACTCCCAACAGAGCACACACCAGTCCGATACATTAGTTTAATATGACCTAAAATAATACTTTAACACATCGCATTCTCCATTCTAGACTAGTGAGAACACTCATTTATAGTGTTTCTGTCAATATGTATTTCTCCTCTTTCTACAAAGGATTCTATTCTAAAGAACTTGCACTGGAGGTGTGAAGAATAGACGATAATGCATAAAGTACTCTCCAAACAGAAGGAGTGGATCTGGTCTGTCATGGTTTAAAGAAGTAATAAAGTGTGCCGTCTTGCTTCTGACTACGGGGCCTCTGTGCTGCCGTGCCATTAATATAGACGGCTTGTTGAGTAAATGTATGGGACACAACCTTGTTGCCCCTGCTGTGCTCAGTGGACAAACTAGAGTTTTAAATATATAAAGAGCATTCAGAAGATTAAAACTAAAGATTATTACTGTTATTGAGAAGGAATGTTTCTTCCAACTGAACCACCTCTCCAGGTTATACATAGTAAAAACAAAGACGATTATTTACAATGCAGCGTAAACAGAGTACCTCAGTGACCCTCAGGAGGAAGAAGGGTGCCAACGTACCTGTCACTGTATGCAGCTGCAGCAGTACCAGCTGGCTGGGCATATCTGTACGCTGCGTACCCGCCCTGAGGAGAGACACAGGCGTTCAATACACCTCCAACCAACATGCAGCTACAGGACAACAGCTCAGTTGGGTTGAATCATTGGTTCAAAAGCTGAGGACAAAATATTTCCTTGATTGATCATAGTGAATATAGGAATACATTAAAATACATGAAATAGACTTGACTCACATATATTTCTGCTCCATAAAAGCCGTCCTGGTAGACCACACTGTTGATAGAAGATGTTACGCATAAGACATTTTTTCAACATTGAAGTAAGCTGTGATGGTAAGGATCTCTTAAAGGTACTATGAGGAACTTTCATTTGTTTTAAATTTGGTGGTCCCTGTGGACAAACGGTAGTGTTTCCTAGATCCAGTGTCCCTTTAGAAAAGCTGTCATTTTACTGCAGCAGGTTCTGACAGTCTGCCCTTCTCAGTCTTGGTTCTGGTTCTCCTGTGCCTCCCTTGGCTTCCAGCAGAGCAGTGAGGAGAAGCTCTGCTCCTGGATGAGGAGGAGGAAGCGCTGCTGCAGGGAGCTGAGCTCTCCTCCTCCCACCGGAGCTCTAACTGCAGGACGAAGGCTGCAGCGAAGCCAAATTCTGGTTCTGTCTGTGGTGTGCTGGTCTCTGCAGGAGATCTCGATGTAGTCTGGTGAACCTGCATGACTTTGTGCTGAATCCGACCCGGTGGCACTGATGACGAGGATTCAAAATAATTACAGAGAAAAAGACAATTGGCTCTCTAAGGGTCTCGTTTACTCATGCAGAGGCACCTGCATTACAATGAGTCTGTTTCATAACCAGGGAAAGTTCCTCACAGTAACTTTAATTGAAGACAAGTACAATATGAATGTTTGGTCTGTTCTAACATTTTGTTGCTGGATGTCATTTTTGCTAGAATGCAATGTGAAGAGGATTCAGTCAGGGTGGAGCATTCCGGATGTAGTCTGTGAACGAGGACCTCGGCAGCAGCGGACACATGCGTACTCCAGTGGTCAGTGTACATAAGAGTGTCCTCTTCAAGTCCAACATCTGTGCACGAAGATGTGCACGCTAAATGTGTTATTACATCAACTTCTGCCCAAGATTCATTTGCTCTGTTTTTCTTTTCTCTTGTAATTGTTCTTCATTCCCAGAGAGAGGGAAGCAGGTCATGTGGTAGAAGAATGAAGAATGTATCTTTGCTGTTGGTTTGGATTATTCAGAAGTAAAGCTTCAGTTATTTCTAGTATACGTTCTGGAATAGAGTGGAACTACCCAAAGCATTTGTAACTAACTAAGCACTAGCTGGGGGTGGGGGGTATGCAAATTACTTCCTGGTTGAGAACAAATTTAGAAACAAGTGTCTCGATGCACAGTGCATCACAGTGCAAATGACCTCCCTTGTTCTTCGTTCAGCATTGACGGGTTATGTGATGCCATGTTTCCTATACATGCTTCACATCATCTTCTTTGTTAATCTAAATAAAACATTGAAAGTAGTTTTAATTTTAAACTATAAACTGTTAAATACTAAACACAAATAATGATTGTGACCCCCACACAGCGGATGGCTAATTCAGTTGTTCCATGTGGTCAAACGGACCACTCATCCATTATTCTTCTCTCAGCCTCCTGCCTTCACACTCTGTCTCCATCTGCATTTTCTCGTCTTCTCATTTTTTTTCTCTTTCAACCCTAACACACTCTCTCAGACATCTATTCTCTCTCTCTCTCTCTCTCTCTCTCCATGTTTCACCCTTCTCGTTCACTAGGTCTCTCGCTCTCTCCGGAGCGGGCCTATTGAAGTGTGCAGGGCAGGTCATAGCAGTCCATTCACAGCCGAATAAAGAATGACAAAAGAAAAAAGAGAGACAAATTCGGCCATTCTGGAATCAAAGAACAATTTTCCGCTCTATTAGAAGGCAGCCTTTTTGTTTTCCACTCGCCGTTCTTCTGCTACTGCATGTGTGTATGTGTGAGTATGTATTAATTTGTGTGTGCGTGCATGTTAGCCTCAGTGTTTGAGTAACGCTGTGAATTCCATTTGTGCAGTAGCATGTTTTCAGTCTTGGAGACGTGTCATAAAGTGTTTATTTGATTACATGTTTTTGTGTGTGTGTGTGTGTGTGTGTGTGTGTGTGTGTGTGTGAGAGCAGGCACTTACGCTCCATAGGCAGGGATGGGTGGAGGAGGAGGTGCAGCACGGAATGTGTTGTAGACGGCGCGACCCCTCCCTCTCAAATGGGCCCCTCTGTAGGCCACAGCTGCACCTGTACTGGGGTAAGGAAACCCTGTGACTGAGAGAGAGAGAGAGAGAGAGAGAGAGAGGGGGAGGTCAAAGACCAATAAGTTTTCAGCACTCAGGGGAGAATTCACACAGAATAGAGTGCATCCGCTGATAACAGAATGAATTGTGCAGTGCATCATTTTAATTGAATTCTTGGACCCTCACGTCAGAAAGGGAAACACCCCTTTAACCATTGGCAGCGTGGTTCTCTGCACCGTCATGGCTCTTTCAGACACATCGTGGTTTGAGCTGCACATCACAGCGTGCATTTGAGTTCTGTTTATAGCAGCCCTATTACACGGAGCTCCATGAAGGCATTTCTGCAAAATGTGGGCATTCAAACAAAGTGGAACGCAAGAAGACAACTAGTGTGACCAGCTGGACGGCACAAACCAACCACCGCACCGCGGAGGAGGAATTGTAATTAACCGTCAACTCATATCTCGTACTCTGGACTACTTAATACAAGCTCTGGAAAGAAAGACGTCAAGACCACTTCTAGAAAATTGCTGATTGCTGCATTTAGAAATTATGGTGATTTGTGTTTAATAAATACTGCAGCTCACAGGCCACTTCACCTCAAAGAGGAGGTGTTCCTCTGAGGGAGAGAGGTGAGCTGGCACTAAGAGAGGCAAAGAGTCCTGCATGGAGGTTCGGCTCAGTGTTTGGCAGCAGGGACACAAAGCAGATGGCCTGTATTGTTTGGAGAGGCAGATTCAGCCTAAGGCCATCCTTCATCACGCACAACTACACACACACACACACACACACTGTAGGGTCACCCCTACAGGCACGGGGTGGCATGATGATGTGATGGGAGCTGGTTTAGCTGAAGGTCCCCGTTCAACCTTCAGTCAACAGGGGAGCAAGGCCTTCACACACACACACACACGCACACACGGACACACGCACACACACACACACACACACACACACACACACACACACACACACACACACACACACACACACACACACATGCTGTGGTCTGTGGACATGGGCAGTTCACCCTCTAAAAGAGTGGAGCACAGATAATCTCTCAGGATTCTGGCCGTAATATCCGTTATCTGTTATATATTAATATCAAAAGAAGAAACACATGCAAATTACAGTAATATTACACATTTTTACACATTACATTTTACACATCATTTTAAAGGTGGCAAGTCACGCCCCACACCAAATATAAAGTTTAAGACTTTCTTTAGGAAGTTAATCATTATTTTTTATTCTACTACTCATCATATGCTGAACCACAAGCACATTGTCTCCTTTACACTAAGTTTGAAAATTTAAAACAACATTTTTAGACAATAACTACACAAAGTTGTCTCCACTGCCACTGGAATATCTACACTCAATTATCATTCACCTGCACCCAGAATGCACCTGTAAGAACACCTGGAACCAAGGAGAGTGCTGAGAAATCAGAGGTTGAAATCAGAGCATGCTACAAATGAAAAGTTTTATAATCAGAACATCATGTGCAGTTGAAAAATGAAATGTTGATATAGTTTTAAATGAAGTGTTCGCTTTTGCCTGTAGAGTTCCAACAAAGACGGTCCTAGTTTCATAAATAGTTTTAGCTCATTTGCCTAAATGTTTTCATGTTGAATTGGAATAAATTGTATTTTATTTATTATCGAGGGGGTGTGATTGTTGGCCCAGGTCATGTTTCTGACTCCAGAGGCTCACCCATTGATTCTTGATTGACTTTCCATGTTGTGCGGACCATACGGCCTACAACACAAGACGCATTTTGTGGAGCCTGTGGAGCACTGCTGGCCTTCATACAACTTGGGCCATGGAGAAAAAAAGCTGTTCTTTTGAGGGTCAGTCAGTCTTTTCTTGCTGTTTCAGTGTTTATCTACTTTCATACCTATTTATAACTCCTGTCAGTCTGAAGAGCGCAGGCTGACATCTGCCCCTGTAAACACACTTCTGCAGACATTCACTGACACATAAATTACTTGGATGCTGCATTAGTTGTTCAAATCATGCTCCAACCTTTACATTATGTATGACACTTTCAACACTCTATTATAGGGATGCAACGATACCATTTTTTACAAACCGATACGATACCGATATTTTTATTTGTGTACTTGCCGATACGGAGTACCGATACTTCTTAGATTTGGTCTCCATGAAAGTGCAATTAATTTGGAGGCAGATTTTATTTTATCCTCTGCAGATTATGTCAAGCCTATAGTACAAAATTAACAGAAGGCTATCCCAAGCTTTAAACTTCTTGTGGAAGTCCCTCTAATGTCGGACCATAAAACGCCCCGTGTCCGGGTTCATAATGTAAGCGATAATATTAAGGATCGAGCAATTATATAGGAAGCTGTGTTGCAAGTTATGTTTCCGGTGCTTTTATTGTGGAGGGAAAAACGGAAAGGAAAAGAGGAGTGGAATTGTGGGATATACGTGTGTGAAGGAGATAAAAAAGTGGTTCAAGTTACCCTGCAGCGTGTTTTCATTTTATTAGAATTACAAATATAGACACACAACAGACACTCGGCTACAATAATATCATCCGTAGCCGCACAACAGCGTCTGAATGAGGCCGCTGCCAGCGCTACTTCTGGCGGACCAGCAAGTTTGATTCAAACCGGCAGGACGGCGGTGATGATGCGCAGAGCTTCTCAATTATAGATGTATTAAATATGGAAAATTTCAACTCTCGCGTCTAACGTGCCGCCGGCGTAAATTTGCGTCTGTCGCAACCACACGCGTCTGTGCATAGACTTTACATGTAATCTGGTCGCGCGAAACATTTGCGTCGCGTTGGGACGGACTGATTACAAGTAACTCCGGGGCTGTCAGCCACTAACAAGAGCACTAATATGAGCACTTATGTCATACACACGTATGCAACACCGGTTAATAAGCACAATATCGATAAAGTCTTGTATTGTACTCGCGTCTCACTTTTCTCCTGTCTATTGAAAGAAGTGAGCGCTGCGTAGCGAGGATCCAAGATGGCGGCTCCAGATTCTGCTGTTGAGACAAACTGACCATCTGATTGGACGGCAAAACAACTTGGATAGCGTGATTGGCTGCTCAGAAGTTGAGACTGTTGAGACAGTTGAGACAGAGAAGAGTGTCTCCGGCTCCGCCACGGGGTTGCTTCTCCACAAAGCGCGACCAGTTTGTTGTAGTGAAATAGTACTGTTGAGTGAGTATCGGTTCTTGGTATCGGCCATTGAAACCGATGCGAGTACGAGTATTTAACGCAGTATCGACCGGTATCGGTGCATCCCTACTCTATTATATTATATATATATATGCTAACATCATTCCTGCATCCTTCAAGATGAATATTCTGAAATATTTGCTGTCTACTTCTGGTGCATTTTAATTAATATCTTTTAATCTGAACAGATCAACACAGTACTCACATCCCCAGAGAGAAGGGTTGATATTGATTACAATGTTATTTTAGAGAGCGAGGTGCAGCAACACAGAAAGAGAAGCAGAGAAGGGAAAGTCTTCTGTATGGAGACATGAACTCCTTTCAAAATAAAATGGCCCGATATTAGTATTCCGTTGCAATTATGCAAAACGTAACTGCTCCTGTTCACAGTGAAGGTGTATAATCCATCACAGTGATGGATTACTAAATTAGAAGTCTTCAGAGTTGTTTTCTGTGCCGTTTGAAACTAAATTATGTGAATGAATGCCCACACTGGTTTTGTAAAAGAGATTAAACATTATTTTCATGAGGTGCCTTGAACATGATCCGACCTTTAGGTTGGGCTGGGTCAAACAAACACTTTCACCCTGAAAAGTGCTGTTCGCTTCCCGTGTGAAACAAGTCAATGTTAACTTAATTTAATTACGTCCGTAGCTTGAATGACCTAACTTAAGCCAAACCCTAAAGTTTCTCACTAGCCAAGTAGTTTTGTGGTGCCTTTGTTAAGTTTCAATTCACACGTGTTTAAAACTGCAAGAATAACCTGAGGAAAAAGTATTTCCCTTCAAACGAAAGAGTGAAATTTAGTTGCATAAGGACGCCATTTTGTAGGTGACCAAGTTGAACATTGAAATGGACTGTATATAAGACGTGGATGTAGTCATGGTGACGTCTCCTTGTTGGTTTGTGGACTTATGTTTTGAAGCAGACAGAAGTGACCATATTTGCACTGAGGAAGAGAGACGCCATATACGTCTCTGGTGTCTACCTGTCAATCACCTCGTAGCTCCGCCCTGCTTTATGGTCTGTTTGACTTAAATGGACCATCATTTACTAAATGAACATCATGCTGTATTGAAGAAGACTTGAAACTAGAGATTGAGACATAAACTCATGTTTACAATGTTTACTGAGGGAATACATCAAGAGAGAGTCATTTATATAGACTTCTATACAACCAGAGGAGTCGCCCCCTGGTGGTCAGGAGAGATAATGCAAGTTTTAAGACACTTTCGCATCAGCTTCGTTCTTCAGAAGGGGATATTCATGGTGCTCTTTACAATCTGTTAGCATTAGTTGTCTGTCAGTATACTTAAACGACTTAGAAAGACTCAAAAGTAGCAAAGCATCTTGCCCACAGATACTTGCATGAGAGGAGAGTAGGGAACCTTCTGCACTGATGACCTGTGGGCTGAAAGCTCAAACAGATGCCAGACCTCTGAGAGGCCCTGGATATGGATGACTACACCTACTGTCTGCAGCAGCAGAGAGAAACACAACATGCCCCACTGTAAGTGCTCAGGGACAGAAACACTCTGTCTCTCTCTCCACCCCCCAATCCATCTCTCTCTCTCTCTCTCTCTCTCTCTCTGTCGGGTGATGGAGATCCTCTGCCCTCTGCTGTGTCTGCCTCTTCCTACTCTAACTACTCAGACAGCATTAATATGCCACACAGCCAGCACATAGTCCATTGGTGATATATTCTGAGCAAAAGATCAATTTCCCCAAGTTGCCCCCACCTTCTCTCTCTTTCTTAATATCAGACATCCATATTCATTCATTCCTCTGTGTGTGTGTGTGTGTGTGTGTGCCAGCAGTTGGCTGCTTGTGTGTATATGCATATGAGTGAGCATGAGGACATGTGTATGTGCATTTTGGTGCTGGTGTGACGTATATGAGTGTGATCTGATGATGAGCTATGGCTTGTGCACGCTACAGCAGTGCTGTAATAACCCATGAATCATGGCCGGGCCTCAGCCTGACAGCCAGCAGGCCCATAAAACAAACAAACAACAACATCCACTGATACACACATGCATGAAATACTACACGGGCTGCGCACACACTTGCATGCGTGTCTTGTCTGTTAATGCGACGTATGATAATTCGTTGTGATGCGAGCTACGGTCAGTTAAGAACAAAATTGATTAAATTGTCTTATTTGGAAAAGCGACTCTAATTGAGTGATTTAGTAATATGAATGTCTGTGCGTGTGTGTGTGTGTTTGGGGGCGCCACTGTGTTTATTGAGTCCCATCTCAATAGCAGGACAGCCACAGAACACAAGGCTTCATCATTGTGCGTCTTGCTAATTGGGCTTCAAGAATTGAGCGATCGAGAGGTTGAGAGATATTTAAGTGAATTACATTCTTTGCAGTGAGTACACACTACAATCTGACAATGATGACATCAGCTGGAGTGTCAGATGAGTGGCAATAAAAGTTGAGGAACTTCAGAAATAGATGCAGAGGCTGTTGAGCGCTTATGAGATGAGGGAAGCAAGATTAAAGGCAATTTTACAGGAATGGTTTTCCATAAAGATCACACTCATCCAGAGTTGAAGGGATTTCAAATGACGCATCTGAGTCCGTTGGATGGGACGAGGCTTGAACATTCTGTGGTATTGAAGCGAAAACTAGACTTTTTTAAATGTTTTATGTGACAATATAAACTGTAACTCCACGTAACTGACATTTTCATAGTATTTTCATTCAAACTGGGGCTGAACTGACCAATGGTCTTCGGTCAAAACATATTGCTATCTCATATCATGGATATTGATTACATATCTATCATGGCATTTACATCATTTCTAAATGCTACTGTGACTGTATATTAGAAGACAGATCATATTGAAGTATGAATAATTATATCAACCCATTTCCAATGCGTCAGACGGATCAGCTTCAGTGCTCCTCGGCGTCCGACCCCAACACACACATGCACCGCTCTCAGCTAACGCCAGTGTCAACACACCCGGACTGTCATGACTCGCTCAGAGCAGCTGGTGTAGTACAAACACAGGACCGGAGGCAGCTGTTTGTGTCACATGCAAAAATGTAAACATTGACATTTTGTCATCAGTCTGTTAACTCAACGCCAACCAAGTGGTTTTGTTCCCTGAACCTAACTTCCCGTGAATAAGGACGTTCGTTTTGAAACGACAGTATATTGACACGCCACCCTGACCAGAAAACCGAGGCGGGATGGGTTGCTTGCTTTTAAAACAGCGGTTTGAAAAGGCAGGGTCTATAGCTGACAGTGATCTGGGCTGGCCTTGGACCAATGACGGTGTGCCAATATGACAAAGCCCAGAGTTGATCTGATGTCGCCCTTCCTACTTGCAAATTTCACCGCATATGTTAAAAAGGCGCGAGCCGCTTGCCTTGTTACTTCACTGCCTGCATTTTGCATTTTAATCTTATTTGTTGTGTTCTAGGGAGCGCTGCTCCACCAAGCCCTGCACACACACACACACGCACGCACACACACACACACACACACACACACACACACACACACACACACACACACACACACACACACACACACACACACACACACACACACACACACACACACACACACACGCACATACAGAGAGACACACACATTTGTCCTGCTTTGCATATACTCAGTCTAGGACACAGTCAATCAATCAGTATTACATTTTCCTCATTGTCCTTCATGCCCATGCAGTCTATTTTACTCAAACACACACATGCACACACGTTTACGCACACACAGTCTGTTCTCCATTCGCATCACAGTTGCATATCATGTTTTGTGTGTGTGTGTGTGTGTGTGTGTAGCTGTATGGTTGTGTTGTGCTGGAACTCTTATTTATATGACAGGCCTTTATTAAAGGCGGACCCTTAGTAGAGAGAGGCCTTTATTTCTGATTCTCCATGTTATCTTTAATTGATTGTGTGTTAATATGAGGGTTTCTTGTTTTATGGAGTAAGACAGTCCCCAAGTCGTCAACAGTGACAGTAAGTCCCTTCAGGCCACCCTCCAAAGCCAATCCCCCCAAATAATCATGATAAGCAACGAGCATGGCTGTTGTTAGTGCTCATAGCTGTTCAGGTAGCTTGTGTACGGGCAGAGTGGGATCAGGTAGACAAGTCAACAGAGATGGAATCATGAGAAAACGTTTGACTTAAAAAGTCAACAGAATCAACAATCTTTCCCTAATTCTGTAGTGACAACGTGTTGTGCTTTGCAGGCCCATTGTCCCACATGTTCAACAGGCTAAATAAACAAAGCACTTCCCACATTTGAAAAAAAACTTACATAATCAAGGCAGAATATACACTTTCAAACAGGATGGATTTGGCATTACAATTGTCGTAAACTGGTTACTGTAAAGATAGCCTCTACATGCAGCAGGTATCACAATTCTAACCCTATTTTGATATGTTGAAGCAAGGGTTGGTGATCTTCTTCAAGACATTCTTTCTTTTTTTCACTTTAAATCTCCACAACAATCAATAAATCAAATGATCTGATGCAATAAAAGAAACAAATCTGTGGCTGTAGCCCAAATTAGGTGATTGTACGGCCTATCTGCCGGTCTGTCTACCTGCCTACCTACATACTTGCCTGTCTGTCTACCTACCTAATCATCTATTCACATGTTTGATCACCAATACCAATACAAGAAGACAACGTCCACTTCTTCAAATGAGAGCAGTGCCAAGTCCACCTGGAGTGGCCAATGGGGATGATGGACTGGACCAACAAACACAGGACTATGACCCAGTAGAGTGCTGTTCATGTCCTGTGTGAAACCAAAACTCAACGAGCTGATTTATGTTAGCGTGGTTTTGTGATGTACATTTACTAGTATTATTATTATATTTACTTATCTTAAGCTAAACTATGATCTTTGATGCGTCTCAATCAACAACAATAAGTCTCACTTTCACAACATGGTTGGTACATTTTGGCCTATCTGGAGCGTTACAATGGTGATAACCTCTGAGAGTACCCATTTTATAGGCCGATACGAATCGAAATAAGTAATTTGGTATCTTCGTATTTCCTTTGAGAATCCATAGAATCCACGTGTTATGAGTCCATGTATAACTATCACTGTCTGCTTGTTTTGGTGCATACCTGAGCGTGAATGCACCAGGCGCACTGTACATCTATGCTGACATTGTTGCATGTGAGTGTGTGAGCATGGGCGTGTATGCATGTGGGGGTCATTCGTCATTCTTCTGAATGGGATTTGCGCACAATAAACCTGTAGCCGAGCCCGGCAATGGAGATGGAGTGCACTGTCAGCTGGCCAGGATTTATGGAGGCCGATTCAGCTGATGGGTGCTGGGAAAGCCGTCTGATAAAGGGTGATTAATCGCCCTTACATCCCCCTTTACATCCTGCTTTACTCCCTCCCCAAACTAGATTAAATGCACTCATAATTATTCCAGAAGAAATCCCAATCCCACGCACTTTCACTTAGAGGCGTTTTTTTAATTATTTTTTTTATAGAGAGAGCATGCAGGAAGGCATGCAGGGTGGAGGGGTGGATGTTATCTGCACTGTGAATTTATGGGTGAATGAATGCCAGTAGACCTGAGCCACACAGAATATTCATATAATGAGAAAAAGGTATGAACAAATAGAAAAATGTAGAGGGCAGACACGATAAAGGCATGGCTGATTTTCCTTATTTTCTGTTGTGTAGTTTTTCTGCTTTTCCATCCCCCCCCCCCCCTCCTCCTGGGAGCAAGGGAGGCATATGGTGTCGCTTAGGCTTGGCAAACTTTAAGATCACTCCGTGTATTAGCATCACATAAATTAGCAAGACAGACTGAGCGTGTGTGAGTGTGGGTTTTCTAATACTGCTATGCATATGAGAACCAGAGCTGGTGCACTGGTACAATAAACCAGCTCAGTTACTGGAAGTCACTGTGAA